>JAODJW010000040.1:30124984-30170835 GCA_026777045.1 Hyperopisus bebe | reverse complement strand
GTTAGTTACTGTAATGTTGCGCTGCTTTATTTGGTTAATCATCCAGTCTGTGAAGAAGGCATTCAAGTAAGAATTGCGTTGTAGTATGACTCATTTCTTGGCGTGTACAATTTATATAAGGTCAGTGTTCACAGTTCGACTTCTGATATTCAGATCGAGTTCTAGGTCAAACTGGTTTGTTCGACTTTCAAGACATTTGAGTTCTAGTGAGTTAGAGAACAGAGGTACCACTGTATAAACGGTATTGTTTAAAAAGAGCTAAAAATCCCCCTATGGTTTTAAGGCCACTCTTTTCCAGCTACCTACTATGACACGCATGTCCCATGTTCATTTAGCCCCGGGGTGCCCACCCACCACCTGACTGTCACTCTAGCCAGCCTCATTCCTCAATCATCTACATTTATAATATACTGTGGACGGCCCTTTGCCAGAGGTCAGTTACTGCTTCAAATACTTCTTATCTTTCACTCATCATATGTTTTTATAATTACACCAATGCTTGCTGTTTGTTTTTCCAGCAATTATGAAAGTATTTTTTCCAACAGTCATAAAACAAACGTGCAAAGTGTCCGTAAAAAAAATAAATAAAAATAAATAATTTTTATATATAGTTATATAGTTACTGTCAACTTAAAATGATTAAAACCCACTAATGGTGAAATTAAGGGGCCCCTCCCCTGCAGTGTAAATGTATTTGAGGCATATAGATACATAATAGGACAGGAAGAGTAAGCAGACATGAATATGCAGACACACATTAAGCACCGATGTGCTGTGTTTATATATACGTGTACAGAGCATCTTGCCTCTCTCATCTGCTCCTCCTCGAACCCGTGCCGCTTGCTCATGGTCTTCTGTTTGAAAGCCCTGCAGTTCTGCTCGTAGAACATGCGCTGCTGGGCCAGCAGGTGCGCCTCCTCTTCGGCCTGCGAATGCTGTATGTTCTCCTTGTGTTTTGACAGCCGCTCCTGCTTCTCCTTCTTTGGCGTGCTGTGGTCCTCGTTCATCTCCTGGACGAAGCAGATGTACAGAAGTCAGGTGGGCTGAGGATTCTGGGGGTTCTGGGCTCGTACTCAACCGGTTGTTTACATTCTCTGTGACAGCTCAGGAATTTGAAATACTAAAAAAAATGTACAGGTTTCATACTCCAGGACCACAATAAACGTACCAGGTTATTGCAGCAATTATGAAGTAAGACCTCTATAATTGGTATAATTACTCACTGTGAGATATTTGGTTCCAACGTGCAACCAAGTATGGCAGGGAAAGTAAGCAAGGACCGCCTAATGGACTATGCTTGTAAATCGATTTCATGCAATAAGTGCCAAATACAGCCATTTCTTGAAGTATTAATAATTCTTATAGTATTAAGCAAGAACGATATCAAAAACTTCATCCGAGCGCCTGTGGATATTCACAGCCATGTTATATAATTTAGTTTGCATACAAACCACAAGCCACCCGTCAACGTGATCAATGCAATTTCACACACGTTTAGGTTCATGCTCACAGTACGGGAGCTGCTCTCATCTCTCGCATTTGCCAGCCCTGGTGAGTTAGGCATGTGCTGGATTTGGGTCACATGATCAAATCCTTACCTGATGACTGTATTTTAAATTAAATCAAATGATCCTCTTAGTTTGTGATGATTTAACACATTTACTGATTTCAACTGATCAATTGTCAAAATTAGTGGGACCAAACTAAAAATATTGTTAGGAATTTGTGGGGGCAGAGGTGGGGTATAACCAACACAATCAGCTTCATGTGATTTAAACCCAGGTATTGGTCAAGTGTGAGCAATTCATCTAAAAGGAGTGTCCAGTATTAGTTAAATGCTGAGCTGGATGTTGACCACAGCCAACACGCCAACCGGGAAGCCTTATCGCACTCAGAGGCACACAAACAGCACCAACCTCTTTAATCTTCTCCTTGCAGAGCTTATACTGCTTCTTCTGGTTATCTAAGAAGGTGGTCAGCTCCTTCTTCTGCTGGGCCATGATATGCTGCTGGAATTTCTTCTCGTCGGTCGCGGCCGTCTTCATCTGTAGCCGGAAATGGGCGGAAGACCATATACAGGCAGGGGAAGGACCGTTCAGTGTTAAGGGACTGTTCTCTGAAACCTTCATCTGCTTTTAAGCAACACTGAAACCTCTTAATAAGCACAAACCTTATTCAACCACAAGGGGACTATGACATTTAGACCCAAAGTAATATTGTCTGAATGTGGAAATAACACACTGTTGCAGACACTAACCTCTTCCTCCATGTACTACAACTGGTCAGTTTTATATGCAGAATCTGTGTCATTGTCACTCTTGATAACTGTTACATTCAATGGCAATTCAATGCTCCAAATGCTAATGGGGTAACACTCCATTCAATACTCCATGTACTACCTCAAACCCCATAGCGTACCATAGGCTAATACTTTGAATTAAGGAATAGAATGAGTATGCTGAAAGCATTCATTGTCCTTTTGCAGTTCTACAGGGAAAGTGAGGTTTCACTGCATTTAAGAGAATAACCTCCACATTTGTGAAAAGCAACAGGACTGCAGGACTCTCTCCTGCTTACCAATCTAATGCCAAATTTAACAGCAGGATACAGACCTGCCTTCAGTTCCATCACCATTTTCAGCAAGTGCTACAATTTCTACATGAATGTACTTACCAGTGCTACCATCACCTTTTGTGCTGTATATGTAATTATGACTGTTACATACCAATGAATTATACTTAAATATATATTTGAGAAGGGTGGAAGTGACAGTCTGACATGGTCACATAGTGCCAAGGTCCCCGTGATGAGTATAAATTGGTACCTTTGACTCCTAGCAATCTCGAGAAACCCAACAAATGCGCAATCCAAGCACCATAACAAACCTAAAGGTCCACACCATTTTTGCCCTCCCCCTAACCAGTCATGAGGTTATATCCACTCTCCCAACCAGAGATGCCATCATTGTATTTCAAAGCGTCAGAGTGACTCATCAAGGAGTTCGAAGGGCTGGAAGATTCTCATTATTTGAGGGATTTTGGTTACAATGTGCAGCAATGTGGCAGAAGTCCATGTCTGGATAAGTAATTCTCAGTTGATGCATCAGGTACCCTCCCTGAAGAAAATCCTGACTCCAGGTGTCCGGCCCAAAGCACCCACCTCCTTCTCAGTGTGGACGGCATGCTTCTTGGCCAGCTTCTCCAACTCAATGTGGGCGTTGTTGGCCTGCGTCTCCACCTCCTTCTGCAGACGGAGCCGGTGCTCATCCATCTCGGCCTTCAGCTTGTTCTCCAGCGCGATCAGCTGCTTCTGGTGCTGCCTCCTCATGCGCTTGTACCCAGACATCTGCTCCCGCAGCTCGTTCTCCTGCTCATGTTCATGAATCTGCCGCGTAACCTGGGGGGGGGGGGTGGCAATAAAGTCCCATGAGAAACCGAAAATACCCCCTTACACTTTCACTTATTAGACAAACCCGAGAGTCCAATAATTTATAATGTTAAAACACATTCACTGTCCGAAAGTCCAAAATCTGCAGAACCGACAAAAACATGAGGTGGATGGACCCAGCCAGCAGTTCCAAGGCCACACATAATGAAGGGCCACATCCCAGAGTCTCACATGACGCCATAACCGCAGCATAACACGAGGGCCCTTGGTGCGCAGACCAAGCATGAGCAAGCCTTGGGAGGCAGAGGGAAGATGTGCCGGTAGGGTGCCCGGATCCAGAGCGCCCCGGATCCATAGCACAGATGGTGACACTGCACACGCATCAAGTCACAGGCTTGCAGCTATGCATGTGAAAACGGTGAGCGATGGACAGATCGACTCTTACATGGGCTCTTCCAACTCAAAGGCCTCCCACAAGCACTGCAGCCCTTTTTCAAAAGGCCACAAGAACATAATTCTCATATCAGATTAAACATTAGATCAAATACTGAAATAGAGCAGAATCAGACAAGTAAGCTCAACTTTTCAACATGAACTATTTTACTATGCATAAATCTATCAGAGACTCCTCCTGTTGTGGCCCCCATGCTGTTTAAAAAGTGACTCCAAAACTGCAGCGCTATCAATAACTACGATATCCAGCACTTAGACAGACTGTCACTCCATTAAATCAATTACGCTTCAAAGTGCCATCAAGGGTCAAACCGAATTAAGCAGAATTAAATTTTATTATGGCAAAGCATGATACAATGCAGCAGTGAACAACTGCACCGAAGAATAAAACCACAAAAAAAAATCCTGAAAATTATACAAAACTATCACCTCTCTCTGAAGTTTTGATGGACTCAGAAAAAGGGGTGTCTGTCTAGCAGGGGTGAGGGTGGGCACACCATGTAGAAGTAGTGCCAGCAGGGGGCCTGAGTCTTTGGTGTTTTAATCCATCCCCTCCCTTCCTGTCCCCAAGGGGGGCCTGTAATCCTTCATCACGGTCACGGTGGACTGACAGCACCAGAAGCCCCCCATAATCTTCAAAGGGTAGAAACCTGTAGGATCCAGGACCAAGACACCCCCCCTCAGAATGGCATCACCCGAGTTTGCAGCCGTAAAGCGGGGCCGTGCCGGCACAGCTGGGGATCTCAGCTGACGTGTCCAATCCCATTTTCGCCTGTGACTCTTAAACATCTTAATTATTGCCTGGGTGGCGCCTCATCCTTGCAACAAGTCCCCCTGGCTCTCTAAGCTGCCCCACAGCTCAGGATCAGACATCATGCTTCAGATGGCCTTCAGGTACCAGCGTGTTCTTATAGAATCTGCCTGATCCAGCCAAGGAGACCAGTTTCGTGCTGCAAATGCCAGAATCCCTACAGCATTTACGCTAATGGGCTAAAGGCTAAAGCGAGAGTGTTATATACTATGGCCAGAGTGTTAATGACTGTGGCTAAAGCGGTAAAGGCTAAAGCGCTATAGGCAGAGAGATTGTGGCAGCCAGCTGCTTGACGCCCAAATAAGGGCAACGCTGACTTATGGCGCACTCCCGCCCTGCTTTTCTGACCACAGACACAGATCAGAAGTGTTTCTACTTCCTCCAACACCACACTCCATGCGTTTGATTTCCTGCAATACACATAACCCCCTCCCCCAAGCTCATTTGACGAGGGAGGGGTCTAGGGTCATTAGCATTCAGCTAGCAGCGGTGACATCAGCGGGTCAGCCACTTCGCCACACAGAAACCCGACAGCAACAGTGTGGCGCATTTTACAGACACCAAACCGTGAAACAAACTCCTGGCTCAAGCGCATAGCCATTAACAAGGTATCAACATGGATGATGAGTCTTAAATGGCTGCCCGTCGTATCCTACGGAGGACTGATTTCGCGTTTGAAACACATGACAAGAAACCAATCGCCTTGACTTTGGAAAGTTCAGTACAAACAGAGCAGACCCGCACAGATGCACACAGACACAATAGGCAGGTCTCTAATTAGACTGCGCCACTATTGTAGTACGTGGAGTGACTACGTCACCCGGCAGTGAGAAAAAGCCACGACAACATCTGCTTTTTCACATGTTCCGGTCACCATGACAACAGACACAGAAGGGGGTGGGGGCGGGGGGGGAGGCTTTCTTGTGGAAACAGAGAGGGATGTCGAGACGGCGGGAGGAGGGGAGGTGGACAGAGGAGGTCCGGCTCACCAGTGACGCCGACTTGATGGTGGCGAATCTCTCGCGGTTTTTGTAGCTGATGGCCTGGCTTCTCTCAGAGGCGGGCCGTACCTCCGGCCTGGGCTCCTGGTGCCCGGACTCATCCCGAATGCAGGCATGCTCCTGTGAGGAGGGAGAAAGCAGGGGGGGGGGTCAGGTGCTGAGCTTTCAACCACCAAAGCTACAGTAAGGTGAGAAACTGAGGTGGCTGCTCGATATGAGGGGGCCCAAGCTATAGAAGCAGAACGTGTGGAACCTTTAACAGAACGGGGGGTGGGAGGACAGCAGGACATGCAATATCAGGGACCAGAGTTCATAACACCCCCCCCCCCAGGGCTGTTTGTCCCTCAGATGACAACACAGAGGGAACAAGATCTAGCCTTTAAACGCTGGTGATGACTGATCTGACACTAGAGCTGTTCCTTCAGTTTATAAAGATTCCAGTGCTTCTATTTCTGCAAGCGCCCAACACCCTGCCCTGCCGATCTGATATTTAAAGACACAGCTTCCTGTGTGACGCCACCTTATCAAACGGCATGGCTGACGAACGCTCGTCTTAAATTTAGTGTCGTCTTAAATCTGACACACAGCGAGATGTCTTTCTTCCTGTCTTCACTGTAAGCTAATTAACAAAGGTGTCAGATGACAGGAGAAAATACGTACAAAAACATGAAAATCTCGTATTTTTTTTTTTGCCAACTAACATTTCACACAAACACTGAACTTTACTTAAACATAATCAAGCTAAATACCTCCAGTCAAATAACACAAGCAATAGCACCTCAAGCAGAAGTTTCATTTTCACCGCAAATCTAAGTGTCAAAATAAATAAATAAATAATAAGGTCTAAGATCTGGACCCACAGGAATGTTATTTATCACCCAAGTCATGTTATTTTCTTCATCGCTATACGATGTTCCATCTAAAGAAAACCAGCTGCAAAATCTATAGGTTATAGATAAAAAATAATCAATTTACTGCTTATTCAAATGTACAATGCAGCAGAACAAGACCAGACAAACAACTTGGATCAAACAAAAACCACGGTTTCTCTGCGATGGACCCTGATCCATGCCTGTCAGTGGTGTGAAAAGCCAAGCGTCAGTCAATGGATTTATTTGCTTTGATTAAATGCTCGTCACTCAAGTGGGAACGACAAGCTCCTCTGTGATAAATAACAATTAATTTTCAGGCAAATGAGGACACACAGTTGTCTTCGGGGGGGCGGGCTTAGTTGATCTAAATGTGGCGTTTTAAATTTTGGAGATGATTACCAGTGACATCACTGTGGTGAAAAGCTAGCGCATGCAAAAGTGCCAATCAATTCCCAGTTGGCTTCGCCGTGGTCCACTCCTCTGTGCCCACCCTCCGCCCCTGCTCTGACCTTCTTAATGCCAGTGGCGGGCTCCGGAATGCTGTCGTAGGGGTGCATCATGGTGAGGTCGGAGCTGCTCTCGTCCATGACCTCCTGCATGCTGCTGATGCTGCTTCCCTGGCTCCCCGTGCTGACTGAGGTACTGGGGATGGAGTGGTTGCTGCCCAGGCTGTTCATCTTGCAGCCGGGCTGCTCGCTGTCCTGGAGGGGGTGACACCGGCAGAGGGGTTAGGTGACCCAGCCACCAAGCCACAAGCAACGCCATGAGGATTATAAATGCACCGAAAAGCACTGCTTACTAGCTGCTTTCACAAGCCGAGGTGGACTGACATACAGGACACTTTCTGAAACTTTTCTAAAAGGTTTGATTCAAAATCTGGAAACTAAAAAAATGAAACAGAGCTGACGAAAGTTAAAATTTATCCTCTGTGCCTTGTAAGCACATGGATTTTTTTTGTTTTTTTTTGTGTCAGTATTCTGGGGAAAGCATACTGATAAACATTATAAAAAATTAACTTTTAATGTGACCAGTGAAGTAATGAATTTTTAAAAAAATCAGCAGGTGTGTGGCATCGAGTCTGACAGCCCCAGGGTCCTCGCGTTTCTCACCTCCTCCTCCTCCTGGGACTCGCTCATCGGCCCATTGTGTTTCTCCTGGTACAGGATCTTCTTCATCTTGCGGTACTGCAAGTTGTCCAGCTCTCTCACCGCATCCTTGGTCCTCTGGATGAGGTCGAGCAGGACCCGTGGGGGGCGATCGCGCCGAACGAAGTCATGCTTGGTGGGGGCAAGATAAAATGATACCTAACTGCCCATGCGATGCTCACCCCTCCCCCGAGTTTAAACAGGCCCAAAAAAGCAGAAGACAGAGCAGAGACTAAGAAGGGAATGGCACAATAGACACAACTGGCCTCTAAAAATGGGTTTTTCAAGTATGAATAATTTGACAGCACAACAGAATCTTGGTCTGCTTTAATAACAGTGGGGCATTATGTCATATACTACTGTGACTTTGGAACCATGCAAAACGACTTCATGATTTCAAACAGGCCGAATGGGGCTTATACTTCTGTTCTCCAGTAGATGGCGCTTGAAGTGTTCATTGCCCAAAAGTGGAGTCCTGGCACTTTGAAAAATATGTAGGATGTGTATAGGCTATGACACACAGTCATTCATGAAGTAGCTATGAGTGCAGATGGAAATCAGTATAAAACGTGACTTTTTTTTCCCCCCTTAAGAATGAGTCATTAGTGAATGAACGTCATACAGAAGTTGTTCTTCCAGCCAACAGGTAAGCAGCTACGGTTTTAAGGTTCCACAGAGCGGCTGCGAGGCGGACCGAAATGGGACTTGTGTGTGTGTGTGTGTGTGTGTATATATATAAATAATCTTGGAACCCAGGGGCCCACAGCACCTTGAAACGTCGTTAAAAGGAGCCTCCCAGGCACGGCTGCAAAGCAGGCTTGGTGAGGCGGGTGGATGTGCATGAAACGGGTTTGTCTTCCCCTCGGCCAATTAAAACAAACCTCCCGTGTGGAAAAACAACGTTTAATTGGCCAAGAAGGAGGGCACAGCTTCGATCTCATTGGTGTCATGGCATGTCAGTCAATACACTCAGACGCCACACCCTTGTCTGTCTCACCCAGCTCATTCATACTGGGACATGAAACCCCACAAACTCCACCCCATCCCCCCCACAGACAACTCCCATTTGCTGGGAAATACAGCAAGAGGACTGACTGATGGACTGCATTTCCACTCTAGTCCTGCTAAATAAGTTCCCAGCCCATGTCAGACAGGATGATGCTTCCCGTTTCTTAATAGGAGGTGACAGCACTAAGTACTCGGCCATGATTGCCTGATTATGTTGCCTTCCAGTCCCAATACAATGAGGTGATTCTGAATATGCAGCTCACATGCCTGTGAGGTGTTCACTCACAAAAACAATGGTTCACCATTTGAGGGGGGGGGGGGGTAAAAAAAAAAAAAAAAGTTATAAAATTTTTTTTAAAAAAAAAAAGCCAAAAACACAGACCAACACCCAGAATGCAGTGCAGTTTCTGATACATTTGAGGTCAGGCACATGGACGCACACAGAGCCCTGGCGGAGTGTGTCGCAGGAGCTCACCCGCAGCAAATCGGCTGAGAAGGGTCGGTCCTGAGGGATTTTCAGTAAGCAGTAGTCGACAAAGCTTCGGAAGGCGTCTGACCTGCGGGGGCGGGGGGCACGAAAAGAGGGAAAAGGGAAAAAAAAAAAATAAATAAAAAAAATCAGTACACAACACTAGGATGGGTGAACAATAAACACAAAAGAAATATATACAAAACCCCTGAAACTGTGGCTTCTAAATGACAGAGCCAGGGACACTGTGCCACTTAGGCTGGGATGTTTGTGTACAAGCTCAGCACAGTGCTGCCGGGCACGTTAACTCATCTCAATTTAACACATTTTTATTTTTCATTCTTGACCCCGGAGGTGGGGGGGCGGGATAGTGGCGGGGAGACGTCAGCATCATCCTCCCCAGGTTTAGGGGGACACGGTTTCATCTCCGAAGCAGTGTCCCTATGCGGCCTCGTTAAGCCGGCGCCGGCCAAGCGCATACTGGCACAGCTCCCGTATGTGCCGACTTAAAAATACCAGCGGGCAGCAACTCTTAAAATATTTTTTTTTTTTAAATGGGGGGGGGGGGGAGGGAAGTGCAAACAACCCACAAATATGTATGCATGTTCAGGGCGTCCACATTTCTTGGGGCACATTACAGAGTACTGGGATACAGCTCAAGGAGGTTTACACCTCAAACTTGATGTTTCCCTTTTATACGGCACTCAAACTGCCCCAACCAGGGAGTAAATACCCCTCAACACCTGTGCTGGGACCACCATCAAAGCTGTGGGGGGAGAGAGAGAGATATATTTCTGAACTAAAAATCTTCACCTACATTTGGGTCTTAATTTAGCTGCACTGTATCCAGTGCTTTCTAATAATAAAGGTCCCTCTCTCCACAGCAGAGTCACTGCGCACTGAGTCCTTCACCAAAAGCGCCTCACTGCCGACGAGGGCAAAGCCCGGCCTTAAAGGAGGTGACCGCTTCCTCGGTTACGTAAGGCATCCCGATCTGGAGTCCGGGGGGACTTACCACTCACTGGACTGCAGAGTGGGGGAGTCATTCTGGGCGATGTGGTATAAGGCACTCATTGCATTCATGTTGAAGAGGGGGGG
The DNA here is from genome assembly GCA_026777045.1 of Hyperopisus bebe. Taxonomy (NCBI): domain Eukaryota; kingdom Metazoa; phylum Chordata; class Actinopteri; order Osteoglossiformes; family Mormyridae; genus Hyperopisus; species Hyperopisus bebe. Next base: position 30,160,591 of record JAODJW010000040.1, on the reverse strand, counting down.
CTTGCGTTCCGCTGGGGGAAAGAAGAGATTTGTACTTAAGTCAGACAGATCAGCCAAACCCTGAGGTCCTGCTAGCTCACAGGCCTTCCTGTCCCCCCCCGACTCTTCCCTTCATAATCCAGTCAGACCAACCGGAACAGCCCCGACCCACAAGCTACACTTTTTAAATTGAGCAGAAAGGAGAAATCATATTTTGGATACAAGGTGAATCGCTCTGAAAGCCCATCTTCTCAGAAGCAACAGGTCCACCGCTCTGATGCAGAGACCAGCCGGCTCCGCAGAGGCCCTCCACAAGGCATTCCCATCTGCCAGCACGCTTTTTATTTTTAAAGGATACCATATTTTAGGAAACAGTTAGATCATCTGTGCTCCGAAACCTTCGGACAATTTGCTCTGTAAATTATACCATAATGGATAAAGCCAGGAAGGAAGCACTTATGAATTTTAAGGAGAGCCAGAGGAATCCTAATCCCTGTCCAGGCGCACTTCCCCATCCCACCGGACCTCTCCTAATGGGTCTGTGAAGGAACCTCACCCAGCTCGATGCAGGTGATTCCCAAAGACCAGACATCCACCTTGCCGTCGTACTGGCCCTCATCCATGGCGAGTATCACCTCCGGGGCCATCCTGCCACAGGAAGAAGACCCGTTCACCAAAACTTCACCTTCTACACACCAAAGGCTCACTTCCAGCAGGCCCCAGAATTTGACTTACCAGTACGGAGTGCCCACAAAGGAGTTGGCAGGAGACGCTATGGACGCAGACCCAAAGTCTGCCAATTTGACCTGACCTGACTCAGTCAGGAGGATGTTTCCAGCCTTCACATCTCTGAAGGAAAGTACATAAACCATGGCATTAACTTTTCCAAAGGGCGGACTAAGTTCTATAGTACAATGATACCAAGAGCATTTCCACTGCCAGATCTAGAAATTGTCCATTAAACAAAAAAGTTCTCGATAAATATGGGAAATGTTTCAAAGGGCAACATCTTCTTTTCAGCAGAAACTACAAATCTTCCATGAGGACCACTCACCTGTGAATCATTGTATGGGAATGTAAGTAAGCCAGTCCCTGCAAGGCACCATGGGTAATGGCAGCAATTTCTACCTCTTGAAGCGGTTTCTTGTGAACTATGTGTTCAAAGAGAAATCAAAATGACCAAGGTTTTATGTACATTGCAATGTAAATCACATCACGGTCACTGGGCAGTGAGAATTTGATCAGGTCAATGTGTCGCCCCCAGATTTGGCAAACAGGACCTTCCTACTGAGTGTCTCGACAAATGTTTCAATGAATCATCTACTCCCAGGGAAAATGTGAGCAAAGGACTGAATCTTCCACCTCCAGACGTCAAACTAAGAGACGCTACGTAAACTACGCATCTCTCCACGTACCTTCTACCGAGTTCTCAACATGCATCAGGTTGCTTAAAAAAAAATAAACACTCACCCTCTAACAGGTCAGAAGCTGAGCCCAGGCAGTACTCCATGACCAGCTGAGCGGAACAAAGAACAATGCCATGAGCAGGAGAGCCAGAACATTCTCACTTTAAAGGCGCGGGAATTAAGGTGACATTTCGTTCACCTGAAGCAAACGCGGGCAGCTAAGCCAGCTCAAGGTCATGTGGTTCTCATGAATGTCTTTGTTAAAAATAGACCCACGATAGCCAAAGGGAGAAGTTTACATAGCTAAGGATGTTTAATGCTCATGGTGCAAGGAGGCATGTCTGGGAGGAGAAAAATCACAATTAATAATAGAGCAAAGGTAATCCATTGGGTCTTACAGGAAATGGAAAACCTCAGGCCGGATGGAAATCGCTCCCTGCAAAGGCATTTGTGTAAAACGAATAATGCAAATATGCTAGGAGACTGTGGCTCAGACATGGCTGCGTCGGACTCACCCAAGCAGTGCTGTCCTTCAAGTAGCAGCCCTTGTATTCGATGGTGTTGGGGTGACGGAGCTGTTCCAGAAACTTGACCTCCTTGATGATGTCCTGCCATTTCTGTGAAGTGGAGAAAGCGTTGCATCAGCGTCACCTGGACGTCCACTCGGGTGGTGGACTGCTGTGTTTTTACTTGGGTTATAATGTTTGGGGAGGGGTTGGTCAGGGGGGCTCTGCAAATACAGTAACGACTCCCCTCCAGCAGAATAAGCAACATATATAGCTTGTTGCTGACATCTACACAACACGGCTACTTTATCCTTTTCACACTCATTATCCTCATAACATTATAGTCACCTTAACTGTGTCAAGTCATTGTAAGGGGGAAGTTTTATGCTGTTATTTTCTGGACATGTATGCACAGGGACACTCAAAATTAAGTTACATTTCTGAATAATAGTGATTCATCATTGCCTTGCTATCAGTAGTGCATCATCACCCTATGTTTAAAACCTTAGCCTTCACAGAAATAGTGCTCAGTGCCACAGCGTTCAGTTCAGTGATGGAGCAGCTAAATTTCAAAACCAATGAGGCCGACTCCAGCTTTGGACTGATCAAACTTCAGCCTTGTGCTCAGCTGCTCACCTCTGTCGTTTGTTTCCCATTGTAGGACATTTTCTTGATGGCCACCACCTCATTTGTGTAGCAGTTTTGGGCCTGAAACAGATACATTGTTAATGGCCAGAGGACACTCTCAGAGTGACAGCGAGGTGATGGTGGTGCTGGACAGGCCACTTACGAAGTACACCGCCCCAAAACTCCCATGGCCGATCTCTTGAAGGTCACAGAAGACCTCCTCGGGGTCATCCTTGAAGAAGAGGTTGGCCACCTCGGGGTCCTTCACACCTTTCCGTGTGGACGACGGCATCATGGGCTAAACAGTACCGTGGACTTCCACTCGCTGCTCTCCGTCATCGACAAGCCCGGCATTGACCATCAGTGTCTACATGGGACAGCAGAGACTTCAATATGCACGACTGATTGGAAAATGTGTGTAATTAAAACAAGGTACTGGGACATTGTTTGAACCGTGATCAGCCCATTCTATAAAAAGTGGCATCCCACAAAAATAGTATTGATCAGCAGAAAAAATGTTCACGCGTAAAAAGGATAGTGCGTTGGTGGCAGCTTAATTTCATCAGACCTGCATCATCAATCCAGTTTCAAGCACTTGGCATTCTGGGAAAATGCAAGGTACATATAGACATACACATAAATGTGGAAGATGTATATGTCACGGTAAGTGCGGCGGGCGGGGGAGGTTCTGTGGGATTGGTGTGCCCCGATGTTCGGGGGAGAGGGGGATGTGGAAGAATCACCTCAGTGACCTGGAGTTAAGTGAGGACATCTTAAAAATGACTGATTCTTAGCAGGGATTCAGATAGGCAGCATTACAGTACCTTAAATCAACAAACAAAAAGGCTACACTACACAACAACAGCTTCAAAAATACATGCATGACCAAACGCCTAAAGCGAGCGGAACACACACACGTGACACGACGTAAAGATTACGAACCAGAGCGGCGAAAGGACGCGGCCGAAAATAAACAAGGCTCCTTTGTCAGCTGATTAGTCAGAGGCGGCACCCCGGTGCACGGAACCGCAGCTAGCGAGCCCATAAATACGCATTAGCAGGCAGCAGAGCGGCCCTCCCGACCTGCGGACGCGGCGCCGCCTAGCATGACTCTGTCTCTCTGTTGCATCATTTCATCTGCGAGGAGCTTCAGACGAAACCCAACGTAAGGCTTGAAACAGAGTCGGTAAGATATTTTTTAGAGCCCCCCAAGAAAAATCTTGGATGAAAGGTAAGGAATTTAAGAAAGAAAAATAGATGCATATATATTAGGTGCATGTTGTTGGGAGTGGAAAAAATAGAAAAAGGAGAAAAGGTCATCATTAAAAGACTGGAGTCACATGACTACTCTGGGGAATCCACATCGCCCACCCTCCTTCCCGCAAACCTTTTAAATCCATGAAATGATGCAAGGAAGTAACAACAGGTTGTAAGAGCGCTCGGCACGGCGGTGCGATAGCCCCGCCTCCGGCGCTCACTGGCAGCCCTTCTGGAATGATGTGGCATCGGGGCGCCTGGGGGGGGCGAGGTGACGGAAGGGTCTGAGACAAGCTGAGCGAGAACGTTCATCAGAACGGCCAGAACACGACTACTGCCAGGTCCTGGGAGAAATCTTTACACCCACGGTATTAATTCATTTAGAGACTCATCGTTACAGGAACTGCTAGCAGGGCCACCAGACCATGCCTGGGTTAAAGGTCCTGAGTTCTGCAGCAATGAGTGAACGTTCTTTTATAAAATATTGACCTTCCGAGGCAGAGCCACATGGATACAGATAAGAAAGACAGACAAGTCTCATTAGCCCTACTAGATCAGGTGGAGGTAGAAAACATGACGTCATCTTTTATCATACTGAGGAGGAAGGATTGCTAGTGTTGGTGGTACAGTGGCTCAGTGGGTCATGCCGTCATGACATGGCCACGATGTTCTGGTTCGAAGCAGGGCCTCCGAGATTGCGTTTCTGTTTTGACACACGTTTTAGTGGCTTTTAGCTTTTGAAAAGGCTGCTGCAGGATGTGTACCAGGTGTGCAGGGTTAACCTTGTGTGTGCGCTTTCCATGATTGGACAGTAAGTGTCAAACACTCTGAAATGAGTGTGACGTGCAATTTTCCCCACATCCCTGTAGGTGCCACTGTAGAGCACTAAACAGAAGAGGAAACATCATTCTCACCCAGTATGGAGGCCAAATTTTCCTACACTTTATCTGTGATCAAACCGCATACCTTGCTTCTTTGACACAACTGCTTCAGTTCAGGAAGGACACAGGTGTGGGGGATACATACACAACAAATCTGCTAATTTTGGCTTACAACAGTACTTTACGATCCTCACTGGCACGCGAGATCATCTTATAAATAAGATGAGCTGAGAAATGTGATAATCCCTGAAGTTTGGAGACCAGCCGTGATTTAACATTTTAAATACCTTAAAAACAAATGATGTCATTCCTCATCATTTCAGCTGTACTGATAACAATGCATGGAATGGGACAGAGACTAATCAAAAAATACCATCAATCCTTCACAGAGGACATCAAAATCATCACACTTTATAAGACTATTCATCACTACTCATCAATTTCTTATTACTAAGGCCTTGACTGAAACCCAATAAAAATATGCTACTAATAAACAGTCAGCAAAGCTGTCAAACATTACCATCACCCAAAACGTAAAAAGCAGGCGGCTTGCGGAAAGGTCTTGTTAAACTGGTTATGTAACCATATATGCAGTAGCTATATGTCTGCTTACAAATTGTGTCATCATTTTGTAAATACTTCGACAATAAAATCAACAAAAATGCAAGTAGGAAAATTAGAAATAGTAGCTTTTTTGCGTCGTTTCGCACATGCCAGCGCAAAAAGGGGGACACCTTGAAAACATCAACAAGAAAATCTCCCCATGCCGCCGCCTCGCTCGCGGTGACTCAACGTCCCTCAGTGTTCCTACCTCCTCTCTGCCCGCCCCGGTGAGGTCGCTTAGCGGGTCGTCACTGCGCGCCTACTTACCCGCGAGGCAGTTATGGGGTCGTGACGCCGATTCGGGTGCTGATGTGCATCCAGAATAGGCGGTGAGTTTGTTCTCCCTTGGTCTAGCACACCCCTAAAGCCCCACACACATCTTCATGTCCGGGAACGACGGGGAATCTGGGGAGGGAGGGGCACAGGACAGGGGGGTGTCAGGTGCGCGGGAGTGTGTGAGCACGCAAGGTACGGTCTGGTCAGAGGAGGAAAAAGAAACAGCAAGGAGGACGAAGAAAAACAGGGAAGGAGATGACATTCTGAGCCCACTCGCTCCCATAAAAAATAAATAAATAAATAAAAGCAGCAGCCCACTTGTGGATGAATAATTCTGACTCCGTTGCTCAAATGCCGTTTCGGGGGGAGGGGGTATCCTCAAAGGCAGTACAAATCAGCAAGGATCACGTCACAGGATGGCTAATACCGGACAGATGCTAGTGCTTCAACAGAACGAAGGTCCAATTTCGAAGCTGACAGCTTCCTGGATCTCTGTTAGCGGCCACCTGTTCTGTGATGAACTGAAATGGATTCTAATCCCTCAGAACGTGGAAAATGGCCACCTGTCCCTCTGCCTATGACTGACCTGGGCATTTTTCAGGGTCCACCTCATCTCGGATCGGATTCCCAGATGTCTCAAGATAAAACCAGCAAAGATGAAGGGCAACTAGAACCTCAACGACATGCAATAGCTTCAGTCCACATCTCACACGAGGACCTTAAACACACTGGTTTCATAGATGTGAGTCATATGAGAAATGAGAATCAGGGCTAAAAGCCAGAACCCCAGAGTTTCTTGGCTTAGGAAACTTATCCTAGAACAGGAACATCACAGGTAACACCGTGTGAATGACCGCAAGGCAAAATGGACGGATACCCATCACCCTTAGCTACAACCCGGACCTATGTATGCTTTACAATCCTAACATCGGATTTCTAAACTCAATAAGCTGTCTAGTTTCACCGAGAGTTACGCAATGTTGTTTATACTGTTTAACGTAAACAATACTAACACACAGCTGACGTTAACAACCTGCTGACTCCATCTTATCCAGTAGGATGCAGCCTCCTCCCTAAGACTCCTGGCCCACAGGCCAACCCCAAAGCTGAAAAATACCGACGAAAGCCACCGAATGAAGCCTCCATTCAGCAAAGACTCAGAGGAATGCAGACCTGCGGGTTCTTGGTGAGGCACTCACTCGAAGAATTACCCAGCGCCGCCGCTCTGGAAAATTGATGGTTCCGCTTCCTTGACGGATCCTCCTACTCGACGTACACGTGTCTCCCAGGCGCATTCATAAAAATCATTTCTCTGCGCCCAATACGCACTTGGACCTCCTTCGATCATAAAACGCAAATAAGACACACCGCCGGTATTTCCGACAAATGACACACGCTTCAGGCAGCTGACCTTCGCCCCTCTGGCTGATTCGCCCTCATTTGTGGATTCATCAGCTGCTAACTGGGAAATCTCAGCCACTTCTACATTTGTGTCCGCAGCCCTGTTTCCTTTCTGAAAGAACTCTCTACTTTGTGCACTGAGCAGAGACTGGACAGGGTGTGACGGCATCTGCCCTTTGAGGGGTAGCTACTTCGAACACAGACAGGAGGGGATTAGCACATCTGGGGAGAAAACACAAGTTACAGAGACACATGGCTGTCCAACAGGGCGGTGCCAGATGTGGCCAGATGAGACCGTCACCAGAATTATGTCGAATGGATGATGGAACAACATGACGAGCCGGAGTGACAACTCTGCTCGGAGACTCGACCCCTCGGGCGCGACAGGAGTGGGAAGTCAGGCTAAACGCCAGTGGGCGGAGCCTCAGCCGATGGCCTCACCCGAAAGCACGGATGCCAGAGAGCTTGTGTCACCTGCACCCGGTACGTGCTCATTATGAAGCGAAACTGACGAAAACGGAAGTATAAAATAAAGCCACTACACACCCCGGTTCATGGAAAACACACAAGTGCACTTGTCTGTATACCACATGTGAAACTCGCATTCCCATCACCCGGCCATATCAGGCTGACCTTTCGGTCCCGCCCTGAGCACACTGCCATCCACAGGTCCTTGACTGATTGATCTGATTGTACACTACCAACCAAACATCTTCCATATGCAAATACTTCACAATGTGTTTTACCATTAACCTAGGAGGAAGAGACAATTAAAAAAGAAACATTAAAATAACACAAAAAAAAAAAAAGTAGACAACAGTGGGTTTCCACCGCGGGCCTGAAACTAACCCAGATTTCCAGCTGGGTGTACAAACAGATCAGTGATAAGTCAGCGCATCTCCAAAAAAGTGCTGCTTCATGGTGTGTACAGAACCCTCCTCTCGTTACGATGGGGGTGAGTTGCACAGGACCAGCTTTTGCTGAAGGAGCATAGACGGAAGGAGGGGGGGTTCCCCTCAGTAATTTTTGGTGATCGGGAGGAGGAGGTGGTGGTGGTGGGGGGGGGAATCAAGCTAGTAATTTTACTAACTACAGACTTAATTGGTTGCTAATAATTTTTTTTCTTCCAGACCCATTGTTTCAGTCCTTGGATATATCCGCCAGAGCTGGGCAGTATGATCAAAAATTTATCACGGTATGTTTCAAAATGATATTGGTTTCACGGTATACAACAGTATTTTTTGTAGTATGACTGGATGTTTATCACATTTTACAGGACACATTTTTGCTTTACGTTTTTGCATTGTTCCCCCATTAACTATATTATTTTATTATTAGCCATTGCGCCTATCCACTACCTTAATGATAACATACGGCTAACGTGTCTGTTGGCTAACTGCTTATAGATAAACGGCCAATGTTAAGGTGAGCGCTGGCCAAGTTAACATTTTTTTTGTTAAAACTTAAGTGTTTAATAGTTCAGTGTTGCTGGAACGCAAGCTTTACTGACCTCGTGAAATTTCTCATAAAGAATTTTCATGACCTGGATGTTAACGCTGTACAGCACAAACCCAGAACTGAGCGTTCAACAGATGCACGTATACGCCAAACATGGCCTATAGCCAGGCTTTACTGCCTGGCAGAGACATCCAGGCTACCACACCTGATAATAAATGAAGATTAGCAGAGGTTGCAGGTGGTCACCGCTGTCATCTTGGCCTACCGTCTTTGCTGGCATTCGGCCTTCAATTAACAAAACGTCAGCTGGGTATTTCACATACAGGAGACACGCAGAGCCGCTCCCCCTTTCCCTGGTGACATCGACCGCCAAAACAGAGTTCTACTGTTCACACAACAACACGCAGCCTCACTTCTTAATTGGACACTACATATAGCAGCTACTGCTAGCAGGTGGCTTGCCAACTATATCATGGACTGACGGCCTTCCCCTCTAGGTGGTCGTGCTGGCAGGAAGTCAGTGAATTTCGGTTCATGTCTAAAGAATAATAAAAACAGCACTCTATGACTTTTCCAGCCCTGTCAGCGGTTTTGCAAGTCTGACAAACATAACAGACAATTCTGACCAGGCTGAGCTGTAAATAGCTATGGTGTGAATCTATATGCGGTTCAGCGTCCGAGGACTGACCATCTTGTAGAGACCACCTCGTGCAGACAACCATGTATAGATGCACTGACGCCTATGGCTGCATGGTCCAATTAGGCCACATGGACAAACGTCACCAGAACATTCCAGGACCTCCTGGACACAATATAACACCGCAACTATGGAGGGCAACCGGGACGCTGTTCTAATAAGACCAGATTGGGGCTTTTTTCTCTAAAAAACCTTGGATTTGGAGCCATAATTATTTATGCATTTTGGATAAGACCACCCAGCTCCTGCTGTATGCCACTCAGCCGGGTTACATTGACCCAGCAGGAGTGACCCAAGACAGCGAATCACCTATAGCTCCCCCCCGCTGATCCATGATGGTGCACGCTGGGGGGGGGTATTCCAACTTAACTCTGACACTCCTGCTACTTACTCCTTAGCGGAGAAATCTAGAAACTCCGACCAATCCAAGCAGCCTGTCCTGCTCGACCAACATCCGCCATAAGTGAAGAGTCGGTTTTAAGTACAGACCGGCCACGAAACACTGGAGGACAGTGATAAACCTTATCAATTCTGGCATGGCTGTCATTTAACAGGCTAACACACCAGGAAGCTTCGACACGTTTTCTGTACAGGGCGCGAAGTGGACAGGTGCACTCAGGCAGACCTGGCAGTGTCCTGAGATCACACCGTTCGAGATCTGCGAGTCAGCTAAGCAGCAGTGACTCTCCAACACCCCCCCCCCAGCATTTATCCCCTCCACGATGTAATGGTATGGAAATCCATTCCCATCCACAAAACACACCTATTTGCAAGAGAACACATCAGTGGCCTCCGGATTCAGACAGCAGCAGCTCGGAGGGCAGGGAGTGCTGAGAGGTAAACAAGGAAGATGCACAAGTTCCGTGAAATTATCAAAGCAGCATGATTCCAGGAATGAGCCGAAGGCAGCACTGAGGTACATCACCACGGCCATGAAGTCTCACTTCCTTACTTACGAGTTTCACAGCAGAACCCAAGTGAACGTGAAAACGATGCCGTCACGATTCGAGCGACGGCGTCAGCTGCGGCCGCTAGAAGAATCTCACGTGGCTTCTGGGAAGAGGTCCACGGAGGAAAACTACAAAGACAACACTTGTATGGGCCGCAGGTCGCTATCGTCAGGGGAGTCTGACCAAAGGGAAACGCCTGCAGGCTTCAAAGCCCAGATTCCAGGTTCCATCCCAGTGCAAATCTGCTTTTGATAAATGTGACAATTAAAACCGGTTCAAGACTGAGGACTTCCGCCTTTCATGAACTCCAATTTGAAAAAGAACAGCTTAGCTTAGTTATCAGCATTGCAATATTTGTGTATAAGATGTACCCCTACATCCTGCACACAGCGGTTTGTCTCAGACCAAGCTCTCACAATAACCCTGTAACGCAGCGGCATTTGCATTCTCAAAACAGGCTGTTCCTCACCGTCATAATCACTGCGGGCTTCTCTCCAGATGGCCCGCCTGGGGCCTTGTCCCTGACCGCGAGCCTCTGAACCCCAATCAGAGTCTCCTTCTCCCACCCATTGCCTCAGGAGTGCCAGAAATCCACAAATTCAGATCCTCACCGGTTGTCAAATGCTGCGGACGAAGACAAAGTCCAGAAACTTCAACTGAAGTGATGCTTAAATAAATCCACAAAAAGAAACCTCCAGCTGCATCTGTGGATTCACAGGCCGTACAAAAGACGGCCTTCATTCCTGGACGAGGCCCAAGAATATGTGGACAGCCAGACGGCAGGCAGGGGCTCCGCAGAAGTCCTGACAGACGGGAGGACGTAGGCCAGAGCTGGAGAGCATGGCTGCACATCTCCTCGGCTAAGGTTCAGGGGTGGGGAGTCACACAGGACAGTCATCAACAGGTCTGTTAAAGGGAGGCCTGAACGGAATTTTGGCATACCGCAGGATTTACAGGGCTGTTGTTCAAACTCAGATGCTCCATACTGTCAAGGCTTCATTCATTTGGCATTTTACGATGTTTCGTTACTTTAATCTGGCTATACAGCTTCCTTTGGGAGGGTAGGCAGCTGGGACACGGGTTGGACTGACCGGCCCTAACAGAGCGCCAGGACTTCTCTGTTCCTCTTCTCCGTCTTTCTTGTTTTGACAGAAGCGGCCGAGAAGAGAGGTTGACTAATGTTAAGGCATGCCTGCTGAGAAGAGACGTTACCTGCTTTTCCTGCTCAGGAACGTGGCCCCAAGCAGGAATGGAGGGAGGAATGGAGGGAGGGAGGGAGGGAGGGAGGGAGCCAGATGGATTGGCCTTCGACGTAATGGCGTTTAGGTGACCGGCTCTGCATGGAGGTGCTGACACCAAAGATATGCCTGCAGAAGTGAGGCGAGCAGAAACATACTATCCCTTTACGGGAACTTTACAGTCACACCAAAGTCAGGAAGAGGGGGGACTTATTTTTCCCTCCAAAATATGCAACAGCTAAAAAATGAATTCAGCATAAGCATTCTGGGCTTGTCTGGTGAATTTGGGGAGAGGGTTTCAATCATTAAGGGGCTAATGAAGTTTCCCCTGACCTATCTAGTTAGTTGGGATTTAAGAGATCCTACACTGAGAATTTAAAATGGACCAGAATGAGTGGTCATCCTCACTTCCAGAGAAAGATCCATGTTCTGCAGAGCTTCATTCCTCAAGACCGGACAGAACGGAAAACAGGGCCTCCGAGAGCCTGATGTTATCGAGCGATGAAACACAGCATACCCGCATGCAGCTGAAAGGCAACAAAAAGGGGCAGAGCAGCTTTCTGCTGACCTGGCCAAAGACAAACGACACAGGCTTTAATTCCGAGAGCCCGCATCAGTCCAAGCACTCTACCCCCCCCCCGAAAAACTCCTGGAATGTTGAAAATCAAAGGGTCACCAATATGCCACTTTAGAGACAGGACACCAGGCTAAAAAAAGCATCACAAGACCACTGGCAAGAAAAAAAAAAAAATTACTAGTATCCATGGAAAGGGGGAGGAGTACAGAAAACAGGCTTGGTGTTGCCCTTTTTGGGAATCCTGGGGTGGCGGGGTGGAGGAAAAAAAAAAAAAATCACAGCTGCAATTTCCAACCCAAAAAATCTGAAGCATACTGTACAGAGGGCTGTAATTAACTTCCTTGCACTGTGTCCCACACCCAGTGAGATCAACTCGCCAAAAATGCCTCCCTCAGGAGACACGGCTGAGCTCCACGCACACACGCGCGGGCTGGGGGGCAAAGAGGCGGCCCACTCTCGCCCGAAGCAGGAGGGACAGCCCCCAGCTCAAGCCCACTGCCCTGAATGACCTGAACGGCATGTTTGTGTACACGATGTCAGCACAGGGGCCGACGAAAGCAAGCCCGCCATACTTTATGATCCTATGGCCCAAAAAGAATTTATTTTGTCTGGAGTGGCAGAGATGGGTGGCTGGGGGGGGGGGTGGTAATATAACCCGCCTGGTAATTTCCCACGTCACTGAGCGAAAGCTGCCAGGGCGGCCACAAACCCAGCTTCGAAATCCATGATTGGTTACCAATCCCGAATACAAAAGGCCGTGGCCAATCAGCAAAGTCTGCTCTCTGCGGGGGGGGGGGGAACAGGGAGTCCACTGCCCTAAGCTTGGGGACTTCGCTCCCCTCCGGGACACCTCTACCTGCCTCCGCATCTCCAGCATTAAACTGGGAGGGGCTCAAAAGCAGAGCAACACACACAAGGTGACGTCGCAGGAATCGTTAATGCAAACAACTTCAGCAGGGCTGCCTCACAAAGATTCCCAAAAGTTGAACTGACCCGTCTAATTCGGTCCATTTTATGGCATTGGGGTGATAGTGTTACATGAGAGGAGGTCAACCCATCAACACGCCCCAGTCCGTGCATCACCTTGCCACCATTAAGGATCAGGTATGATTTAACCTTCCAAGCTGGCCCATGTCTGACCGCGGTACATTGCAGAGGCAGAACCCTGGTACCAGCAAAGTCCATTTAATATCCGATGCCATTTGCTAGCATGCTGAATATAGTAACAGTTCAGGGAGTGTTTTAATTCGCTGTTCCTTCATGAGTGTTTAAGGTGTTACTCGGAATTATGGGGGAACGGAGCAGCTGTTGAGAGATTCTGGCACGTTACTGAGGCAGGAAGGAGAGCCAGCAGTTATGGGAACAAAACAGTGACCCCAGAACCCGAATGAAAACCCGGACTGCAGCCACAGCTGAGGTCAGACTCTCAGGGCCCGGCAGGTGGGTCACAGCATGCCTGGCTGCCCCCCATCCGCTGATCATCACGCAGATGCAGACAGACCCCCAGCTGGGCGTGACGGAAGCATTTCTGCATGTCTTCAGTCCCCAATTTGACCCCACACCGTTTGGTCAGTTTCACCCACTGAGGACACCTTATGACCAAAACGCCACCCTCTAGGTGAAATCCTACACAGTGACATTTCTGGATTTTGTCCTCAGTCTTTGTCTGCTGGATATCAGAGCCTCCTACGGCCCTCCCCGGCCACGAGTGGCTGAGTCAGGTTGTACCATACAGGATGACATTTTACTACCGTACTGGCCTCATGCAAACCAGTCTGTCATGTTAGGATGGTGAAATCTCTTCCATTTCTGTTCTGTCCTTATTCTCTCCCCACCATATAATACCCCCCCCCCCCCCCAACTCACTCAGAGCGGGCTTGCTTCAGTGGTGGTCAGTATTATAAATAACTATGATGTCAGCGTCACACAGGAACAAAAATGCAAAAATGCCCCCAAGTCTCCTTCCCTAACTTCTGCAGATACTTTCAGCCCACAGGTGTCACAGCCTTGTACGATGCCCTTCAAGACACCCAGCAACATATTAACGTTCTTATTTACACTTATTTTCAAGAAAAGGGAGCGAGAGAATCTCTGCTCATTTCAATATCAAGAAGTAACACGGGAAGACAAGCGACAATAAATACTCCTATGTAAAGGGTATTTTGGCTTCATGATGCCCATTAATTATTAAATCTTGATACAATAAACATTGGAATGCCCTAGATAGAAGCTCTACCAGCTAAACAAGCGACAAAAACATTTTCGACTCCCAAGCTGAGCAGCATTCAACGTACAAAGTAAAATATCACAAAACATCCAGCAAGAGACACAAGCGATATTCGCACCTTTTACGTCAGGTTGTTTTATATCTTTATTTAATTCCCGCTTTCATATAAACAAGGACCGTCGTTCACGGCATTGCCCTCCCTGCGGATTAAAGACAAAGGCGAAGGTTGTCATTTACCTTTCAAGCGACCGGGAAGATTACGATCTTGACTTTTACGGATCAGCTGGCAGAAAAACAATCCCTAAAGATAAAGCCGCCGGCCGCGACGCCCTTTTTAACGCCTTCGCTCCGACGTTAAAGCCCTCCGGAAGCGGACAGGTGCGCCGCTCAAAGTGCCTCTGCTGGAGGTTACGGGAGTCCAGCGCCGGACCGGGCAGCGTGTCCACATGGAGCCCAGCGGCAGCCGGGGAAAGGCGACCCCCCCGGCACCGATCTCCGCTCCCCCGTCACCTACGGCGGACACCCCGGCCATCGCACTGACTAAGCTACTTAGACCAAGCTTTAAAAAGGAGAGCCGATGCAATATATATATAAAAAAATAACCCCCGCGGGACCATGTGCTGAAGTCATGTCAAGCTGTTGAAACATGGCAGGGGGGAGGGGGGGGGGTATAATCTTTGCGCTGTCGCGATGCAACATCAAATTGCACAAGTCAGTCGTCAATAGGCTCTACCTATGTATTACTTATTTTTATTCCCAAATTTAAACATTTTTCCTGCGTTTTTTTTCGCGACAAACGACCTGGGACGACGGAAGGAGCGCATGCCGGCGCACAACAGGCGGCTGCGCTCAGGCAGCTATTAATCATTAATAACAACTATAATAACAGTGATGATAATAGCTGGGAAAACGGCAAGGGGGAAAACAAAACATAGCGCGGACAAAGCATTTGGGGGGAAGAAGAGACGCCGCACAAACTGCAAGAGGAAGCTCGCGTTTGGTCAAACAGCAGCAATAAGAGGCTTACGGGGCGGATATCCTATATTACAACCAGCCAGCAAAACAGAAACCCGGCAATGAAATTTTAATTGAAACAAGGCCAAACGCCCGGAGATCGTTATTTGCATGGGGTTCGACTAGTTAAACCTAATAAAAAATAATTCCATATTCACACACGTTGAGAAACAAGGGGACGACGCACTTCTGCACTCACAGGATAAACTCGGCAGCCTTTTGTCGGCACTCCAGGGCTGACAGCTGCCTTCTTCATTATTAGGCGATTTCATTATAAATGGGAATTTCCAGCTTCGCGGCCAGCAAGAGTCGCCAGTCGTTTGCAAAGATCGGCGTGTGTTGATTATTTTGGGGGGTTTTCCTTTTAATTTGATTATTTTCCGGGCGGATATCGTATCTACTTCAGCGTCGTTCGCGTCCCTAACCTCGGAGGATCAGGTGCAGTAAATAAACACGTTTCCTCCACCTCCCCAAAGCTACCCCCGCCGACTAAAGCCCAACCAAAGAAATCGCTGGACAGTAGAGCAAAACCTGCGTCCTTCTTGAAAATACAATATTTAGTCTTCGATACCCCGCAAACAACCCCCCCCCCCCGGCCCGATGAGGCATCCGTTAACCCGGCGGCAGGGTCCGCGTCTCCGGATGGACTGACCCGGCTAGATCAGGCTTCAGACACCGACATTATATCTTAAAAGAAATAAATTATGGCATCTTCAACAGCCTTAATGATCTCGACCTAAAACTCATGTTGCTGTTCCTGTATTTTCTCTTCTACCCCCCTCATCCAAGTTCACGACGTAAAAAAAAGTTAAACGTCAGTTCGCTCAACGCTGGTATTTAATACAAGAGCCACTGCACCTTGTACTATTTACTCTGTCCCTTAAAAATCTTTCGGGGGCGAGAAAAAGAAGGAAAAAGGCATACTGACCACTCGTTTTCTGTCTCTTCACTTGTAGGAAGCCCACGTTTTTTTTCTCTCCAAAAAACATGAAGTCCGCCTGCGGCAATTGAGACTTTCGATTTGTCTTTCAAAAAATATAGTTTGACTTCCTGGCTGAACCGTAGATAGGGTTTTTTTTTTCTTTCCACTGCACACGGGCCCTGCGACGCCGTGACAGCAGCTTTCAGACGGAAATAAAGAAAAGACAAGCAGGCGAACTAGTTAAGACGTTTGAGGACCATTACTTTGCCTCCTGCGACTCTTAAGGCTGCATCGGGACTCCGTCCGTCGCGTTTGCTCTTATCATTGCCAGTTGTCAATGCATCTTGGAAAAAATAAAAAATAAAAACGTATCGTACACGCTGCTCCGGTGGCTTATGCTCTCAAACTTAGCGGGGCTGCTCATGCAACGCGTCGCAATCAGCAAATGGCTAACATAGGCGTGTGGATTGCCTGGGGATGAGGCTGAAATCATCCACAAATTCCCCCCCCCATCTAATTCCGAAGAGTCCAACGTACAAGTAAAGCTGAGGTCGATTTGATCTCAAATTACTATTTAAAACGACGTACGGTTTAAAAAACCATCTACTTTTTTGTTGTATAATGACTAGCAAAAAGGAAGCTGTAAAATGTTTCCAGGCTAAAGGTGTACGCTTTCCTGGCTATATTTAGTGTACTGATAAAATGACTGATCATTGATTATTTGACTCCTTTTCAAGACGTTTATTTTTATAAGTATGTGACAAAGACACTGAATCATCAAATAAATCTAGAAATAAATATAGAAAACATTAAATGTCGAAATACTTTTTGGAAAATTATGAAATTATATTGTTTTCTGAACAAAGGTTGGATTGTTATTCTTTCCAAATATTAAGGTATGACCACATCGGATGAAAACACCATACAGGTGAAATAACAGCAGTTTGTCAATAGCTGGACACTTATGTTCTACTGCCACCTGCTGTCAATATTTAGTATCGCTTATTTAATTATAGATATGGGTGTACAATTTAAAACGAGTAATTCAACCTCTCTTTATATCCGTTACGTGCTTTAAAATTACATATAAAACACAAATTCATAGTTCATTGTTTTGTTCATGACCGCTCTATCTCATGCTCGCTTTATTTAGCTGATAGGCCTACTATATAAAAGGAGGTGATCAGAATATTATGTAAATGTAAAATATTGCAGGACGGGTTGTTTTCCTAAACCGTACGTCGTGTGTGTGAGTACATGAAATATTCAGCAAAAATAATTCACAATATTTATTATAAATTTTATTGGAAGTTGGAAGAGTAAACTACAGTTCCCATGGAACCCCATGACAGATAGGCATCGTTCAAATAAAATAACAAATTGTCCTTAATGATATGTTAAAATATCTCTTCATAAGTTCATATTCAGCATAAGGTAATACTCTCTTTGTTTTGGTTTTTATTAATAGCAAAAAAGAAGCGGGAACATGATGAAAAATGCGTATTCTACTTGAGTACCATGCAGTAGATGTTCCTTTAAAGTGCCTTTTAAAATTTTCAATGTACATTTGTTTCAAGTAACTTTAGAAAATTTAAGTAAAAAATATAAGTGAAAAATTTGTATGCAGTGTGTATTTAATGAAGAAAAGGGGAAATGACAATTTAAAAGTATATATTTTTTCTTTTTTTCATCAGGCAAAATATTGGAACACCTACTCGAGGACCCTTGGTAGTTCGGGGCGCTGTTTCTCTTTTTGTTGTTTTAAGATGCATATATTCTGAATAGATACGGTTTATGGGGTGTTGTTTACATCCTTTATTTAAAATAATAATATTGATAAACAAAGTAAAATGGCTTCGACTTTGTTGTCGCCCGTGGTGGACTACTACAACGATGAGGAGGATCTTGACAGTATGGAGGATGAGGATGATCGGAGTTTCAGAGGGAGAGATTCGGAGGAAGGTATAGTTAGCCGTCGAGCGCGGCGACCGCTTAGCCAAACAGTAGTACTAAACTTGACTGCCCGGTTTAAAATACACTTAAAAACTTGACTTGCGATCCTGAGTTTTGAAAATCGTTGATCGTTCTGACCGCCACCTTAGATTGTTTTGCACAGCATCGTTTAGATATATGATGAACCAGTCTGACCCTTGAATTGTGACTCTAGTTAGCTCGTCAGCTAGTCAGTGTGGAGCTTAAAATCTTGCAAGACTGTAGAGTTTGGGTGTTTTGTACCTAACGGTGTTTAACCAATATAGACACTGGTATAAGAATGGCACGGGAGTGCGGGCGTGGTACAGTAAAATATAGTCAGGCATCTTTTTAATTTAGTTTGTTGGTTTAAATGGTCATAGACCGTGATGTGTTGTGGAACTTTACTGCTTTTTGACAGTACAAAATAGCTTAGTTTTACTTTCTCGTTTTCTTTAATCAATTTGGCAAAATTACATCTTTCTCGTTGCCAAATGTAAGGGACTTGTGATTTCTTGTGAGACACCCCATCGCTAAGAACAAGAAATGAAATATATTTCCCAGAAGTATGAGCTTTGGAATCCTGTAGCGTTCTGAAATGTAAACGTGAAAAGAATCAGAGGCGGAACTGACCTGTGTTAGGAGGCTGGGCGAAGCTGCCATTAGTTTTTAGGCTGCGGGAGCTTCGCATCTATTGGATAAGGCTGCTGTCTGTCAAACACATTGGAGGCGTGACCCTTCTCCGCAAACCTTAGTGTCGTGTGACCGGTAACTGGTCAAAGTGGCTGGTACTGGGTGGGCAGCTTAAACTATCCGCTTAACGCCTTACTTTATTATTACCATTTTAAATTAACACCCTAACTACCTACCTTTACTTAATGCACTGCGGCGTGTGCATTTTCTCTTTATTTTTGTATTGTTATTAACACTGATTACTGGCTAAATAACTAATAAGGAAGTGATATTTTCCCACGAATGGATTTTGGAGCTTTTTAACGCGCACTATGGTTAGTAAAGGTAACGTGGAGACACCGTATCCCTGCATTGCGTGATGACTATGCGGCTATCGCTAGTTTTTAAATCCCCCTTTCTGTCGCAGGCAGGACGGTAGATGGAGATCGGGCTTTGCAAACGTGCGTGACACCATTTCGTTTCCTACCCTCTTTTTTTTTAGCTCGTTGCAGCAGTGTGTGTCCCAGAAAAACCGTGCATGACGGACCGTGAACCCGGTTGTTAGTTAAATAAGTTTTAATGCAAGGCTAGTGCTATGAGTGGCACCGCCGTCCTGAGCTGAAATGGTCGTCTCTGACTTCGTTGGGAAGACATTACTGACGACCTGACGTTATCATGTCTCCGGACGAAGGCTGTTCTTTAAACTGTAAGATACTGCACCTTGTTTAACTGCGTCTTGTATACGTGCCGCATGCTGTACCTATATATAGATATCGGTGCCTGCCTCGTTAATGGCATTTATGCTTCCCGATGCCGTGAAGCATAGGTTTCAGACTGTTACACCGACTGAAATACGTGCCGATTAAGTAATCTGAATGTATTATGTAACGTATTATGAATATATTTGCCTGTGAAATTGCGTTTGTGTACATGCACAGTTAACGCCGTGTTCCTTATCACTGGTGCATAATGAAGCGGGACAGATCGAGGTATTGAAATGTATATAAGAAGGATATTTCCTCTTATAAAATGTGCGCTGGTTCTGTGTTGTAAGGCGATCGCGAATGAGTTGCTGGAAATGCACATTATCGCTGAAGGTAACTGGAGTTCGTGGTTCCTCGCCGTTTGTACTGAAAAATGGAAATATTTAATCGCTGTCGTTTCTACTGCGTTTTGTAATTCGTGTTGTTGCTGATCGTTTGCTCGGTCGTGAGAATTTTCCCTCTTTGATTTGATGGTTCCTAATCTTAGGGAAATTATCGTGTGAAATGAGCCTGGCGTCCGCTGTCGGCCCGGTCTCCCGAAGTCCTTTGAGGGATTTGATCCAAGTAAAACAGTGTGTTTGAACATAATCTCTTTAGCTCTGAGCCTTGAGATATTGACAGATTCCTCGCCGCAGTTTGTTTCCATTGACCCGATGTTGTCCAGGCTAACGGCATGATGTCTCTAGAGGGATAGTCGGAGTGGGTCCCTTTCCCATGTAAAATGAGAGCAGACTGACGGAGATGAAGTTCCTTGACACTCCCATCTCTTTTGGCAGACACGGAGGATGCCAGCGAGACCGACCTGGCCAAGCACGACGATGAGGACTATGTGGAAATAAAGGAGCAGTAAGTGACCATGTCCCAGTGAATGTGCGTCCCGTTTTGAAGCAGATTACCAAAACATTTCATAGAAACAGCAGCCAGCGTGGTAGTGAAGGGCATGAATTTGTGATGTAACACTCACTGGCAAAAGCTGTTATAGCTTTGATAAGGTCCTTTGCGATTTGGCCCAGTGAAATATATGGCTGTAGAAAAGGGTGATGGAGGTCAGCTGTATTTCTGAGTGATGGTTTCAGCCTCATAAAATGCTTTAAAGGCATAATCCCAACCTGCTGTGCTCCAGTTGGGTGAATCTGAAAATCTGGAGTGGACTTTTTCAATGGGGGTGGCTACAGAGCACCAGGATCTACAGCCACGCTTGATGGATCGGGCTGCCAACTAGGGATTCCTGCCAAGTGCTTTGTGTAACTGGGGCGTTACAGATTTGGGTGGCATGGACCATGTCCGACATCACTGATGTCATGTATCTTAACCCAAGGGTTATTCTTTGAATTGGATCAAATAATGCCTGTACTGAGTTCATTGTTTGTATGTGTATATGTAGATCATATAACCTCCCCCATCCCTGACTCTGTTGATGAAGCAGTGCTTAACCGTGATCTTTTTTATAACTTTTTTTTTTATTATTATTTAAAGGATGTACCAAGAAAAATTGGCATCTCTGAAAAGACAACTGCAGCAGCTCCAGGAAGGTAATGAGAGAAATACCTGTACTAAGGACCCCCCCCCCCCCTTCCGAATTCAGCAATACATAGAGTTCATGCTGCTCAGCACATCAGGCGTATCAGTTACCTGATGACTGAGTTGTGTAATTAAATTGTCACAATCTAAAACTTATGCTTTAAAATTGACAAAACATTTCTCGCATCGTATAGGCTTTGTTCCAAAGTAGCAATTTACAACTTAGTGAAATTGTCGGAGATGATACATAATTAACATGAAGGGCAATCAGCAGCTTCTCACTAAGACATGATGGCTTTTCCTCTCAGGCACACTGCAGGAGTACCAGAAGAGGATGAAGAAGCTGGATCAGCAATACAAGGAGCGACTTCGAAATGCAGGTGATGCAGGGCCTGCCTGTGCCTCCAGGGGGCACCATGAGGCAGCTAGATGCATGCCTTTTTTGATTTGGCTTCTCTACTGTAACCCATCAGAAAAATTAATTCTGTGCTGATGACTATTGGAGCAGTAAGTCTGATGAAAATTTGAATAGCCTTCAAGAGAGGTGCACAGCCTGACTAGTAATTATCCATTGATGCTGAATAATATGCAGCAAAGGGTGCCCTGCAGAATTAATCTGATCTGTTATATCTTTCTCTCCAGATCTTTTTTTCCAGCTTGAGGTAAGATTGTTTTGATTATACCCCACATTTTATTGTGTACCAGCATACACTTTTTGATTTAGCTTCATTTTGGGAATGAACCAAGCCCTTTGTAACGTGATGTGCTTGTAAGTTATTTGTAGTGTTTTCGAGTCTCTCTCTGCCTGCATTGCCCTCCAGACTTGCTGTGATGTTGTTGTGTACTTCCACACCACCAAGTTAAAAGTTCATTGTGAACAGTTTAACTGAAGACCCAGCCACAAATCGCGATTTACCCCCCTTACCTGATCTGGGCATCAGGTTTGTGGTGGGGGAACATTCAGGATGTGTCTCTCTGTTATAGACCGATCAGGTGGAGCGGAATTACATCAAAGAGAAGAAGGCCGCAGTCAAGGAGTTTGACGATAAGAAGGTGGAGCTGAAGGAGAACCTAATCGCCGAGCTGGAGGAAAAAAAGAAGATGATCGAGAACGAGAAGTTGACCATGGAGCTGACGGGAGGTAGGAGGCACAATGAGCTAATTGTTTGGTCTGCTTTTCATCTTGTAGGTTTTTAAGAGAGTTTAGCTGACCTAGGTGTAGTCTGTTTCTGCTGTCAGTGAGATTCTTCTGCTAAAAAGAACATGATCTCAAAGTCTTTTAGAATTAATGAGCTTTTTCCAATTAAAAGGTGGGCATTTGAAGGGTTTGTGAAATAGATCTTTTCGGAATCTGGATTCTCTAAATGCCGAATAAGTTTTTTGTGAATGGGAGTGGATTTACATATAACCATACAAGCTGGTAGTCCTTCATCAGTACCCCTTGGTTCTTAAGAGCCTCTCCTGTTCCTCTTTCTAGATTCCATGGAAGTGAAGCCAATCATGACCAGAAAGCTAAGGAGGAGACCCAATGACCCAGTTCCAATCCCGGACAAAAGGCGCAAGCCCGCTCCAGATATCCTTCGTGTCTGGCCGGCAGATTGCACTGGTGTTTTCATCTAAGTTCAGATCCATTCAGACATTGTTGATGGTTGTCCAGTTTTCTGCCTTGACTCCCTGCACCTCAGTTAAACTACCTGCTCACAGAGGAGCAGATAATGGAGGATCTTCGCATGCTCAACAAGGTTGGGGAATCGATCTTCGTCTTAGATCTGACATCCAATGTGAGTGAGGTTTGGGGTCTAGCGAATGTTCCAGAACTAATATTTATGTATACCTCCCCCCCCCAGCTGAAATCGCCCAAGCGTCCAGGTGCGTATTTGATTCTTTAATTTATTTGTTAAGCATTTCTGCTGCGGGTGAATGGTAGCTTGACTAAAGCCACCACTGTGGGTTTACTCACCCTAGGTGATCTATACGGTACCCAAGCAAGTTTGACCCCATAGTCTAGTTCGTTTGACTAGTGGTAGCAAAAGCACGCCTGGGCTCAGGCAAAGAGGTAGGCTTGGGCATGGTTCAGTTGGACTTGGACGTGAGACATAACATCGGTGATGCGACTGTCACACTCATGCACACGTTTATCGTATTCAAGAGCCGGACCTGGAAGGAACAAATCTGGTAGGGTGTACAGATTGGGTAGCGACAAATAATTAGTAAACATTGTGGCTAAGGGATCACTTTGGTCCAAAGCAGAGTTTTTGCTGGAAAATTAGGCTGATAAGAGTATCTGGGATCAACTGGATGCAGTATATAAGAACTCTGAGATATCTGGTAAAATAGTCCCGTATCTTTTTATGTGTGCAGTGCAATTAAGTGAAAATCACTTCGTTGCACATTCGATAAATCTAGAAGTGGGCCATGTGTCATTGCGCCCGACTTCATATAAGCCACAAAATAAGGACATTAATCATAAACTCCATTGTGCTGTGCGATAGCGCTTTTCTTCCTGTTTTCCTCAACACAAAAAGTTGCACAGTGATGATGAAAGTGCACTCAGGCCCGGAACGTTAAGCACAATGTGAGAGCAGACCGGTGGGGGGGGGGGCATTAGTGCTCGGACATGATAAGAGGCAACCGGGCTAAATGTGCATATGCTCTTAGAACAGTCCCCACCCTTCCAACCGGAAGTCTCTGTAATGAATCATTAAAATAAACCAGACTGTATGGCAGAACAGAACATACCCCCTTCCTATGAAGTCCAGATGCTTCAGGCTCGCATCACATCAAAGGGCATAGTAAAGTAAAGTGCCCAGGGTGACTAGCAGGCCGGCACTGCTCCTTGGGCCTTCGGGGAGCCTCCTGGGGCTCACAAAGCTAACAACTTCTGCTCGGATGCACCTCCTTGCACCAGCTTCGCCCTCGTCCCCAGAGCACCTTCCCAGCACACCCCTGGAGACGCCGTCCCAACGATATGAAGCCCGGATAGAGGAGGGAAAGCTCTACTATGACAAAAGATGGTAGGTATTTGTTGTTGCATATTTTATTTATGTATACTTCTGTCATTGAAGGAGGGTTTAATCCCACAGTTGTTTTTTGGATGTGATTCTACCACTTACCACTAGATGGTGCTATTAGCTTTTGGGAAAAAAAAACGTTTCAAGGTTACTTTGTCATCAACAGCTGTGGACACGTACATAGTGAGATGAGACAACGTTTCTCCATGAACTGCGAAGCAACATACATCACCATATAACAAAACAGAATGTGCAACAATGATAAAGACACTAAACAGTGCAACAATATAATAATATAGGGCCATGGGGTATTGAGGTACTTTCTGCACACAAATTAAAATATAACCAGCATAATGTAAGTGTCAGAGAACCATCTAGCAGCATGATGGATATTGGTTATTGCACACAAGGCAAATATTGCAGCATCGGTTAAGTGTTAACACATCTGACATTATATACTGTAGATGAGATGAAACGTGACCGTACATACTACACATGGAGTGATTTGGCAGCCTTTGAGTAAGCATAGGGTTATCATTGCCAGAACACAACTGTGCATGTTGTAATGGTAGTAATAGACAGTAAGTAAAGTGCAAGTGCCATTGAGATTGTAATGGAATTATTGTGGAGTGCATGGTGAGGTAGCGTGCTAGAATGGTAATTGGCTAGGCAGAGATTTTAACATGAATTAGTATTAAGAATTCTGACGGCTTGTGGTATTAAGCTGTTACACAATCTGGTGGAACCAGCACGCCTGCTCCGATACTGTTTACCAGACGGCAAGAGAGAAAAAGGTCCATGTGGAAGGTGGAATTGGTCTTCCGCGATGTTGCTAGCGGAGTCGTGGTAAATATCCCTCAGGACATGTAGGGGCACCCCACAGGATGCAGCTGGACAGCAGGATTTCAATAGTTACCCTATAGAAGGTGTTGAGGATTGGAGCAGGGAGCTTGGCTCTCTTTAGTTTCTTTATAAAGTGTAGATGCTGCAGCGATTTCTTGGCAAGGGAGGCTTTTTTTTAGGGACCAAGTAAGGCTGCCTGTGATGTGGACACCCAGGAACCTGGTGCTTTCGACCCCGCCCCCCCCCCTTCAGCAGCACCATCAATGGTGAGGCGGGCGGAGGGTGTTTGTGCTTCTGAACTCCTTTATCACCCCTTTCGTCTTTTCAACACTGAGAGATTATTGCACATGCACCAGGCAGCAGGGCTTGCCAGCGCTTCCGTGTATGAAGGGATTATAATGCTTTGCTAGTTCTGAACAGCAGATTATGATCAGTGTTTTCTGGTTGATGAGATTTTGCAGCTGGGGAAAAATTGACCTGAAGAGCATGCGACCGCTGCACAGAATTAAGCACTTATTTTAGGAAATGGGAAAAAAGAGAAAAGCCTCAGAGCGCCGTTGATCACAAGTGTCTTCAATAAGTGGTGATAATGTGGTTTCAGAATATGGCTACGTCGATATTGAGGGAGAAGGCTGTTGGCGGGCAGCCTGGCAACTCCGCTTAATCCATTTTGTCGACTGTGGCGCAGTTACAAATGCGGTTGAGGTGTGGAGACTGCGTCTGGTGTGTTTCCGGGCCAAAGAGGGAGACGTGTCTCTCTTGGATGATCGGGATCCAGCCCTTGGGGCTGAATGAACTGATAAGCGCAATGGGGGAATGGAGGGGGCGGGCAACAAAATGGGGGTGCATTTGTTTGAGGGAATCGTGTCCCTTTATTCTCGAGTCTTCCCCCATCTACAATCGGTCCCGATAAGCATCTGTTAAAGCAGGGCGCTTCAGTTCCGCCATCTGCATATAGATCACCTTGGGATGTGTATTTCGAGTCCTTGGTTAATTGTGTTCCCCTCGCCCTCTGTCAGCGGGTTCTCAGCCTCGCCATGGGGCGTGTGGCTGGACGACGTCCCCGGGGGGGGGGGGCGTGACTCATTTCAAACCCACACTAACAAGGACTCAGTGGGTCAGTCTGATTTGTAGTTGTGTGTTAAATATTCTAAGTTCAAATGGCAGATCCCAAGTGTTTAGGACCAATTGATGATGATTGTGCCTTAAGAATCGCTCAGCCGCTCGTTCCGTTATTAAAGAAACTGAACAAGGTGTTCCCACAATGAGGATCTAATCATCTTCAAACAGGTTTCTTTTTTCTCTCCCGCTCCCCACAGGTACCATAAGAGCCAGGCCATCTACCTGGAATCCAAGGAGAACGCCAAGATAAGCTGCGTCATCAGTTCGGTGGGGACGAACGAGGTGAGGAGGTGTTTGGCCGTCGCCCCGTCCTAAGCCTGTCGTTTGGTGGGCAGTGCACTCCTACCTGCATTTCTGTGGCAGATCTGGGTGAGGAAGACGAGCGACAGCACCAAGATGAGGATCTACCTGGGCCAGCTGCAGCGGGGGGCCTTCATTATCCGCCGGCGGTCGGCCGCTTAAGGCTTCCTTCCCCGTCGCTGTCCCCCCTCCCCTCGGCGTGAGAAGCCCCTGTCAGAGTACATCAGTATGGCCTGCTTTACACATCCTCTCCCCCCTGCAGCTGTGAACTTGGCCTTGCTCCTGCTCCTTGCCTCCTGTCCCATCGGTCATGCTGACTCGTCGTCTCCCTCCTCAGGATGGGAATAGGAATCATGAAGTCGCTCACTATGAATTTGCAGCTGTGGATTACTATGGTTACGGATGCTGACGTCTGTCACGATCAATTTTTTTAAAAATCTTGTCTTATGTCTTTTTTTTTTTATTATTATTATTATTATTTATCCTGTGAGAAAACATTTACTTTTGCCAGCCATAGTATTAAATAGCAGGTATTATGTAGTTTTCTGACATTTGAATTTACTTTTTAAAAGTTTTAATTTTGGCTGGGGAAAATAAAATGACTTTGGTGGAAGGGTATGGGACTTCAGCGCCTCCTTTTCTGGGTCTGATGTTCAATGGCTCCATGCAGGCTCACATAACACCTGATCTGTGTGCATGTTAAGTTGTTGAACTGTAGATGTCACTTATGGAGAAGAGCTCCCAAATGAGGTCACATGATTTTTTTTTTTTTTTTTTTTAAATACTGTCCTCTTCACATCCTGGAACTTTGTCAGTGTGGCTGTTAAGCTATGTCGGCCATTAAATGAGATGGTCTGGACTGGCAGGATGCAGGTACCAATCAGTGCGTGTGGGAGCTGGATCCCGACTTGGCAGGCTTCTCATGACATCATTAATTGTGAACCAATCCCAGCCTCCGCCGTCGCTCAGGACCGCACCTTCGTCATCTAGATGAGTGCTGAGGTCATCCTCTCCCCAACCAACGTGGGACCTGCCATTGGCTTTCAGGTTTACTTTTGGGTGAGGGTGGGGAGGGGGGACCTTTTTGATAACACTGTAACCCTCCCTTGAAGCATCTGTGAAGTGTGTTTTGCTGAATGGGTTAAGATGCGCTTGTTCTGATTCTGGATGCGATGTCTTAGGCACCCGAATGAGCCTCTTGGTCTGAAAGTTTGTCTTTTGGTAATCCACGAGAATAGCTGCTCTTACATGTTACGCACTACAGCAGGACCCAGACTCTAATCAGCTAGTCATTGATGTTCCCAGTCTGCTCCCAGTACCTTGACTGTTGTTGATAGGAACTGGGGCAAAGGATTCAATAAAATGTAAGCTCCATCCATATAGAGTGGTTACAGAGGCAGCTCCACTGTTGCTCCAGGGGGGATGTTGTAAACGTGTCCCTTTTCTGCCATTTTGGATATCATCCCCCCTCCAACGAGTAATAAGCTTGTGTTTTTTTTTTGTTTGATCTCCTGCATATGAGAATCTTCTCCCACATCAGTCAGTCTTTGACTTGATTGCTTGATTTCACAAAGTGCTGGGAGTAAATGGCTCTCCAGATCCTGGGGGAGGGGGAGTGTTTCTGTGGCACTCATATGAGTTTGTTTCACGTCTGAAAATAATGGATTTGATTCCTTCCCCATGCTTGCGGCGGTTATCATGGCAACCCCCTTTTTTGATCTCTTAAAGCCATTTGTATTGTCTCCCCCCACAAATATTTCATCTTAGCACTCGGACACAATGACAATTGTAATGTCCAGTTGGCAGACTGCAGGGATAATATCTGTCAGAACAAAAGAAACGGCCTGTAGCCAAAAGCAGCAATAGAATCGACACATTGTTAAACTCTGAACAAAAGGCTTCTGTGCTGTTTTTTTTAATGCCACCTGTGACGAATTCATATCACACAAGCACGGGGGGTATGGGTATGGCCGGCCACATATATGTGCAGAGGGTGACATGGGGGGGGAGCAGAAAAAGCAGTTTGGTGACTCAGAACGACAAGTCGGATTAAAGACAGAAGCCAGGAGAGTGTGCTTAGAGGCAGATGTTTAAAAAAAAAAAACAGCTGAGATAAGGAATCGGGCTTGAGGAACCAATTATAGGATTCTCTGATCTTCATCAGCATGTGGAGCAGGCATGGCCAGCCTGGATGGGGAGTGCAGACTGGCAGGGGGGGTTCGAACAGCTCCCAAATCACCGGGAGGTCCCGGGCCGGAGGGTGCGGCGCATCGGGGGAGTGCGTGGGCCCGCAGAAGCCTTCTCGGCGTTTTGGCTCCTGGAATGAATGTAGAGAGTGGAATTAGAAGTGTGGGAACCACGCTGGGTGGGCAGACATATGGTGCATGCGCTGGGCTGTGGGCGAACATGGCCGCTGTGACGGCCCCCTGGCACAGGCAGGCGATGTGGAGCCATGTTGCCGTAACAGGCTGCGACAGGACGGCTGATCGTGATGCTGACCTGACAGGGGTTATGAACCAAAGTCAAGTTGTTCTCTTATTTGCACAAGCATCTATCATCCATTTAGACAAGGGGAAAGCCATTCAATTAATGAGACGTTCACTGGCCTTTGGGCACTGGGGGGGGGGGTTACATAATTCTCAATGGTTTTCATACTAAATTGGATCCTTGGAAAAGGAAGAATTAAGCCCCCCCCGGCCCCAGTCCATAGTTCTTACACACTTATGAATTCATGCCTTACAGAGTCTCTAACGATGGGCTGTTTCATGTGTGCATCCCTGTTGGAAACCTCTGCACTTTGGTGTTGGATCTCGAAGTTTTCATTCAGTTGTGCATGTTAACAAAAGCTCTGTCCTTCTGAAAGTGTGAATGATGATGGGCGTAAATGTGAGCTGTCCACAGCCCACTGCCTCAAGCTCTGCATGGTGCATGATCACCTCTCCCAGCTCTTACAGCTGGATCCTTCTCGTGTTTTTATGTAGAACAGAAAAGCAGAGTGTCTATTTGCTGCCAGCCTCCTCAGATCCCACCACCTGGCTGCACAAAAAATGTAAACTATGTGTTGCAGACATGGTTGCACGTAAAATAATAATGATAGTCATAATCTTAATTATAATATTAATAGTAGCAACAACAATGATAATACATAATAATAACAATAATAATAATATAGCATTTTGGCACCTGCCAAAAAAATAAAAAACTTGTTCATGAAAAGATTTGATAAATTGTTGCATTCTACTATAGTACTTGGGTTTACTAAAACAGTTCAAATTTACAATATAATTAATACATTTTATTGTAAAATTACTTTTAGCATGGAAATTCTACTGTATCTTTTTCAGTTTCACATCCAGCATGGCTGAAACACTGATGTTTGCTAAATTATCAGGACGGGTAAAGTTGAGTTGCGACAGGAATTGTGGGTTATATGTAAATCAGCAATTCTATGACAATTTAGCAAAGCAGTATAAACAAATATAACGATTAGAGCAATGTGGAGGTTCACTACTGTAGGGACTGTATATGCATTAGAGCATCAGTTGCTGTCTCTTTAAGAGTGTTTTAGTTCTGTGTTCAGTGCTGTGTAACTCCGGGGGGGGGGGGGTCTGTGAGATTCACCCGGTCCTGCTCCCACTCTTGTGGGCCTGTACAGCAAGGCTTTTCCCCTCGCCTTCCCCTGGCTGAGCAGGGACCTCTGGCGTACGCTCTGCTCCCTGCGCATGGAGGCTGTCCCTGCTTTATCTTGCCCTAGCAGGTCAGGGGATGGACTTCTGCACACACTGCCGTCTGTGTTCCTCTTTCTTATCCAGAGAAAAGGTTTCTGGGACGGTGCTTTCTTTCATTTCCCTCCTGTTCTCTGCATTGCAATGATAGAAACTGCAACTGCCAGACTATGAACAGAGCTGTTTATTATTATTATTAATAATGATAATAATAATAATAAAAAAATAATGGTACAGTATAAATCCCCATGGGTGAATTTTGTTTTTTTCTGTCATGGATAATTATGTATTTTAATAATAATAACAATAATAATAATTTTTACATTTTTTGCAGCTTTTGCACTTTTAGCATTTTCTGAAGACAATGATGAAGCAATGATCAAATTGGCGCAGTTGGTGGGGGGGGGGGCACTTTGGCCTCTTATCTCAAGGGTTGAAGCATGATTGCTGCCTCTTTTATTGCGTGTGTGGACTTGGTGTCCCTGTGTTTACCTTGGTTTTTTCCTACAGCTAGAAACATGAGATAAAGAGAATTGGTGTCTAAATTGCTCACAGTATGTGTGAATGTGTCCTGTGAAGGAGGACATTTATATTTATTCATTAAGCAGACACTTTTGTTCAAAGTGACGAACAAGCAAGGCAGAAAATTACAGGCAAGCATCTGTCAAGGAGCCGACTTGGGGATGAATTCTGTTAGGCTGAGCTTCCAGTGAGTAACCAATCACCAATTAACATTAGAGCAGAGGTTCAATAGTCTAGATCACCAGAAAAGCAAATCCAGATCAAAATACCAGGCAACACCGGACAGCTTCAAAACAGCAGAGAAGAGCATGTTGCTGATAGCATAGCACTGGAATGATCAATGAAGTTAGAGAGAAGGTCAGTGGTAGGGTAAATTAGTCAAAGTGTTCCTGGAGATGTTTCTTGAAGGCTGTGAGGGACTCGGCTGACTGGATGTAGGTTGAGAACTCATTGTCCCATCAAGAAAACAAACAAAAAAGTGAGACATGTTTTTATCTGGTGCAGGAGGCAATGAGACCCTGTACTGGAGAGGTGGTTATGGAAGGTAGATTGATGGAGGGATGTCTTAAGGAAAAAGTGTGAAGAAGCATACATCTTATAATGCAGAATAAAAAATTCAGTATGTTTAAGTAGCAAAACTGATCAAATTCACCCAACCTGGGGCAGCAGAAATCGTCTAAACGATTAAAAAAGGTTCATATAGACTCATGGCATTTACTTTACCAGCAAAGTGATTAAATGCAAATAAAAATGTTGAAACACTAATTTTGCTCAGTAATTCCTCTTCCCTCCCCGCCCCTGAGTTTTTCATGGTCGTCTCTGCCCTTGACAACAAAGCCTTTTTTTTTAAACCACATACTATAAAATCACTTCTCTTTTGTGGCCTGATGATAATACTGCTTGTCATTTGCTGTGACTGATTTTCCTCTCAAAGGACAAATATGGCTGAAACCATTTTTTATTTCTTGGGGTAGAGAATACGTTAGCAATTTCATGACAGCACTTCACTGAGAGGAAAAATTATTTTGTCTTGAAAGGCGTGTAATTCTGGTCTTAAAAAGCATTTGCTATGGAATGTTTTCTTTGGTTTTCAATGAATGAAATTTGAACAAGGAAGATGTGTTTTTAAACTTCCTTGGATGAAGTCCGCTCGCATCTGTAAGGTATATATTTTTTAAATGGGGAACCCTGGTCATTTAAAGACCTCTCTGTTCTCAGGTGATATTTCAATCGGCAGTTGATTTAAACCCAGAGGACCCTGGTCACTACCTGCAATGACTTAAATTGGCAACCTAGCGCACATTTTGGGCCTCAGCAGATATAGGTACCTCAGTAATACTATGAAAATCATACAAGCATAAAAGAGGAATTGCCAGACAAGTCAACTCCAGGGGAAAAGCACATCGAATCCGTGTCTCATTTTAACGTGTTTTGTTGAGTTAGGATGTTTTCTGGACTTAGAAGAAAACCCAGCATCACGTCGATGCTGTTAAGCTGATTTTGAGAAATGTCTGAGCAGTGTCCTGATCCGCCTGATTGTTATCTTCACCAAAGCAACATCACTCCTTCCTAAACTTGTCACATAACATCTGCACCATGGATTATTATTGACAATAAATATGAATAGAATGTTACGTAAATCAATTCAGCTTTGCTTATGTAAAAAACAAAATACAGAATCAGAGGCTCTCAGATTGCCTTTGATGTTTTATTATTGTCCAAAAGAAGCAAGCATTTGGCCCTTTGGAGCGGTTACTGTTTTCAGCTGGACTGTCTTTCAAATCAGAAAACAGCACTGAAGAGAAAGTGTGAAGGGGCCTTGAATCCATGTGTGTGCTCTTTATACTGTAGAAGGCTGATGGGACTGAAAGCTTGAAGGAGTTTTCAGAAAAACCCCTACGGTCAGTTTCATTACATCGCTCACTGATAACGGTAATTGACACCTTGCATGTTGCCTTTGGCCACAGCGCAGCCCTTACTGGCTGCATGATTACGAAAATAAGCACAGCACATGTTAAAAAAGAAACCCAAAGCTTAGGTTATTCTTCTGGGTCTGCCGAAGCCAGGCCGTAAGCATAACTACCACTAAAATCAGAGCGTGTTTCTCTAGAGAGACCTTGAAGCCCAAAGAATCTGACTTGTTTTTCTTTATATCTTCCTTTCTTCTGCTCAAGGCTCTTTGCGGATTTTGAAAACATTTTTTTTTCTGCTCTGTTGAGCAAAAAAAAAAAAAAAATCATCAATGTCACTGCGAGGAAACCTACATCTTTATTAAGACTGGCAGTTTGGTCATGAATGGAGTAGCTGCAGAATTCTAGGTGTGACTTGGAAGAATATGTCTGAATCTGTACCTGTGTCTTTCTGTTGGTCATGGAGTTGCATCAGAAAGATGGTACTGATCGCCCTCAAAGGGCCAGACCAACGTGACTGATCAGATTTATGCGAGCCACTGAGACCGGTCTCACAGAATGTCATGACAAACAGGGCAATTACTAAGCATGGAAATCCACCAACCTTAAAGTCAGAGAAGGCTCAAAGTTTAAGCCTAAGCTAACAATTTAGCTTATTAACTGGCCCGTTGCTGAGATTTTGGAACGTACAGATGAAATTGGCTTGCATTAATCACCTGTCAGTCAAACTGAATGATAGAAGCCCCCCCGGCCCATACACACAAACCCAGAGGCAATTTTCTTCTTTAAGATAAAACTTGTCTTTAAATAAATCTTTATTCATCTGTCACCTACCCCCCTGCTCACCCATCATGTACTGAGGGCTGTGAACGTGTGGGAAAATCTGTAGATTCACACAGAATTCAGTCCTCTGTTGAGACTCATTATTGCCCCTTATCGCAGTGTGCAGGGATAATTACACTGTGTACACTGCGTAATCAGAAACAGGCATTGAGGACATGGTAATGGTAGCTGTGTGCTACAGTTGTTAACCATGTTAGAAGATGTTCTGTTTTTTACCATGATCACAGTGCATTGATTATTTTTCTTCTGATATTTTACATATGGCCTGCTTTATTCCTGAGCTTTGTCAGCGGTTCAGAACCGGCACTGAATCATTTCTTCATACTTTTCATGCCAAGCAGGTTGTTGCTCCCTAATCTTGACAATAAAATCATAAAATAATAAAACAATAAAATAGGTTAAGATTGACTGAATGTGTTGTTGACCCCACCAGGACATCACAGACAGGACAATAAGTGTAAATGGGCTAGTGGTGACGCCCCCCCCATTTTGACATCATGCACATGTCATCAGATTTGTGGGTGATTACACTAAAAGCTTGTTTATAAAGCCTTATTCCGCTAGTTTCTCTTAGATGGTTAGGGATTGTCTAAAAACCCTTTCAGAATTTTTGCTGTTAACGTCAATAGTGTAAATGTACATCATAACCTGAAAAGTGTATCCATTGTCCCATGGGGATGGTGCCTTCACAGCACCTTGTGGCACAATGGTAGTGTGTCTGACTCCCAATCAGAAGGCTGCATGTTTGAATCGTGTCAGGGTTATGAGTAATTTTTTATTAAATTCCATTTATTTTCTTTTCAATCCTAATACAAGACCAGTGTTATCTGTTTTCTTTATAAATGCACACATACCATCCATTAATATTTTCTTATTTATTTCCTTAATATTCTTTTTATGATGTTATGTTTGTGTATTGTGTACTTTTTAAATTTATTAGCACTATGTTTACTTGTCCCTGCCTTATGCCCGTAGCTTCAGGCTCCAGACCCACACGACCCTGAATAGGACACTCGGATGGATGGATAGATATTTACTTGTCTGCCCATGTGTACTGTCTTTAACTTTACCTTATTTTGCACCATATGTTTGTTTGTGTATATTTTACATGCCTTGTTGCTGTATGCACAGTTATTTCTCAGTGGGATCAATAAAGTTTATCTTAGCCTAGTAATCTGTCATGGATGTGGGGTATGGTGCAGGTGGGGAAAAGAAGGTGGACAATCCAGTGATGGCTCCAAGACAAAAAGGGTTTATTAAGCAAACTGAAACGCAGTGGAAAGATCAAAATAAAGGGACCATGAGGGATCAGAACTCGATAGAAAAAAACAACTAAAAGTAACTATAAACAAACCAGACAACAGAACTGGAAAGACAAGCAAAGCAAATACACACAGCGACGTAGTACGACAACTAACTAAAGGACAGACACTGGCACTTAAATACAAATAGGTGGCTAACGAGAGGGCAGCTGTGGCACATGAGACAATCACCCAATCAGCACAGTACAGAGAAACAGGCAACAGGTGGAACTTAACTAACAATTAACAAGCATAGAAACTAAGGAACTTTAACAAATAGCAACAAATAATGAATTAACAAGGCTGGCCCGAGGCCAGTCTGAAACCCATGAGTGGAGAATATCAGTCTCAGAGCCACATGCTCAACCCACCAAGCTAAACAGCAGTATAGAGAGCAGAGGCAACCCACAAGGGTTTACAGACAAGGACTGACAAGCCAGGATGGCAAGCGACACCTGCTGGCCAAATAAGAAAGCCACACTAATGGCAGGACCAGACAGGCACTGACCCTGACTGTTATCTGTTCATTAAGCACTAAAGAGTTTTAACATATAATTCTAAGAAAGACTGAACACTAGTGGTGGTCTTTGGGTGGTTATGGGGCTTAAACCTTGGCAGGAATTTTCCAAAAATGACTCTGACTGTGCTTCTGAGGTGGGCAGTGGTGGCTTAATGGTTAGAGATGTGCACTTGTAATTGAAAAATTGCAGGTTTGAATCCCTGACCGGCAAGGTACTGTCTCTGGGTGCTAAATTAGTTGCTCCCTGTTATATCACATATGGATTAAATGCAGAGAACACATTTTGCTGTGGTGTGTCAACAATGACAATTAATCACTAAATTCTAAATTCTGTGGATGGAGTCTATAAAAATGAATGAAGTTAATTATCACCTGTGCCTATTGAGGTACTCATGAGAACCTCACTGGAATCTTCCAATCCAACTTTATTTATAAAGCACTTTAAATAACCAGTACAGGACCAAAGTGCTGTACAGTAAATAAAACGAATATACACTCACTTAAAGGATTATTAGGAACACCTGTTCAATTTCTCATTAATGCAATTATCTAATCAACCAATC
>JAODJW010000040.1:30112272-30124884 GCA_026777045.1 Hyperopisus bebe | reverse complement strand
AGCACCTTGTTGAATCAATGCCACGTACAATTAAGGCAGTTCTGAAGGCGAAAAGGGGTCAAACACCGTATTAGTATTTTGTTCCTAATAATCCTTTAGGTGAGTGTATATATAATAATATATAAAACAAATCTTCTAGAAATGGACCATGATGCTATCGCTGATAAACAGAGAAAACACCAGAAAGCTGCATGTTAGAATGGGACCAGTCAGGTGTAATACTGTCAGGATAAAAGTATCAGGACGCAAGTTCAGAAACACAACAGGATCCACGGAATGCGGTGCTCATGCAGCTGTACTTTAATATCCGTGCTTCAGCAACTAGCTTTACCTACATGTACAAAACTAGTGCAGGCTGACTTAATCTAGGCCAGATCCAGCAGCACACTTCTTATTTGCTGTATATGCAAAGGAAAAATATAATTAACAATATTGTTTCCTCTAGGTAGGTGAGAACCGTGTACTCTGTCATAACTATTTATATAAAAACCCTTTTCCTTTACTTTTTTCTTGTGCACCTTGTATGCTACCCGCTCTTAAAGTGTAAGCATAATAAAACAAGTCGGATATTACATAGCGATACACAGGTTCCTTGGAGACAATCCTCCTGCCCTGTGGGTACAGGGCCACTGCAATCCTGATCATAGGTTGTGCCCTTTATGCCATGTGGCATCTTTAAAGATCAATACCATTTTGTGGGCCAATGAAATATCAGTCTGATTGAAGGCTCAGCCAACCATCAAACAAAGAAGCAAAAGTCCCTGTTAACATGTACTATATAAAAATGAAACAGGTAGATGTAAAATACATGCAAATACGTGTTGGTAGGTATGTGAATACTATTATTTTTTATTAAAAATCAAGGGTTACTGCAGTTATGTATTATGAAAATACATAACTGCATCAAAAATGGAGACATAATTTGAGGTTTTTGGGTTTTTAATGTTATTATTGTATTTTGATGCTGGGTAGTATGCAGTGAAGATTCCCTATAGGTTGTGTTATTGGAGGTGTGTATATTAGTGGTTTTATGGTGTCAGTCTGATAAATTGCTCATCTAAAGTCCATCTGGGTAGAACGTGTGAAATTATAAGCTAACAGAACGAGGGGTTAAGGCAGGCTTCTGATGGCCAATGTGTTGTGCATGTGACTGATATCTGTCAGAGAGTCTCAAAAGCATAAGCTCTAAAAATAAGTAGGCCTCCATCAGACTCTCAGCACAGCTGGGAAAACCGCTGCAAAATAAACCCACGGAATGGGACAGGTTCGAACTGTCGATGATGGGACGACGTTCCTCATCACGCCTGTCCTTCAAGAAAATGAACCTCATGCGTTTCAGGGTCACCTCCATTATTTCCATCGGTGCGCGGGAATTAGGAATGACAGGGGAGGCTTTCGTCGGCACCGGCAACCATTTGCAGTCTTGTCGGCGGGTTCCGGACTATTTGGAAGGAAGGTCAGTAAAGAAAAAAGGAATGAAAAATAATTAGTGACACAGCTGGCTGCCTCCACAAAGGAGTTGTGTTGGACCATGATTAAGACCTGAATAATTCAATAAGGGAACTGGAACAACTGCAGCCCAAGAGATCACGCTCAGCTGCTTGGAAGCAAGACTGAATGATGACGCTCACACATTTTTACATAAATACAAACAGAGAACCTGCCAAATAGCATTCATATTCAAGCATTCTGAGAGGAATACGAAAAATAATTGAACATAACGTTATTTGCCAATTAGGATGACTGCCTTTTTTGGAAAATTAATTCTTCTCATTTGAGATTTAAAAAAATATCAACATTTGATAATACAGTTATTGAACGACAGAATCGTATTAAGATTATATGAACTTTTGTTATGTTGAGTGGGATGAAGGACACAGAACAGAGGGGAAGAACAATTAAAAGAGACTTTACTAAACTAAAAAAACAAAGCAAAACAGCAAACCTAAGGAATCACAAGGGGTCCAAACAGGAAGAACAAAGAAAGCGTAAAATGCAGACAATATGGGGTGCTATGGATAACACTGAGGAATCACCATCGTTATCTCAGCCACGCCCCTCCGGGGGTTCCGATCGATAGGGTTTCCCGAGGTTCCACGTCCTGTCAATCAGTTTTTCTGGCCATACCGGTTGCTCCCGTTCCAGACACTCCTCTCTCAGCTGTGTCTTGTTTTCCCCGGTTTCGGTTTCCCTATATCAGGCTACTCGGCTCTCCGATTGGTGCGAGATCTTCATGGCGTGCCCTGAGTTTGAGCGTTTTCTCCGGTGTATGTTTATCTGTGTCTTGACTTCTGCTACGTTTCCTAGACTCCGAGTTTTTGCCTGCCCCCCTTCTGGACCAACGCCAATTGCCCGACCTCTGCCTGGACTCTCGACCGTGTTTTTCGCCTCTGCCTCCTTTCAGACTGACGCCAATCGCTCGACCCCTGCTTGGATTCCCGACTATGTTTTGCGCTACTTCCTCATCTTTACCAACGCCGATCACCCAACCTCCCTGCCTGAGTTTTGGGTCCGATTTCGGGCTCAGCCCAGTTTACCTCTGACATCTCTGTGGAGAGAATCCATAAAACAGCGAGACTTACAGCAGAGTCGCATCAGTGTCCGTCTTCTTGTCTTCGCAACAATGGGGAATATCACTTTAATTACAGATCTGGGGAACCATGGACTGGGAAGCACTTAAGTACAAAACTAACAAGGGAGCAAACAGGAGGCAGCTGGGAGTGATTGACAAGAGGGCAGGAACGAGAGGTAAGCAAGTAACGTGTAGCTCATTAAGGCCACGCTAGGGAGGAAAGAGGAGGGGCAGATAGGTAGGGCGTGACAACTTTGGCTCATTAATCATATGCCGCCAGCCCTTGTTTTAGAGTCTTTATTTTGAAAAACGTATTGGGTGAATTGTACGTTGATGTCAATGTTATTGCCCCTGTGTGACTGTGATTGTTGCCTTGGATCCCAGGTAG
Organism: Hyperopisus bebe; assembly: GCA_026777045.1. Lineage (NCBI taxonomy): Eukaryota > Metazoa > Chordata > Actinopteri > Osteoglossiformes > Mormyridae > Hyperopisus > Hyperopisus bebe. The sequence continues at coordinate 30,121,924 of JAODJW010000040.1, read as the reverse complement.
GGTCAAGAACAGGGTATGGTCAAGAGTTGTACTCAGCAATCCTTGGCAATGAGAGCTGAACAGGGAATTTGTTACATCCGGCTTGGTGCCCGAGGTGTAAAGTACTTGAGTAATTTTACTTGATTACTGTACTCAAGTATTATTTTTGGGGATTTTTACTTTACTTGAGTACAATTAAAAATGAATACTTTTACTTTTACTTAATTACATTTTTAAAGAAAAAAACTTTTTACTCCTTACAATTTTATTTACAGTCAAAAAGTAAGTATTTTAAAATATTTTTGGAGATCATCTCATTTTTGGAGATCACGTCATTCTATTTTCCCTTGCTAACAAACCAATTGAATTGTGCTGAATTCCAGTTTAATTAAAATGTTATTCATTGTGCCTATGAGATTCGTTTTCACATTCTATGAAATTAGTCAGACATGTTAATTGGTCCTTTGGAAGTGATGTCAGGTCGCATCAATCACCACAGTGCACAGCACCTTGACCTGGAAATTAAAGATATTATAATATTCAATCAGTGGAAGAAAATGGAGGAAGAACATGATTCAGTAGCAAACGCAGTCCAAAATCAGCCACAGGGTCAAGAGTACCCGTGGCCGTACCTTAGTGAATTCTTTTCTTTTAGCGGTATTAGTAAGGATTCATACAAGATGAAATACATCCTTTGAGTAGCATGTTGCATATTTGCATTAGGTGTGCCTTGTCGTATAATTAAATGGTTAAATCTAAACAGTTCTAAAGCAGGATAAAACCTTGTATGTGGGTCATTCACTTCATGTTTTTAGAGATTAAAAACATAAACAAGAATCTCTAGTTTTCATTCTTGCTTTTACTTTTTTAATACTGAAGTACAATTTTAATACGGTACTTTTTTACTTTTACTCAAGTGTGATTCTGGCTGAATACTTTTACCTTTAATTGAGTAAAAATTTCACTCATTACTTGTACTTTCACTTGAGTAACATTTTTTAGTACTTTTTACACCTGTGCTTGGTGCTAAATCTGCTGTGAGTTTGATTAATATGATTTATTCTGCAAAAAACATGTGCTGCTGGTTATTTTCATGTCACGTAAAGATTCTGGATGGTGAAAAGCGGAGTCCGAATGAATCACACGACATGGGTTATGATTTAAATTTTTACAGTTTATTTGATTTATTAATTTAGTGTGATTTATGTAACGCACTGCATGTAAATGGTTGTTGTGAATTGAACTCCCACAGATTCCCACAAACTCAGCCCTTCTGCCCTATCGAATGCTGTGGCAGAATAAACTAGTTGTCCTGTAGGTCATGCAACCGTCCAACCAGAGCTGCATCCACATGCATGCTAATCCAGCTGGATCTGTGCTTTATTTCCAGGGGGACAGACCCTCTGTGACCCTCGAGGGATGTGAGGACACGTGGCTCAATCCGCTCCTGTTGTTTTTGAGGTGACGTTGGAGCTACTCTGTGGGAAACCTTCCATATCTCTTTAGCTATAAGCGTGCAACCATTTAATGACTTTAATGTCTCCAAATAAACCACACACATCCCTCAAAATCTCTCTCACTGAAATCCCCCGCTAGTTTTAAAATAAATACACATAATAAAGAGAAATAATCAAGTGATTTTTAACTGAGACTTGAATGTCCACACCTCTTCAGAACAAAGTATTCACCAAAGTACGATAATATGACTCTCCTGGGAAAATAAAACGTCAAGGGATCAATACGGAGGCTATTTTCACTTCATGCAATTTTCTATATTTATGTGCTGGTGACATTTTTGTTTATAGACTGTGAGCATTACTGTGCCTGTTATTATTATTTTTTTCCCAGCCAGGGTTCATTTGTGGTTTCTGTACAAGGAAGAACGTTACTCTGAAGAATAGAAAAACCAAAGGACCTTCCCACATGAACCAAAATTAAGATCTTTCCGGAAAAATGTCCTCTACTGCATCATCCAGCATGAGAAAGATGGTTTGCATGGATTAGATATGAATGAATTACGGCCATATAATTACATTTTCCAGCAAGCGAGGTTTATCATTTTGAAAAAAAATCTGTATCTGACTCTCTCAGTACATCTTTCCAGATCAATTTCCAACTTGTCTGTATCCTCTTGATTGGGATAAGACTCACATGACAGCGCTTGAAAATATGACTCATTTGGGAGGATTTGTGCCGGTTTGGAGGCAATTTTCTAGAATTTACAAAACAAACATAATGAGGGACCCCCAAGACTCATCTGTTATATTTGCTGATTTCATTGTAATCCTCTTTCATGCACTAACACATGTACCATTTTCCTATTGGTGGGGGGTAGGTAGCTGTCACCCTCCGTGTGACCTGCCTTTGCACACCAATATGCAAGTTCCTACAAATATTTGTTCTCTACAATCAGAAGAGACTAGACTTAAAATCTTGGTTTTGATGTGGTCATTTGAAAGAAGCCAGGATGAATATCAAATGTAGCTTGAAAGGTAACAGATTGCAACAAAAACATTACTGTTGTCACATCGTGCATGTGGGTGAGCAGGCAGGCAGGCAATTGAGACGGTAATACAGGTGAAGCGGGGTTTATTTCGGCTTGACAAGCAGACAGGGGAGCACACAACATATGAACGTCAATGACAGACCTGGGGAAACAGACTTGAACGCGGACTAATATACACAGGACTACAAGCAGGAAATGCAAAACAGCAGGTAAACGGAAGGATTCCATACGGGGTTCACAAGGTAGATGTGGTCCACATGAGGGTGATACAGGCAGGGTGTGACAACTGTTTTGTTGATTAAAATCAATATCTTTTTATCTTTCTTACTTATGATTAATTCACACTTATTTATGCATTTTGTGAAATGTACATACTGTCAGTGACAATCACTAAATAAATTGGCAGTTCATGGCACAGTCAACTTCATTATAAGTGTGTCAGATTGTCAGCTGTCACCTCAGGGTATCCATTATAATATTCAAATTATTTATTTTGCAGATTAAGTTTATAGTCTGTTTTTATTTTCTTTAAATGGAAGTATGGTTGAAATATGATCTTCAAATGAAAATATTGCAGACAGATTTAGTTTTCATTGATTAAACATGGCTTAAAAATATATTGGAATCAAATTAGCACATTTAATGTAACTATTGGAAGCTGGCCGTTGTTCTCTCCAACATCAGCAAGTAGTTTAATGTTTAAGGGCAGAAACTTGGAGGTTGTTAGAACTTCTGATGTAATACTTTGGGGTTAATGTGATTTCTTATCTGAGAAACTGAAAGTGCACGGTGTAGGTTTAACCTTATCAGGGATGTCGGCCCATGATGGAGCACGCTATGTGCCCAATCAGGGATGCCGGCCCATCACATGGCACAGTGTGTGCCCTATCAGGGATGTCAGGCCACCACTGGGCGTGCTGTGTGCCCAATCAGGGATGCTGACCCATCACGGGTGCTGGTGGGTGTACCCTATCAGGGATGCCGGCCCATCACGGGTGCTGTGGGGTGTGCCCTATCAGGGATGCCGGCCCATCACGGGTGCTGTGGGGTGTGCCCAATCAGGGATGTTGGCCCATCACAGGGTGCTGTGGAGTTTGCCCAATCAGGGATGTCGGGCCATCACAGGGTATGCTGTGAGCCCAATCAAGGATGTCAGGCCACCACAAGGTACAGGGTGCACCCTATCAGTGATGTTGGTCCATCACAGGGACTGCTAGGTGCCCTGTCAGGGATGCCGGCCCATCATGGGGTGCAGGGTGTGCCCTATCAGGGATGTTGGCTCATCAGAGAACATGGGATGTGTCCAAAATTTTAGGGCGTAGTGCGTTCACACTGACAACTAACCTAAAATTCAGTGCACTGAAAGTACCCAGATGGTGCACTGAAGACGGCCAGAAAACGTAGTGCAGAATAATGGACACTACTCGCACTAAACGGACACCATTTTGACTACGTAGCGGAAGGGGAGGGACTTTCGGCAAGTTTTCAGAGTTGAATAATGGAGGACAACACAGACATGCAAGCCCAAGGGGAGGTACATGCTTCATATAAATTTAAGTGACGTTAATAAAATTATTTTACTGATGTATACTGCGGTGTGTAGCCTGTCACTCTGTGACGACAGTTATAGATAACTTGTTTGAGTTTGCGATTATATCGACTTAGAAGAGTTCGCACACGTAAATGTTAGCAGTTTTTAGCCGGTTAGGTGGTTGTAGATAAGTTATACATGTTATAAATGTTCAATGTTGTAAATTCATTGTAAACAAAACATGGCAGATATTTTGGTGCGCTGGAGAATCACGATCAAATGCTAGTCTGTCACTTGTAAGTGCAAAACGTTGGTGTTCCATTTAGGATAACACTTACCCATGGTAGTGTGCACTACAGAAGCAAGTACGCAGTGCACAATACGCACTACATCTCAGTGCACTGACGCGATTCGGACACACCCATGGACTAAAGATTCTAACCCACGTCAGTGTCTGAACTGAGGGAGGAAACTGTAATAAATGGAAAAATCATGCAAGCTGTACACAGAACCTGAGCAGCAGTGAAGCCCACAGTCCTGGAGGTGTGACATTCCAGTGATATTCACTAGAAAATAGTAAACAAACAACCATCCTCCGGTTCCTTGCTAAGCCACTGCTGGCTACTATTTGCTTGCAAATGTCTTTCCTGCTGTGTGATGGTAATTCACATTAATTTTGGGTGATTTTTAACAGGATTAAAGTCACAAACTGACTGGGACACCTGCCTGTTCTTTATGGGAGCCAGTGTGGTGTAGCTCTGCATGAGCTATTGGTCACTGTCGTGTTGAAAACCAAGCTTCATCTTAGGATGGCTCTTCTAGTTAAGGTGCAGGCTCTCCTGCTAGACTACCAGTCATTCACCTTCACTTCAATCCCAGCGAGACTGCCAGCCTCTGCTGCTAAAGGCAGATATGGGGCCACTTTCTCCGTGCTGCAGAGGAACCATGCTGCGGCCTGGCCTGAGACCACCAACCATATCTTATAACTTCCTCATATTTTCTTTCTCCTGCCACCTCACCATTGCCCTTTTTGTGCAGTACCTTGGAGACTTGTAAAGGTATTGTTTCTGTCCCAGAACCTTCCTGTAACCAGATCCCCGAATTGCATAGAAGTCACTTTGTCTTCATTGTGAAACTTTATGAAAGTCATGCTCATACTGTGGGACCATGGGTTAGGGTGTTTATCTTCATGCAGCAGCTTAAAGCAGACCCCCCCAGACACTGCCTATTGGGAGCAGGGAGGGGGCAAAAATGTGGACTACTGAGGGGTCCCTGAGGACTGATGTGAGAAACACTGCTTTAAAGGGCGTGATTCATCAGATTCACCAAATCTGAGGAAATTCAGCCAAACAGTTACAAAGGGTCAGGATATTTTCTTTAATGTAACACTTTGCAATTTTATTACATTACTGAAAGTTCACAAAAAACTTTTTTATATTGATTTGACAAACCAGCTCCTAATCAAATCTATTTTAAAGATCAAGATCAGAAACAACTAAATGTGACAGAAGTGTATAGAGATGTTGCCCAGGGTTCCAAATAAGATTTTCAACTTGATTAGCAGTTTTGCTAATCAAAATTTTCAAAAGTTGCAATTTGATTAGCAGTTTTGAAATTTGATTAGCAAGTTCTAAAAACGACCATTGGAAGTACTAACTACTACATGAGCATCGTAAAGTACTCACACACGTTTAATTTTTTTTGTATTAAGACGAATTAATGATAACACTTTGTTGTTCAGTTTCAGAACTTAGCAAAGCATTTTTAAAATGTAATGCTCTGGATAGTCATTTTTATGAATAAAGAATAAAAACTTCAAATTAAACATTTTTTTATCTTTATTTTTTTTGTTTTATGAATACAATTACAGCAGTCAACACAACAAAACAGACTAACATGATTTTTGAAGTAGTAAATAAAAAAAAATATTTAAAATATTTTAATTAAAAAAGAGATTGGCAGCTCCTTGATAGGGATAGCAACAACTGTCTGAGTGTGCAGTTTTTTTTAGACCTTTTGTTTCTTATGCTGGAACACCTCAGTTACATCATCATCATCAGCAGCTAAAGCATCTGCTGAAGTTTGAAAGCAGATGACGCCAGCGTGGTTTAGTGCCGAAGAGCTACGAACGATCATGCAACGAAGTACCCCGACTGAGAATAGCGAGTAGAGCGCCATCTACGAACTTGAAAATGAATTGAATACATGGCCCTAGCGTAAGCCTGAAAAACTAATTCGGCAGCGCTATTATTTGGGCAAGATCGTCAATAGTGCTGCCAGCAAGTATCGGGGGATCGGGGCTGGATTTTTTCACTATTATGATTAAAATTCTAATAAATTTTAAAACTGGATATTGATTAGCAATGGCTGCGAATCATTTTAACGGGGATTAAGCAATTGTTTCGCAGGTGGGTCTTTTTACATCACAAACTGCGATGCGATACCGGCTATTTCGAACCCTGTTGCCCTTCCAAGGAGCCATAAATGTAATTTAGCACTGAGCCTGAAGATTACTGCGTCCTTCAGCAAAGTGATCTCTTATCCAAACCCTCACCACCCTTCTTCAGTGAGAAAGCATTTCCTTGGATTGCCACCTTATCGTGGTGGAGGGGTTTGCGTGCCTCAGTGACCCTGGGGGCTATGTTGGCAATAGCCCCTGGCAGGGTCTGCCAAGGCAAGAAGGTCCCAGGTGAGGGGCCAGATGAAGATGAAGGGCTGGGGGAAGGGCCCATTGGCGAGCGCCTGGTGGCCAGGCTTTGGCCACGGGACACGGCTAGGCCCAGCCTGAAAGAGGTACACGGGACTGTCCCCTATTGGGCCCACCGCCCGCAAGGGGAATGTCAGGGGTTCGGTGCATCGTGGATTGGGTGGCCAAAGGAGGCCATGGCGGTCCGATCCCCGGCTCGGCGGCCCGGATCCCTGGCTTTCGGGACATGGAATGTCACCTCTCTGGTGGGGAAGGAGCCTGAACTTGTGCGTGAGATTGAGAGATACCAGCTAGATATAGTCGGGCTCACCTCAACGCATAGCGTGGGTTCTGGAACCATTCTGGATGCTGTTTTCTTTTGGACTTGCAGCGGGTGAGTGGCGCCGGGCTGGGGCTTCTGGTGGCCCCACAGCTCGATGCATTAACAATGGAGTTTACCCCGGTGAACAAGAGGGCTGTCTCCCTGCACCTTCGGGTCGGGAATAGGTCTCTGACTGTCATCTGCGCTTATGTGCCAAATGACAGTTCAGAGTACCCGGTCTTGGGGATTCCATCGTTTTGCTGGGGGACTTCAACGCTCACGTAGGCAATGTTAGTGTGGCCTAGAGGGAGGTGTTTGGGAGGAACGGACTCCCTGATTTGAACCTGAGTGGTGTTCTGTTATTGGACTTCTGTGCAATGCATGGTTTGTCCATAACAAACACCATGTTCGAGCATAAGGGTGTCCATATGTGGACATGGTACGAACATGCCCGAGGCTACAGGTCAGTGATTGATTTCATAATCATATCATCTGACCTGCAGCCTTCAGTATTGGAAACTTGGGTCAAGAGAGGGGCAGAGCTGTCAACTGATCACTACCTGGTGGTGAGTTGGCTCAGGTGGTGGGGGAGGAGGCTGGTCAGACTTGGTAGGCCCAATCACATAGTGAGGGTCTGCTGACAGAGGCTCCTGTTTGCCGGATCTTTAACTAGTACCTCTGGCTGAACTCTAACTGCATACCGGGGGAGGTTGGGGGACATTGAGTCTGAATGGACACTGTTCCGGACCTCCATTGTGGAAGCGGCTGTGGCTGCAGGGTGGCGGAAACCCTCATACCCAATGGTGGACATCAGAGGTGAGGGGGGCTGTCAAGCTGAAGAAGGAGGCCTATCTGGAATTATTAGCCTAGGGGTCTCTGGAGGCAGCTGACGGGTAGAGACAGGCCAGGCGAAATGCAGCTTGGGCAGTTGCAGAAGCAAAAACCTGGGCGTTGGAAGAGGCCATGGAAAGAGACTTTCGGTCGGCCTGAAAAAGGTTCTGGCAAACCATCTGAAATATCAGGAAGGGGAAGCAGCTCCTGGTTCCTACTATTTATAGTGGTGAAGGTGTACTGTTGACCTCACCTGGGGACATCACCTGGAGGTTGAAGGAATACTTTGAGGACCTCCTCAACCCTGCCTCAGATACATCTACGCACACTGCCTTTGAGATATCTGAGGGCATGGAGCCCGAGGGGTCTGGAGTAGATGGCCAGGCTCCTACCTAAAGGCTCTGGATGTTGTGGGGCTGTCATGGCTAACACGCCTTCTCAACAGTGCATGAAGGACAGGGACAATGCCGCTGGATTGGCAGACCAGGGTGGTGGTCTCCGTATTTAAGAAAGGGGACCGGAGGGTGTTCCAACTATATGGGAAAGTCTATTCCGGGGTACTGGAGAGGAGGGTGAGATCAATAGTAGAATCTCGGATTCAGGAGGAACAATGCGGTTTTCCTCCTGGCCATGGAACACTGGACCAGCCTTATACTCTTGCGAGGGTACTGGAGGGGGCCTGGGAGTTTGCTCATCCAGTGTACATGTGTTTTGTGGACTTGGAATAGGCGTATGACTGGGTTCCCCGAGGTGCTCTGTGGGGGGTGCTTTGGGAGTATGGGGTCCAGGGCCCACTACTGTAGGCGATTCAGTTTCGGTATGAATGGAGCAGAAGTTTGGTCCGCATTGCCGGTAATAAGTCCGATGTGTTCCCAGTGTATGTTGGGCTCTGCCCAGGTTGCCCTTTGTCACCGATCCTGTTTATAATATTTATGGACAGGATTTCTAGGTGCAGCCAGGGTGTTGAGGGTGTCTGGTTTGGTGGCTTCCGGATTGCGTTGCTGCTTTTTGCGGATGACATCATCCTGTTGGCTTCAACTGCTGGGGACCTCCAGCATGCTCTAGGGTGGTTTGCAGCCGAGTACGAAGCGGCGGGGATAAGGATTAGTACCTCCAAGCCTGAGACCATGGTTCTCAGCCGGAAATGGGTGGATTGCCCTCTTCAGGTCAGGGAGAAGGTACTGCACCAAATGGAGGAGTTCAATTATCTGGGTGTCTCGTTCACAAGTGAGGGTAGGCGAGATCGATAGCTGGACAGACAGATTGGAGCGGCGTCTGCAGTTTTGCAGGTGCTTAACCCTCTGCGGACGAGGGCACCATCGGCGATGCCGTGTATCTTTCTCATGTATTTCAATTCATAACTCGCCGAAATCTTATTGTAGAAACTTGCAATGCTGACTAAATCCATAATCTGTCTTCTTTTCGAAATGTTCATTGTCGGAAGTATTAAAGTTTTTAAAATTAGGTTAAATAGGCAAAAAAGTAAACCATGTCACTTTACTTTGTTTTACCTGCATTGGAGGCGTGTAGAACTTCTCTCACCTGAAGATCTCTATTCACATTCTAAATAGCTGCATTAGGGCGTATTCAAATCGCATTTGCATGGTAATTTGATGAACAACGGGGCGGTGAAACGTGATCCAGATACATCCCCATCAGCACCATAAAAGGGGGGGAGGGATGTGGCCAGGTGACAATGGCTCATTCATACACATGAAAATTGCTACATATTCAATGAAAGGAGCCAGAAATAGTTACATGAGTTAGGTTTTTCTTATTTATTTATCCAAATGAATG
>JAODJW010000040.1:30100907-30112172 GCA_026777045.1 Hyperopisus bebe | reverse complement strand
TTTTATAATGTTTCTACAAGTGTTCCAAACTGCATTTTGCAATGTCTATACTTTGATGTCAAATTACAAACTTAACATAAATTTGACATATAATACAAAATACATTAAAATTAAGATGAGTGTAATGCCAAAACAAATGTATAAGAAATTATTTATTTGCCATAAATTAAGTTTATGATATTGAATGAAATGTGTGACCATGCCCCAGTCAGTGAAAGTGTATTCCCTACCCTATAGTCCCCAGATGGTTAACCGGTTCGTCTTGGCTTAGAAAGAACTGAGCCGGAAAGCAAAGCTCTCGATCTATTGGTCCATCTTCGTCCCTATCCTCACCTATGGTCATGAGCTATGAGTAATGACCTAAAAAATGATATTGCGGATACAGGCGGCCGAAATGAGGTTTCTCTGCAGGGTGTCTGGGCTCTCCCTTAGGGATAGGGTGAGAAGATCGGATATTTGGGAGGGTCTCAGAGTAGAACAGCTGCTTCTCCATGTCGAAAGGAGCCAGTTGAGGTGGTTTGGACATCTGGTGCGGATGCTTCCTGGGCGGCTACCCGGAGAGATTTTCCGTGCATGTCCTACAGAGAGGAGGCTCCGAGCAGACCCAGGACACGCTGGGGGGATTATATCTCTTGGCTGGCCTGGGAACACCTCGGCATCCCCCCCAAAGAGCTGATAGAGGTAGCTGGGGAGAGGGAGGTCTGGGTATCTCTCCTGAAGCTGCTACCCCCACGAACCGAACCCTGGATAAGCGGATGGTAATGGATGGATGGATGCATGGCACTGAGCCTGAAGATTACTGCCTCCTTCAACAGTGATCTCTTATCCAACCCTCGCCACCCTTCTTCAGTGAAGAAGCTTTTTTTTTTGTTTTAAAGTAAGCCTCTCTCTTCACAAGTCTTCAAAGATCTACATTTATCTTCTCTACTGCAAATGTCATATTTATTTACTAAGAAAAACATTAATCTCTTTCTCCCTTTCCATGTTGGCAATAGAGATGATTCCTGAATTATAAACAGATCCTCCTTAAACATCTACTCCGCACACAAAAATCATCATAATGCAGAACTGTGGGTTCTCAAAGAAGGCACTGCCTAGAAAAAAGGTCGATAAAATCCAAAATGTAAAATCTGACTAACTTCCAAACAAGCCTAATTTAATGGGATGAGATTTCAGCTTGCTTGCTGTCATAGGCTGATGAAGCATTTGTACAAAATTCTCTCCCAAGTTACTTTTACCACAAAACATCATAATCCAATCTCATGTGGCTTGTTTATGAAGGTCCCAGGGGAGATGGGACTGAGGCAGCCCACTGTAAGGGCTTACTTTTTGTTTATATATACGTCCACAGAATTCATATATATTTTATATATAATATATTTATATTATATATACATCTCAACAACAATATATATATCCAGGCGGCTCAAGAACGCGGCATAGTGCACAAAAAGGGTGGACGACCCACTGGCGGCTCCAAGAAACAGATGGGGATTTAAAACCAAAAACACTACAAACCAAAAGGACCACGAGGGGTCAAAAACTAAAAGGGGATTAACAAAGACTGATTAAAAACTGGGCATATTAGCAAAATACACACCACACAAACATCTCAATACAAATCAACGAACCACTAGGGAACAAAACAGAAGCAGGGACTTAAATACAGAAACCAAACTGGGTAATAAAACTAACACAGGACAGGTGAGACTAATTAACAGAGACCAGGAAAATGGGGCACAGATGAAACTAATAAACTCAAAGGAGCAAAACAGGGAAACTAAGAACTAACCAAGGAAACAGGGAAATGGCAACCAACACTAGGGAATTATAAACAGGTAAAGACACAAGCAGGCCGGGGCACAAGGAACAAAACAAAAACCAACTACAAAATCAGACACCAGAAGTAGAGAAACTTAAATGAAACCTTAGGGAGCAAAATACAAAAACAGAGGAGGTAGGATTTGAACACAGGACAAAAGGGTACACAAAGAACTGCCGGCTGAAAGTGTTGAACCATGAGGCTGACAGAAAACGGGGGGAAAGCACAAAGACTAACATGAAGGACAGGATGGCCAGCAACGCCTGCTGGTCAAACGGGGAAGAGAGACAGAGTGGAACAACAGGGGCTGACCCTGACAATATATATATATATATATATATCATACATTCATATACATTAATGCTTTTATTTATTTGCTCAGCAGTAGATACACCCAGACCTACTTTCGTCCCAAATAACATCCCTGTTCCTTCCTCTCCTCTCCATGTCACATGACTCATCTCACCTGGTGTGAGAGAGTCCTACACAGGTTGTTATATGCAGCTCTTGTATATATCACAGCTGTACTAAAAAGCACAGGTTGCCTCAGTTGAATAGTTATATATTGTAATTACAAGTGGCCATGGTAACGCAGTCAGAGAGGCAGAGGGGGCATCAGGCTTGGGGCTAACGTGGCTGCCGTTCTCGGGAGGTCAAGCCACTGAGAGAGAGGCACTTACGGCACTTAATCTGAATTATGCTGCTAAATATCCTGCAGGTTTACGGGCAGATAGGGAGCCTGAATCCCAAGCGGGGGGGGGGCGGAGATGGTGCTGAGCATGGGAATGAGGTGATGGAGACGGCACAGTTCTCCAGACAGGTGAGACCGAAAGCCGCTCTGTGTGCTATCACTGTGGGAGAGATGATTCTCCCGAGGTGCGGATGGGAAAATCATCTTCCTCATTCAACTTTTATTATAAAGCCGACTTCTTCTCATATCGAGTGCTGACACAGACCCCATAAATCTATAGAAGGAGAACGGGAAAATGGATGTGATCCAGTGTGGTTTTACTAGGGAAGAGATGATCTTCCTGAGGTGCAGAAGCTGGATGGGAAAAGAATTTTTTCATATCCAGCTTTTACCATACAGCTGTCTACCTCTCATGTTTGTGGTGCCTCTTGAGCGCTGACGTGGGCACCATAAATCTGTAGAAGGAGGGCTGAAAAATGGATGTGATTGTTGTACATCACTGGTGTGAGCCAAGCTGTCTTTTCTTTTGAAAATTATGCCAACGCTGCAGACTCTCAGCGTTGAGTGTCTGAGATAATAGATCCCATCGTCTACCGACATTTTTAATGGCTCGTGACAGACTTTGAATGTCATCACTTTCTTCAGAGTTTCCTGGGGGGATAGCTCTCTGATGCTGCTTCTGACAGAGGAGGAGAGGGGGCTGCTGGGTACTGACGTCCAGCTGTGGTTCAGGCCCTGGGGACCACAGTGTTAACGCGGCCGCTCAGTGCTTAGTCTTGCATGACTGCCTGAGCCAGCATCTCCGGTGCTGAAACAGAGCTATCCCCGGCAGGCACAGTGGAGGGGTACTTCACCACAATAGACACGCATCTGCTCTAATTATTTTTATTATAACTGAGTATGTAATTACACCAAATTAGCGTTTCCATGGAGATCTGTCCATGGCTCCATTTCATCTGCTTTCAGAGGCTTTAAGAGAACTCTCCCCAAAGCCCACGTTCTTCCGAGTCGCTCGTGATGGGCCTTCATTACGTTGTCAGGAAACGTCCTCATTGATTAATCTGTAACACTTTACTTGATGGGGCACAAATAATAAAGTATTATGCTATTACTTATGTATTAATTAACCACAAACTAAGTCTTAGTTACATACTGATCTCATGTTCATTCATCATCAATGAATCGTGATGCATGTTTTATTCCAAGCAGTTACTATATTTGTTACTATATCTATTAATTCTGTAAACCTTTGTGAACTACTGAAGGAACTACTGAAGGAACAAGTATTAAATAACATCAACAAAATACCAATTTCATGTTTGTTAATTGTTAATGAATCTTGATATTTTATCTCAGCTAACGACTATATTTGTTCATGATTTGTACTTCAATAATAACTGAGTAGTAGTATTTGTGCCCCATCATATAAAGTGTTACCGAATAATTGATAAAAGGACAAGCAGAAACATAAAAAGAGCAGCAAAAAAGATGAGCTTGCAGCTGTGTTCAAGAAAGCAAAATAAATAATATGAGCTGTATGCAGGCAGCCATGCTGTGAAAGGCGCGATATAAAAACCGAACTGATAAACCAAATGAAATCAGCCTCATGTTTGATCACTAATACGACATCGTAATCATCATGTGGTTTTACGTATCAATACAATATGGATATACGTACCAGAGTAGACCAGTGCTTTACTGTAGATGATTCTTCTTCCTTCTTCATTAAACAACCTAGTGGTATTCAGAACGACATGAGCACAACGCGTATGGTGGCCCTAACCTGCTGTGTTTTGTCCTCCACTTCAAGAAATAGTTGAAAAACATTCAGTCATGGTCCAGTTAGCATATCTGCTATAAGGAGGAATTAGGTGCACTGCAGCCCCGACACTGTGACATTCCCAACACGTGACACTAACACCTGGGCCAAACGGCAGGCAGAACGTGGAGGGCCGCGTCACCTTCAGAGTCGTGGCACTCCATGCTTATTAGATGATTGAAAGTGTGGCTTAATTGTGCCGTGACTGAGCTAAGGTCAGGGAATGGAAAGTGCAAATGGCTTCGGCATCAGGCTGCGCCAGAATGAATGCTTTGCTAAATATGAAGAGACAAAGAGGCACCTTTAATTTACACTGAACAATTGGCTCTCAAAAGCCATTGTTTATGTTGTGGAATGACACAAAAGCCCAAGAAAGATCTATTCTTTTCCGTTTCAGGATTGAAAGCAAAACACAGGCCACTGTGCAACCCTCTTCCTGACTGCATGGTGCAGATCCCAGGCTGATCTTCTTACGGCTGCCAGGTTTGAGGGCTTTTGCTGTTTAAATTCCTCCCAGAAAATCATTATCATTTATTTTATTTCCTGGGGTGTCTGTTGCCATGGGGATGCCCATTTGGGGTCCCCTGAGAGCATGTCTTTTCCCTGGCTGGTGCATCACTAAAATGGCCTGTTGGGAAAACAGCAGGATATTTCACAAAGTTGTGTAATATTTTCTTGGGAAAACTAAAGCAAATATTTTCCTGCCATCCTTAAATATGTTCTCCTAACAAGACTTAATTAGTTTGGCTTTAAAAAATGCAATTGACAAAACTTAATTGCTTGGGGTCTAAGAACTATTTGTTAGTTATTAATTATTCAAAATTAAGTCCTTTGTAAGGCATAATTAAGTTTTTATAATTTCAAGTGGAATAGAAAAATGTGTTTTTATCAGCAGAAGCCTTAGTATTTGTTTTTCGATTTAAACATCTCTACAAAACCAACTCAGCTGACACAAAATGAATACTTTTTGTCACCTGCCGGCGAGTCGCACCATGGAATGCTAAAATGCAAGGCAGCCCTAAATTGAATCATCAGTGTTAAATTAGCACTGCTGATTTATACCCTAATGCCCATAGTAGAAAATTCCCATAAGCAGGATGAATTTATTTTAGCACAGATGGCCGAACACCAAAGGCGATTCACTGCTGTATGCTGAATGCCAGTGAGAATAACAAACTGTGGCTTTTTGCAGTATCCATCGGGATCTATGAGCCTCGTGAATCAGGCTTCTGAGGTCCCAGCAGGATTTACGTGATCATCACCTCCTGGGCCCCATTTTGCAATCCCCTGTAGGAGATTCTTTTTCTCCATCTGGAAGGTTCTCATCTTTAGCAGGCAGGACACGGGGGTGACATTTATGGGACGGACAATAACAAAAGACGACGTATTTTCTTTCGCATTCGTGCCACGAGAAAAATGACTATTTGCTTGGGCAGAATCTAAGGCCCCGCGAGCAGGAGCTTGCTAATGACTCACACAAGTAAAATTAGCATCTGTGTGCGATTAAATGCAACATACACTCTGAATAACCTCAGGACTCTGGCATGGTTCCTGACTTGAGTTTGCCTCAAAACCCTCCATAACATCCATGACGACCTTTGCGGTTTTCTAGCGAGCGACAGTGCCACTGTTCCCGACAAGAGATTACCGTTTGTGCTACGGGTTTGAAAATTACTGATGAATCTCCATGCAAAACAAACTCAACACACATGAAAACATTTGTCTGGCTGCTGTTGCATTATAATAAAAACATACAAAAGGGTGTATTTATAGCCATACTTTAAATATTCTATACTGATAAAGGGAACTTTTATAGCACTCAGATTTATGATTAAATATAAAATAAGGAAACATCACCTGTCCTACAATTTAAAGATTGCAAGGCGAATGATCTATTTCAGAGCCTTTCATGAGAAGTTACACTGAAGCATTCGGCACAGAGGAGAAGGCTGCTGTCGCCATAGAGATATCGTTTCCCTGTCAAAGACATTCATCCCACTTATTCTGTTTGAAGTCACAGAGAATGGGCCATTTGCCCTTTTCACTCCCACCCTTCTCAGCTTTCCAGAGCATGGCATTGAAGCCTCCTTCCCATCACAGCCTCAAAGCTCAGCGCTCTGTACTCATATGTTTAAACATGACCCTTCCAGGTTACATTAATGCTTCTTTGTCCACTTCACTTTGAGATATACGAAATAACCTCAGGACTGCTGCAATGAAGTGTATATCTTTTTTTGCTATGCTGAGAGAACAGAGCAAAAAACTGGGAATACAGTTATGGAATGATGACAACTGTCCTGCTCATGTAGTTTCAGCACCAAGGACAATGACCGTAGTGGATTAATCTTTAATTATTAGGGTACAGGGTCAATGGCTTCAGAGTCATGACTAGTCTTCCTGACTCTGTTTCAGCACCAAGGACAGAGACAGTGGCTATAGAGTCGTGACTCATGTTCTTGACTATGTTTCAGCACTGAGGACAGAGACAGTGGTTTCAGAGTTGTGATATGTCTTCCTGACTCTGTTTCAGCACAGAGACAGTCATGGACAGAGACAGTGACGTCAGAGTCATGACTTTCATTCCTGACTCACTCCATTGCAGCACTGCTTACGGCCACCATATTCCCACATCCATCCAGCACAATGGACACTCCCTGAACAACCAACAGCTCCCAGTCAGAGCCGTGAATGAATGTATTGTTGCATACCCTGATTTGGAACCTGCCCCCTGCTGAAGCTGGAGACACTATCAGTATATCAGCTTTATGGGCAAGTATGGAACCTGAAGCTTGATGCATGGCTGAAGCAGAAGGGAAACTCCAGCACCTGAAATGCTGCGATTAAGGGGAACTGGATCATCCATTACTCTGCCCTCTGATGCCCTTTCTTCAAGCTCTGTGCTTATTTTTCACAGGTGACCATAACTGATAAACACACAGACCACATGTTCTTAGCTTTAATGCAGAGAAAGACCTTTTGCTAGTTTGATATTGTTCCTGTAACCTTGCAATACCTATGGAAAGATTTTTGAGATTTTGCTGGTTTGCGATCATCATCTGATCATTAATCTCTGAATTCCCTTGATTTATTTTGCTTAAATAAATATTTTAGCTAAGAGGTCAGTATAGTCAGAATTAACCCAAACTATGCAGAGATTGATTTGTGGGCTGCACCACTGGCTGAAATCCCGCAGTGAGACCCGAATCCCGCTGAAATCACTG
This sequence comes from Hyperopisus bebe, assembly GCA_026777045.1. Lineage (NCBI taxonomy): Eukaryota > Metazoa > Chordata > Actinopteri > Osteoglossiformes > Mormyridae > Hyperopisus > Hyperopisus bebe. Next base: position 30,104,619 of record JAODJW010000040.1, on the reverse strand, counting down.
AGACCCAAATTGAGGTAGCAAGCAAATGTCTGTTTTTTTCTTTTGTTTTTTCCAGTGTAGGTAGTGGGATCCTCAATCGATGTTGTTATATGGAGAGAGTGGCGGATAAACAACAAGTTTCATCATTAAATCTGGTTTCTCGAAAGATGGGAGTTGGTCTACAGCCCACCCAGTATTGTCTATGAGAGAGTCAAACTGAAAAACAAAACACTACAGAATATTAATACAAAGCAATACAGACCCCCCCCCACCTTATACTTTAGCAATCTGCATGCAGCACTAAGTGTGAGGGGAAGATATTTCACATTTCTATCTTTCTATTATCTCTGCATGGTGAGAGGAAATAAATTCATTTTTTTTCACACTTCTAAGTGTAAACAATAAAGGTGAGGAGGAAAGTGAAAAAAAATAATAATACAGTGGCACCTCAGTTCTCAAACTCATTAGAACTCGAATTTCTCAAAAGTCGAACCAACCAGTTAGAAAAAAATTACCTAGAGCTCGATCAGAATCTCAGAATTCAAACCGTGAACGCCGACCTAAGATAACTTGTACGTGCGGGGAAATGAGTCACGGGGCATGTCTCTCAGCAGAAACAAAGGGTAACGCTTCAGTCTCAGTCTCGCATTCGCTGATAGAATCGTGCATGTTTACACTAGCTGAGTACATATATTTAGACAGTAAAAATACATTTAGGCAATGATATACAGTAACAGTAATTATTATATATTAAAAATATATTTAAAAATAAAGATTTCTTATTAATTATTTCAATATTAATAATAAACCATTAATACATTTATTTATAATGATATTGTCGTGACGAGCAGGGACGGAACGGAGACAAAGGCGCAGACGTCAGGGTATGGGGGAATAAGGGTTTAATTACAGGTAAGGCAGGCAAAACGCAGACGGACAATACAATGACCGGACCAGGAACACAAACTGAAACGCGGTCTAAATACAGAGGACTAATGACAACAACCAGAAACAGCTGATCACAAGGGGATTCCAAACGGGGTTAACGAGGGGGCGTGGCACACGGAAGGAGTGGACGATCGGGGCAGGACACATTGTTTTTTTTTAACTTTACACATTGTTTGGATACATCTATTTTCTTACTTTACAAATTGCTGTTTTGATAAATGTGCGTAGATGTGTTTGGTACGGTATATGCTCTTCTTGTTTTATCCGGTTCATTTTGTGTTTACATGCTAAAAAAACATATTTAGGTGTAATTTTTTGGGACCGGGAACCAATTCATTGGTTTTCCATTATTTCTTATGGGGAAAATTCGATCAGAACTTGAACTCTTTAGGATTCGATCTGGAGTTCTGAACAGATTTACTTCGAGTTCTGAGGTACCACTGTAATTTGAGAGACACTTTCACATATATACATAAATCCAGATAAATCGCGACTTTTGTATGTTTTTTTTTCTGTCCATAGAAAAGACCTGCTTTTGGTTTCAGCTGAGACACTGACTGGAGGAGGAGCCAGCTCTAATATAGGATGATAGGCTGCATGATAAAAACATATATTCTAGTACATGTAGCCAGTAGTGAAGTTAAACTGTCCAGAAATGGACTGGGTTTCCAATCACCCACTTCTTCTCCATGCAGGCTTCTAGGCTTCGCGGTTCTGCTTCTAAAAGAATGCCCTTCTGTGCCATTACCTCTTTCTGCACCACCTGGTGTTATGCTTCCGTTGGTGTTAGTGGTGGGATATTCAGGCATGTGGCCATTAGGGGGAGCTGTAGGTCATAGTTGCCTGTGACGGGACTGCTGCACAGGGGATCTGGTGAAAGGGAGAACGGATCCCAACAGGAGGGGGGCGGGGGGGGTTTAGATGCAAAAAAGTTTTTTTTTCAGCAACCTGTTCCCAGTTTGATCTTCCCAGCAAGTTGCCTGCGGATTGACAGATTGGCCCGTTGCTGCCACCTAGCTGCTGATCCCCATCAAGAGTTGGGTGTAAATCTACAGGCATGTGTCTTGGCGAGGCGGGGAACGGAAAAGTGGAACGAAGCGGCGAGGTGGCTGCAGAGGGACTTGGTGCCATCAGAAGTCGGCCATGTTGTCACTCAGAGGGCAGGTTACACAACAGTTGCTGGTTCCAATAAAGCGGACCAACCATGCAGGTGAGCTTTCAGTGTCACCAAGCAGGCCGGCCGGGGTAAAAGCCTTTTGTAATGGCTCATCTCAAAGGCAGACGTATTCTCACACCTGCTGCTCAAAATCTAGCATGACTTTAAAATAAAAATTTAAAAAACACTGCAATATCGCTTTTGTGTTTTGATAGATTTTTTTCACTTTTGAACCACACTTTCAGTGGATTTAAATGCCTCCGATTATCCGGTGTTTTTAATCCGGAGCCGGGCCGATCTGCGATAAGCAGTATAATAGTGATGTAAAAGGTGGTCGTTAAGAGTCTTTTTTGGCAGAGGAAACGAAAGCAGGATGTGGTGTGAACGGAATTTTAACAAGGGCGTCAGATGTGCAGCCTAAGGTGAGGGAGCAACTTCAAGGGACAGCTGTATGGAAGCATCTAGAAGCTGGCTGGCGATGCCTCGCCCCCCCCCAGGCAGTGTGCCTCGGGCCCCTCGGAAGTGGCGAGGCGAGCAGATATGAGCATCACTGCGGGTTTGATCAGTCAGCAGTGGCTAAGAGAGAACAATGCTTCAGACCCTGCAGGGCTTAGTACCCTCACACCCAGCCTGAGATAAGAGCTTAGAAGAAAATAGGCCTGAATTACTTTCCTTTCTCTAGAATATTGGGGGGCAGTTTGGTTTTGTTTTGTCTTAATTAAAGGAATAAATCAATCGATGAGGTAAAAATAACGCCTGTGTGCACTTTGTTCCACAGGTCATTCAATTAAAGTCGAACACCATTTGACAGGATAATAATGTATTCTGTCTTCTCAGTCAATGTTGAGACGGAAAGGTTGCTGCTTTTCTCTGCTGGCATTAAAGGTCCTCTCCATTATAAAGCACGGAGATGGCCCTGTTTCACAGACCTCCCAGGAATAACATTATGCAAGCGAGTAATTTATGTTTAAGACACAGCTCATGCTTGGATGTGGCACAGAGTGTTTTGCATAAGGCAAAGATGAACAGCTATGTGATATATACCAAGGCATTTGCTTGCACCTTACATTTATAAAAGCATGATCATGCGCTTTGCAGTACATAATGTAACTATGCCTGGAGGAGACGCCAGAGTTTTTGTTTACCCTCTGTTGTCTGCTATTTTCTTTTCCCACTATCTCCTGTATCATGACTAATTTAGTGTCCGTGGACTAGTAATGAATTGCCACACACTCTTGTTAAGTGTCTCGAGACATCTGTGTTGTGAAAGGTGCTATTTTAAAATGAACCGAATTTAGTAATATGTATTACAACAACAACAATGAAGGAGAATCGCAAATAAGAAATAACTGAACAAGCAAGCAATGAAAAGGAAACAAAAACAATTATGAATGATAGCAGATCAAATGGAACATTCGAAAAGAATCAAAAGTTAGTAGTGATGTGATACAAATGTAACAAACTGAGGACATAAAAGCCCAGCACCTGCAATATGTTAAATCCTCTTACACAACCGAGTTTAAAAGCAATTTTGACAATGACCTTCAATGGACCACATACACTCACCTAAAGGATTATTAGGAACACCTGTTCAATTTCTCATTAATGCAATTATCTAATCAACCAATC
>JAODJW010000040.1:30081560-30092347 GCA_026777045.1 Hyperopisus bebe | reverse complement strand
TTGACCAGGAGGCACAGTGAACACAGATGGAGTCACCACCAATGGTTCAGAACAGAAAGACCATACAGAGGATAGTGAGGACAGCCTACAGCAGTCCAATTCCATCAGCAATACGAAGCCAAGGTTCACTGCATCTGAGATGCCATTTGAGGGGAGCTGGTAAATACAATTTGCCAGTCCCTCATGAAACAGGTCCAGTCTAGTAGGAGGTCACAGTGAAGAACCATCACAGTGAAGAACTGTTCCTTCCCCCAAGTTCTCCTTATCATCTGTAGCTGAATCTGGACTACTGCAAAATTACCCACACTTTATGCGATGTTCAAGTGTTTTGATTTTTACTGCACTGTTGTACATCTGTTGTCTATTCCTGATTTATTTGCATACTGCTAGCTGTTCTGTTTACTGGAAGTGTTTGAACGAGTCAGCATTCCGCTCCACCTGATAAGTAAAACCGACTGAGCATTGAGTTTTGACCATTAGCGAGCCCTACAGGTGCACAAATCAGCATGAGCAGCCGCTGCAAAAACGCAACCCTCTGCTGACCTAAGATCTGCATGCCTATTTGCATAGATATTTGCAAAGGCCATTTTCCATTTCCAAAAACTATGTAAACACGTAAAAAATTTTCAACACAGAATCACTCGTGCTGAAAACATTTTAGACACACACAAGTATAGAGCACACAGCAGAGGGCACCGTAGATGGGATATCAGTCATATGTATGACTTTTTGAAATCATGTGTGTACTGTGGTGGACTGGCATCCCATCCATGGTGTCCTCTACCTTATGGTCTACAGTATACTGCCAGTCATATGCTCCCCCCAACGACCCCCTGCTGGAAAAGTGGCTGGAAGATGGATGGACAGACATGCATTGCCTGAATAGTTGTTCACTTAATTAGACTAACAAATCACTTCTAGCTGCTCTGATTTAGGAACAACGTGCTGCTCACTGTGGACATATGCTCACTGATGTCCAACTCACACAGACTATAAGGTGGAAGTCAGAAAATATGATTTAAGCACACACAGACTGCAGCTGTAAGAAATTAAATATGACCATTGTTACATTCTTAATAAACATATTCAGAGAATAACCATTCAACTGTTCATCCTCCTTTGTGTGTGTGTGTGTGTGTGTGTGTAGTTTTGTATTTATTACACTGTGGGGGCTAAATGTCCCTGCAAAGTAACAAAGACCTCTTTTTTTTAACATTGTGGGGTCCAATTTTCCAGTCCCCACCAAGGGAATTTTTTAAAACAAACTGTGACTGCAATCCATCCATCCATTTTCCAACCCTCTTATCCTACTGGGTCACAGGGGGTCCAGAGCCTATCCCAGAAGCAACAGGCACAAGGCAGGGAACAACCCAGGAGACTCATACCCAGGTCCCAGTGATGTGAGGCAACAGTGCTAACCACTGCACCACCATGCCACCCCATGACTGCAATCAAAAAACTAAAAATGCAAAAAACAGAGTGCATTTTGTTTGGTCACTTCTTGCTACGGTTAGGACTGGGTAGGGGTTAAGTTGTCCAAGTTGGGATTTGGGTTATGCCCCTAGAAATGAATGGAGAGTCCCCACAAAGATATAGATGCTTAATGCTTATGTGTATGTGTGCATATACACACTTAAACCAGCCAAATGCTATTTGCCTGTTTCTATTTGTTTGATATTTCTGTTAAGTGTAAGCCAAAGATGAAGACAAAAAACTGAGGAGAGGAGCTTCATTGAGGCACTTTAGAATTGCAAAGTGCCAATTGGTCAGAAGTTCCTATGCTGACCTCCTCTCTGCCCTGTCCAAATAGCTGGCTGGACGGATTTCTCTCTGGGGACAGGACTCCCTAGGGGGAGGCTCCCTGCAGCCTGCCCAGCCCACCACTGGTGCTAAGAGAGTGATCACATGATGCAGGAAACTCTGAGGGAGCTGGGAATCATGGGAGAGACTTCAGCCAAGTCTAGCTGAGAGAGAAGCAGTGACGTCTGGGAATGGTTGAGTAATGGGAAGGGTAGCCGGAGGAATGTGTGGGTAAAGCAGCTGGCAGCAGCACGGCAGAGCCTCAAGGTTTCATTAAAGTGGGTTTGACACCATGAATTCACATCAGCTTGGCTACACTAACATGCTGCAGCATTTTTGCCCCTTATCTGACACTGGTGTTACTGGCAGAGCCAACACCCATGATGCAGACATTTAAACCCTCACATACAAAGTCATCAATAGACCGATTCACATGCTTCAAAAATGATTTGGTTCTGTAGCTAACTGCAGTTTATATACTTTCACAAAATCTACTATAAATACATATTGCCAGTGGTCAGTCCAAAGAGACAGAGATGAAGGTCCATCTTACATTTTGAAACACATATTTAGGATAGACCAAAGGAATGAATTATGGGCAGGCATCAGTCAAATCCCGCTCCTTTGCCTGTGCAGCATTACGTTGTGTAATCCAGCTAACCACCATTAGGAATTAACTATTTATGATTTGAATAATTAACTTTTTATTAGTCAAGTCAAGTCAAGTGGGTCTTTATTGTCATACCATCTATATACAATCCACAACATACAGTGACATGAAATAATATTCCCCAGCACCGCGGTGCAGTATATATACATAAAATGCAGAGACTGTAAACAAGACAAATGCAAGACATGACAGAGATGGTAAAAGGAGAATAATAGCTAATAAATACAAATAATAAACAATATGCATACACTGACACACAAGGGTGAGTGGCATGGTGGCACAGTGGTTAGCGCTGCTGCCTCACAGCAAGAAGATCCTGAGTTAGTTCCCGAGTCGTTTCTGTGTGGAGTTTACATGCTCTCCCAGTGTTCATGTGGGTAATCACTGAGGGCTCCAGTTTCCTCCCACAGTCCAAAAACATGCAGGGTAGGCTGATTGGCGTGTCTAAATTGGCCCTGTAGTTGTGTATGTTGGTGCCCAGTCAGGGTTGGTTCCCAACTGTGCCTGATGCTCCCAGGATAGGCTCCAGGCCCCCCATGACCCCAGTGGGTTAAGATGATAGATGACATACAAGGGGTGCTTGGGGTACCCACCCAATATATATGTTGCGGTAAAGATCATAGAAATATTGATTTAAAAGGCGAATAAATACAACAGATAAAATAAAAATTTGGGTGCCAGTTTTTACACATCTGTTGCTTCATGGATATAGGTTCAGAGGAATATGGTAGTGAGAAGCGGTTTTCTGAACCTCACTGCAGAAGGGCAACACACCACGGTGCACAGAGTTTGCAGAGACTGGTTCCATAAACAAGAAACACCCAGCCAGCAGCACTGGTGTGGCTGAAAACACTTTGATAATGAAAGAGGTCAGAGAAGAATGGACAGACTCGTTAAAGCTAACAGGAAGGCCACAAGTGCAAAAATAACAGCTTAGTACAACAGTGGTGTTCACAAAGGCTTCTCAGAACACACATCAACTTTTGAAGCAATTCCAGAGGCAAATATAGAGCCTGCCTGATACTAGTTAGGCGAACCTCACAAAATGGCCAAGGAGTGTAAATCACAGATGGAAAGAATCAACTCCTTCTTCACCTTATTTTCCAAATATTACATTTTACTGCTAGCTTCACTCCCAGTGGAAATATTCTCCTTTCTTTCTGTGATCTAGGGCTTTTTTCAGGCTTTCTTTGCATTACTGTATTCTCGTATTTAAAACTGCATTTGGATCTGCATTTCTTTTGTATTATATTGAGAATCTCCCTATACTGGCCAGTTGTTTATATTTATCAACATTTTTTGAATTTGCTCTGAGCTCAAAGAGGCGGACCTCACTTGATTGGTCACCAAGAATTATCCTGCTGCAGCTGACAGGACTGAAACATTACCCTGAAGGCCTGAATTCCAAAACTCCAGGAACAGCGTCACCTACAGGGCTACGTAGAATAGCACACATCCATTAGAGATTGGTCAGTCATTTAAACTGATATTGATACTGGGGCCTTCAGCTAGTGCTGCCTGTGAATAGTCAAAGAAAGTTCTTGGCTAATTGCTAGCAATCTGGCAAATAATTGTAAAGCAATGTTGAACTCACAGTGCATGTCATTAACTTAGTGTGATTGTAGAAAGAGCAGGTGTTTCTTAAATTGTTATTAGATAACATCTGAAATCTTGGGAATTCAAGGTTACGCTGCATGAAACACACACTCCAAAAGCCACGAAAAGGACAGCTGGAATAGGACCTACATCTCCTTCCTGTAAGAAGAAGGGGTCGGTGCTTTAATGCTATATGCACCCGTGGCCGTGTGCGTAAGATGTGAAGCTGGTCCGATTTCAAGGTAGGCTGCCTTGCTAAATTTAGGCCTGGTAATTCATTCATCACCCGGCTAGTGGAATTCTCAGGACAAGCCCATTCATTTTCACAGGTGTTACTGCTGTCCTTCAGGGTCTCTGCTCGTGACTTTGAAGCAGCCCGTTACCCATCACAACCAGGGTGGGGAGTGGGGGCAGCAGCGGCAGGGGGGGGCTTAGTGGAAACCCACTTTGCACCAGCTCCTCTCTGCCAAGTGGTGCAGGCCTCTGATTTACCCACAATGCTGTGGCTGTCAGCTGAAGTGGAATCCTGTTTGGTCTGTCACGCTGATTGTGTGAAATTCCCAATAAAGACAAAACAAACCTGAGACAAAGATCCAATGAAGGTGTTAGGAGACGCTGAACAGAGACAATTCCTTTGACAGACCAAAAATATACATTTAATTACCATAAATTATATGGCTGTCTATGTGCTGTAAAAATTTGGGCGGATTTAACAAATATATATATCATGAAAGAAAAAAAACGAATGTGTTTCACATGGTTTTTCATTGTTTGGATTTCTTTATTTATGCTGAGCTGGTCTTGGCCCTTGGGGGGGGGTTGGTTGTGTTCCCTGCTTGGTTTCTTTCCTTGCATGATTGAGTTCCTGGATCATTTGTGTTGGCTGCATGTTTGAATTCCCTACTTGGTTGCATTTCTTGCTTGGTTATGTTTTCTGCTTGGTTGAGTTGCCTTGCATGGTTGTCTTCCCTGAGTGGTTGTGTTCCCTACTTCGATTCATTCCCTGCATGATTACAGTATGTTTCCTGTGTGGTTGCATCCCCTGTGTGGTTGTCTTCTCTGCTTGGTTGCATTCCCTAAATGGATGTGTTTCATGCATGGTTGCATTCCCTGTGTGGTTGTCTTCTCTGCTTGGTTGCATTCTCTGCATGGTTGTGTCTCCTGCATGGTTGTGTTCCCTGCGTGGTTGTCTTCTTTGCTTGGTTGCATTCTCTGCATGGATGTGTTCCTTGTGTGGTTGTCTGCTCTGTTTGGTTGCATTCCCAAAGCGTGGCACTGTCATAGGATGCCACGTTTGCAATAAGTCAGTTTGTGAAATTTCTACCCTGTTAGATATTCCACAGTCAGCTGTAGGTGGTATTATTGCAAAGTGGAAGCATTTAGGAACAATAGAAACTCAGCTACAAAGTGTCAGACCACGTCAAGTAACAGAGCAGGGTCACCGAGTGCTGAGGTACATAGTGCGTAAAAGTCACCAACATACAGCAGAGTTCCAAACTTCCTCTGGCATTAACTCCAACACAAAAACTGTGCACCAGGAGCTTCAGGGAATGGGCTTCCATAGCTTTTATGGGATGCCATAAAAGTTCATGGTTCATGTGTGTGTAATGGCCAGGTGTCCCAATACTCTTGTCCATATAGTGTATTATAAAATTTATTTAGTTCATGCAATCCATTCTTCAGGCAGGCAATGAATGGAGAGGAAAGCTTTTCCCCACAGTCAAATTTAACCACCAAGAAGGCAACATCTGCATGTCATGCATGGGCTGCTAGTGTTTCCCTCCCCTGCAAGTGTACCATAAGTGAGGGGGGGGGGGCATGGGGGAAAGCGTTGGAAGGAAAATTGAATTCACCATGATGATCTGGTCTTCTCAGGCCCGGCTCCATCCTGCATTGGCCCATACCATTTCGATGACACCATCCGGAGGTCATCTAGGTAGACAGTCATGTTTCACAGCTCCTGTCATCTACAGGAATAATAGCACCATTTCCGGCCGCCTCAGATTCCCTAATACATTATTCAGGCCTTATCTCCCGTCCCAAGCCCCACGCAATGGCCGGTGACAGGAGCACCATGTTCCCACTGACATATTCCCTGAGCATCCATCACCTGATGCTGCCTTCCTGTCCTGTCTCAGCATCAGATCCGGAGACGGTCACGGACCAGTCCGACCTTTTCTTTTATTCACTCTGGTGTTGGCCTTTTCCTGCTTTGTGACAGGGCTGTGCGTCTCCAGGGGATGAGGAACATATTGGACTAATGGCTCTTAAGCGATGCCATTTAAGATGAACTTAGTTAAAGATATATTTTCATTACAGGCTTTGAAATGTTATTGATTTGGTTACTGGTACTGCAGGTCAGGAACCGAACATGTGAAGAGAAGCTGCCAGTGACTGAAACACTGCAGTACCCTGATGCTAATTCAAAACAGCTACCTGACTCTTCCAGCAATCTTTCTATAATATGCAATAACAAAATGAATTTATTATATGCACAAATGTACATGAATATGTAGATTTGGTAAAAAGCAGTAATAGTTGGTCTGTGCGGATTTCGTGCTGTTCAGTCACAGACCGGATCCCTATGCTGTTTCATCACGGCAGCAGACGTGAAACATGGACCAAAACCCTTCATGCGTGTAACACCTCAGCTGTCCCTGAAAGCGGGCTGAAAAGAAGACTGTGGTCACATGACAGGCACTTGGAAGATTCCCAGGGGATGCTGAAGGATTGGCTGTGGTACCCAGTGGTGGTTGAATCCCATGTGGCCCATAACCAGTGCCCCCTCCCCCAAAAACTTGTGCTGGAGGTTTGCCCCCTCAGAAGATGCAGCCCTGGGCAATTGCCTGTCTTGCACTTGCCAGGATCTGGCACTGGAGGTACCTGATATTCAAATGCTGAGCTGAAATTTAGAGGCAGAAAGCCCTGCCATTGAATCAGTGAGAAGATTCAGCTTGAAGGTTTGAGTACTGAGCATATAATAAAAAAGAATATAATCCATCCGGTTATCTTCTAACTGCTTATGCTGGGCAGAGGTATGGGGTAAATAATACATGAATAAAATATATTCAAATCTTCATCCTCAGTTAAAGTTTATTTTACAAGTTTTATGTTTTCATTTTATACGCTTATTGAAAAGGGCTGCAGGTAGGTCTATGTTATATTAAAAATCATGTCGAATATATTGTTACTGGGATTTGATTTGATTATAGATGAAAAATGTGTGGCTACACACGAGTGAAACAACATTTTTTAGGCTACCTATGCCCGTTAGGATGAAAGCTGCAGTTAATCAGATACAAAACACCAAATACTGAGAGACAAGGGCAGCAGAATTGGCACAATGAGGCATGCTAAGTTCTTCGTTATCTCAGGAAGCACGTGGCTCGCAGGAGTGACTATGTTCATTTGGAGGTGTGTTGAGGAGCACCTGAAGGACAGAGGGCTGGAGAAACAGGGTTCAAAAGACTATACATCCAGGGACAGAGCTTAATTAAGAAAGACAAACATAAACTCAAGACAACCCTAAATAAAACAAAATCCAAAACAAATAGATGCTGTCGATACACAATCTCATTCCATGGCTGTGTACTGCCAAGCTATTCATCTAATCACAGAGAGCTGGGTTTCAATTAATGGATCAATGTTGACCATGTGGTTGGTAATCAACATATGCTATTGGTTTGTCAATGTCCAACCATAATATTTAAGTTAAGCGGTGCGTTTGGCTTCATGCAGCCGCATACAGCACTGGCTTAAAGCAATGCATTCTGGTCCTGACGCAATGCATCATGGTTAGATTTTTCTGTCCATCTTAAGCCAGTGCTGCAAAATGTCACCACACGTCACCATGTCACGTGGTACAAAAACCTCTCCAGGGCAATGTGCCTTTAAACATTTCATGCAGCACCTCTCAGCCGGCTACACAAACCGGAACTGCCTCCATGACGACAATAATCTTTCGTTTGCTGATACTTGTTGGGTCAAACACTACTGTCAATACTCGTACCTCTTTGGATGGTGTTTTTTTTTTTTTTTTTTGTTTTTCAGATAAAGAGTTCTTGGCTACTCTAGCAACTCAGCGTAGACTATCTGCAATGTTGCAAGGTAAAGTTCCTTTTTTATTAAAACATTTTATTAGACAATGGGAGTCCAGTTAAAATGATTATAGTTATAACTACCACATCATCTGCTCTGCCTCGTGTTTTAATTCTGCACCATCTGCATCCCCAACACCCATTGCTGCAACCCCACCGGGGCCCCTGAACCCTGCCATTCGCTTCTGTCTACCAGCAGCACACTCAACAGGCCCCAGCACTACTGCAACCCCACTGGGGCCCCTGAACCCTGCCATTCGCTTCCGTCCACCAGCAGCACACTCAGCGGGCCCCAGCATTGTGGAAGAGGACTCAAACCAAGACAATTCAGAGTCACAACCAGGTATAGTGCCTATTAGATTATATATATTTGGCCGGTCAGGAGTTCGGAGTGCCCCAGAGGACACAGTAACCTCCACGCCCCTCTCTACCCCTCAGCTTTCAGCAGCAGAGCCTGATCCTGCTGTTTTGACTAAAACAGCTACAGACCGGGACACGGGTAGGAAACCAGCAAGCCAAGCTAGATCATTCTTTGAGTAATACGAAGCCCATGCTGAGCAGAGAGCTGCTGTGTTGGAGTCCCTTGTGCGCCCAGATTTGGAGAAGTTCAGAAGGCTGAAGGAGAGGAGGAGGAGAAGCTTTGAGAAGAAAGTTCTCACAAGTCTTGGGCAAATTTCAAAGAGCTTGCAGGAGATTGCTAAAGGCCAACAAGAAATTGTTAAACTCTTGCAGAATGTACAACACTGATAGATAAACAAACAAACAAATAAATAAATAAATAAAACTGTGTGCCCCACGTATCATCATTCTCTTTGGGGAGTCTAATCTCATAACATTTACATTAAAGACAGCAGTTGGTTAGTCAGTCTAGATCTCTAGGGACCAATAGTTACTGAGATTCCCTGCTGATTTATCCAGGTTTCGTGGCTCCCAGGTTCCATGACCTGCTTCAGGTAGGTCCAGCAGGGTTCTCGAGTGTGGGACACTGCCATTAAAAGGTAAATTTTTCAATACAAAAGTTCCTGCAATGTCTGCATAAAAAGCAATAAAAATACACTTGATTTACATGTTGCCACCACCCCCTTTAAAGCAGTCAGAGTCAATGTAGTGACCCAGTACCAAAATGACAAGTTTGTCAAAGTGAACTTCATTGTCAACTCAACCATACAGAAGTATACAGTCAGACGAAATGGCACAGCTCAGGGTCCACAGTGTAACAAATACTTAAAGCAAATAAAAATGAAAAACACAACATTGTGCAAAGACAAAGACTGTGCAAACCAAGACAAAAAAGTAGCAGCAGTGTGGCATATAGCAAGAAATGTGTAGATTATTACAATGCATGGTAGCAGAATAGCAGCATTACTTACAGTACTGAAAGCAGTGTGTGATAATATATGTTTAAAAACATGTGTAAACAGCTGACAGCTCAGAATGTTTCACAGCTAAAGAATAACAATAGAAGTGGTACAGTATGGAACAATGATGATTCTTCATATCGCAGGCATGACAAAGTGACAAATGCAATGTGCAAGAGATATTTAAAGGTGGTGTGTGATTTCCAGTACTTTTAGTCTATGTGCAAACTGGACATTACAGTAAAGTGGCTGTGCATGTGTATAAGGTCTGCATAGCAGTTTAAGAGGTGAATTAGGCAGTGTGGAAGATCCCAGGGGGGCGCACAGTGTTGAGGAGCCTGACAGCCTGGGGATAAACACTGTCCTCCAACCTGGCAGACCTGGCTCTGATGCTGCAGAGTCTCCTCTCCTCCTGAGAGTGCACAGTCTATGGGAGGAGCCCTGCACAATGCTGCAGGCCTTGCGAACACTGCGCTTGTGAAATGTGTGCTGTAGTGAAGTAAGAGGCACCCTGATAGTGTTTTCTGCTGTTTTCACTATCCTGCAGGCGCTTGCGATAGAATGTGTTGCAGTTGACGTACCAGGTATTGAGGCAGCTGGTCAGAATAATGTCGATGGTGCCTCTGTGGAACATGGTCAGGATGGAAGGGAAGAGCCTCGTCCGTTTCAGCCGTAATCTCTGCCGGGCTTTCTTGGTTAGGGAGGAGGGGGTGTCTGTCCATGTAAGTTCCTCAGTAATGTGCACACCGAAGAACTTGGTACTCCTTACAATCTCCACAGCTGATCTGTTCATGCTAGGTGGAGCATGAACAGGACAGGTCTTTCTAAAATCCATGATTATCTCTTTTGTCGTTTCAACACTGAAAGGTATCTTGTTGTCTCTGCACCATGCGAACAGCCGTTCCACCTCCTCTCTGTATGCAGTCCCTGCTTATCAGTCCCAGCACAGTTGTATCATCTGCAAACTTGATGATGTGATTGGTGTTGCGTGCTGCTACTGTATGCAGTCATAAGTCAGCAGGGTGAAGAGCAGAGGACTAAGTACGCAGCTCCTGTACTCCTGTACTGTGATGATGTTGGAGGTGTTGCAACCTAACTGTACAAACCGGGGCCTCTCTGTCAGAAAATCCAAAATCCACTTGCAGAGAGTGGTGTTCAGCCCTAACCCACTCAGGTTCACAATCAGCTTTTGAGGGATGAATGTGTCGAAGGCGGAGCTAATATCTATGAACAGTTGCTTGCACATGTAACAGGCTGAGGGGCTGT
>JAODJW010000040.1:30061619-30081469 GCA_026777045.1 Hyperopisus bebe | reverse complement strand
TTCCATTATTTCTTATGGGAAAAATTCAATCAGAACTCGAACTTTTTAGGATTCGATCCGGAGTCCGGAACGGATTACGTTCAAGAACCGAGGTACCACTGTACTGTCAATTTGCAGGTATTTCAGTCAGCGGAATTTGGATTTTCCAAATGCCTGTCCAATGACCACACGTGCACTGTTCAGTTTCTTCTTGTAATTTTTTTGCCAGTCTGTGAGGTGTCCATTGTCACAGTATGGCTTCAGCAACTGAGGCAAGAGTGGGAAGGCTGAGTCTCCAATGATGTGCAGACCCTCTGGCATGGAGGATCGGGGATCCTACGCCAAAGCTTGAGCAACTACTGTGTGCCGGAAGGCTCTGGCATCATGCCAGCTACCAGGGTGGCCCCCACAAAATCTCCTTGGCCTGTCACAGAACCCAATCAGAATGATAGAATATATATATTTTTTTCCGGTTTAGGTATGCCAGTGGGTTCTCTAGGAGTGGCTTCCTAATCGGGATGTGGCAACCATCGACAGCCAATCCGGTCCTTGGGAAACCTGCCCTAGCAAATCCCAACTCTGACCTATGAAGACTTTTCCCCCACTGGCCAGGTAACATGATGTGCCATGTGTGTGTGTTTATCAGCACACAGAACTGATGGCAATGAACCATCAAAGTGGATTTGCTGATATTAAAGTGGCTTGCAACACTCCTATAGGACTCGTGAGTTGCCAGGGTCCATAAACAGGCCAGGACAGGTCTTTTAAGGGGGTTTTGGTGTTCAGGGGGTTTTGGTAAACAGGATCAAGTGTGGTGATGACATCCTGGGATAGTAAATATGAGAAAACAGGCCATTGATAACATGGAAACATTGTTATAATAAACGATAACAATAAAGTAGCCTCAAAATGCCGTACACACCTACACTTGTTTAGAAAGCCGGAAATGACAGATTGTATAGAGGGATGACATCATCCACAAACCCAATACATTTTGGAACATGCCTAGAGAAGGGGATGGAATAAATGCATTTTCTTCTCAATGTATTCTTATCTCACCTTATTTCACTTATGGACTCCTTAAAAGACACAGGAATGATCTCAATAAGAACTGATTTATTTCTTGTGAAATTTCTTGTGAACACATTTTTGAGGCAAAACATTTTCCTTCGGGTAAGCAGCCTAGAGGAATGAATAAAGTCTCTGGAACTGTACTGTCAACCTGAATGTAGGAAAAAGGACACCTGAGACACACGTGGACAGGCTCAGCTACCCCTCCCCTCGCAGGTAGAGCTTTCTTTATTTATCTAGACTAAAATCACGCCACTTATCTTAAATTTGAGTAAAAATATTATATTACAATAATGAATCTGAAAGTTGTGAAGTTGTTTTAAGATTTCATCTGCCCTGTTTCGTGAGCTGAAACTAGAAGGATGAGGTTATAAATACAATATGATGCATATTTTTAGGCAGTTTTAAATTACCTTCCCTGTTCGCCAAATTTTTCATGCAAAAGAACGAGAATTTCCACGATGTCGATTGCGTCTGCCATGAAAAACGCCAACACCGCGAGATAGGCCACTGCAGTCAGGTCTCACACACTACAAGGAGTAGAAGTTGTCTGACTTTGCTGCAGTCAGTTTATACTCCACCCCTGCAGCCGCTGGCAGATCTCGCTCTACGTCACGTCAGCTGCAATACCCAATATCTCACCTTCTTTGATGTTATTTATCAATCACGATTGATTGAATCATAATATTAGTTCAGGCAGATTCTTTTTCAGGTTAATTAAAATTCATTTTAAGAAATCTTTTTATTCCTCTCTTGAATAGCAGCAGTAATTACCCTGCCAGCCATCCATCCAGTTGCAGTAACTGCATCAGACATGGTACAGTCCAGAGGAAGGCATTTAATATCAGACCAAACTCTTCTTTCGGTGACTGGAGTGGTTCAGTCTGTATTTGCCACTTATTGTTAATGTTACGAAGCATGTATTTCAATGTCATGTTGCAGCATATCCTGATGAAATCAATTCTAATCATTTTTCACTAAATTTACTTGCAGCCCCAGGATAAGAAAAATCAATCTAGAAGTAAGGCTTGAAATGCTGTCCAGTGCACCTTTTTAATTGGTTCAACTTTTTCAAGAGCAAACTGGATGCCCTCAATTCACTTCATTTAACAGCCACAGCTACTCATTAATATTTTCGATATGCGTTTTAAGACATTCATAAAAATTGTTGACGTTGGTGGTACAGCACCATTAACTGCATTTTCAGGACGGTGGCCTTTTTCCACATGCAACATAAAACACAAGTATGATTCAGATCCTTGAATAAATGGTCCTCATCTAATAAAAATATCACACTTTAGGTTGATTCAATATTTTTAAAATAAGAGCAAATGGAGTGTTTTGTGTTTTATAACCAAACAATTAAGATAAAAAATTCAAATTAAATCAAGGTTTAAAAAAAAAAATAACAAAAATATATAGTCCTAAGGCATTTAAGGCAATATATACTCTTTGTTTTAACTAATAAATCTAGTTTCAAAAATATATTATTGTTTAAATAGTTTTTTTAATGACTACCTGGACAGCATGAATTTACACAGGGTTGGAAATCATTTGGTGTGAAGATCCAGTACCCCAGCCTGTTACCATGGCTTAGTGAGCAAAGTCTCTGTGCCTGTCATTTGAAAATTGTTGGTTCAAAGCCCCCCATTAGCTGAACTACCATATGTCTGTGGGCCCTTCGGCCAAGTTGTTAACCTTTAGCTCTAGGGACACTACACATTGACTGACTCTACACTGTGACCCCCCAAGCGATGGAGAGCAAGATAGGACTGGTAAAGAGAAGAATTCCAATGTACTCATGCTTGTACAAATGGCATATAAAGGATTATCATCTACTGTGTCTTTTGCAAGTTGCCTCATGTGTGTTCATAGTATGATGTAATCCATTGGAAGACCAGTGTTTTTCAAAGCAGTCCTCAGGGACCCCAGACGGTGCATGCAACCTGGGGGTTGGGAGGGAGCAAAAATGTGGACTGTCTGGGGGTCCCCAAGGACTGCATGGAGAGACACTTGGCTAGACTGACCACAACAGGCTTGTCATTCTGGACAGACAAAGGAACACAGGAAGAATATTCTAAAATATCTGAACAACAATTGGCCTTGCTAGCCAAGAAAACACCAGCAACAGCTGGGTTACAATCTTAGCAGGGATTAACTGTGGCCACACAACAGAGTGCTGCTGAAATCTAATTCATATTTGCCCAAATGGATTGCTTACAGAAATCATCATCCAAGCTGAATAAGTATATTTTAGTGTAGATATAGACTATATTGGTGTCTGATTTCAGCCAAAAATAAGACATATATTTCAAGTGAGCAGATTCACAGCAGAGAACTGAAGACTTTAATGTGTTAAGGGCAATTCAGTGGTCTGTTCTGCCTTAGGATAGACAAAAAGTAAAAATATAAGGATTGATTTTTCTCAGAGAATGAACGTCTTAGTCTGTCCCTGGACTACAGTGAGATCTGAAGACCAGCTGAAATAATTCAGCGAAATATTCACTGTTAAGAAGATAAGCTTCAGCCAGAAATATCTCAGGAGTTTTTCAACAACAGAAGGTTTGCAAGGTCATGTAGACTGATTAGGTCTCATTCCAGATTCTTTTAACAAGCATTTATAATAGCATACTTTAAATATTTGGGGACATGATCTGACCATGTCAAAAAAATGGCTGATATTTTCTGTCAGGGTCAGTGCTTGTCTGGCCTAGTCCCCTTTGTTTGTTCCCATTTGGCCAGCAGGTGTTGCTAGCTATCCTGTTTCCTCTCTCTTGTAGCCCTAAGTCCCTAGTGTGTATCCCTGATGCCTGGGTTGCCGTGTAGCTCATGGGTCAAGTGAGCGGCTCAGAAGCTACCACTCCTCTGGTTGTGGAGTCAAGGCTGACCTGAGGCCTTCCAGACCTTTTATTTATTGGTTTAATTTTATCCTTAGCTTTTGGTTTTTCCTTGTATCTGTTATGGTTTATCGTTGTGTTCCTGTTTTGGTTTACTGTGTGTGTGTAATGTTTTATTTTGCTCTGCTCCTAGTCTTCCCGAGTGTCAACCGTCAGTGTTGCCAATGTTTCCTAATTCCTATGTTTTTTAGTTGTGATTTATTCCACCTATTGGTTGTTGTCCTGCTGCTTTGTTGACTGGTTGGTTTGTGTGACGGTTCACACCTGCCTTGGGTATCTGAGTTTATATTAGTGTCTGCCTCCGTCCCGTTCCTGCGTCACTCATTGCGTTTATGTAACTGTGTGTTGTAGCTTTGCTTTGTTTCTGATTCCTGCTACCAGTGTTGTTGTTACCTATTTGTGTTACTTTGTGGTTTCTTTAGTTTGTTCTTTATTTTCCCTGTTTGTTTGTGACCCCTCATGGTCGCCGTATTTTGTGCTTTTTCCCCAGTGTGTTCAGATCGATTAATAAACCCCTTTGTCTCAGAGCTGCCCTGCAGGTTGTCACTCTTTCCCCTGTAACTCTTTCCCGCTGTAACATTTTTCACCCAACACTAGAAGTTTATTTTAAGTCTTTGATACCAGCTTCATATCTTTTGATATGATTAGTTTTACCAGTAAGAAAAAAAAATCAAAGTTGTAAAGTGATCCATGAAGAAAAGTGTTGACAGATTTGGACAATCTAAAAAAACACCCTTCAGAATAATAAGCTATATATAAGCACTATATAAGTCTTATGATTTGCATTTTGAATGTGTTCTGCTTGTAATTACAGTATTTGTTCTTCCCTCAACAGAAATTGGCTGTGAATGGCTGCCCCTAAATTATGTAAAATCCATGTAGCAAAACCTGCATATTTTTCAGAAGACAGCAAAGTACAATTCTTTTTTATTCTATTGCATTAAAAATTAAATAATTTCTGATGTGGGCTGAAAAATGTTTAGGTTCAGTAATGATTTAAAGTTATCTTACCTAAGCTACACCACTGAAACCAAATCTAGGACTGTTTCTTAGTATTTTCTTCATTTTAATTTGAAAAGTGAGTGTTTAAGTGGGGTAGCATGGTGGTGCAGTGGTTAGCACTGTCGAGTTTGCATGTTCTCCCCATGTCATCGTGGGGTTTCCCCCCACAGTCCAAAAATGTGTTGGGCTAATTGGAATTATAAAGTAGCCCATGGGTGTGGGTGTGCCCTGTGATGGGCTGCCCCCCCATCCTGGATTGTTCCCTGCCTTGCGCCCATAGGATCTAGACCCCCTGTGACCCTGAATTGGATAAGCAGTTTCAGAAAACAGATGAATGTATGAATTGTTTGAGCCCTGAGTATTTTCATAAATCTGTTTTTGTCACCAACCGATGGCATGTGTAATTTTTCAAATGGGTGCTTAGAAGTATTACGGAGAGTGCAGTTAAAAACATCAACTAAATAATCGAGAGGTGGAATTCCTGTCATCACCTTAATGAAGGAGGGATTTGGGGAGCTTGACAGTAAAATTCAGAACTTTAATAGGCTTTGTGGGACAGATACAGATCCAAAAATGTTCCTGAGTTATCCGGGATGTGATTTTAATTTCAAAACAGTGGGAGTGAAACTAAATTTCAGTGGGAAGATTGGCTGTCAGTCATATCCTGCTAATGATCAGGCACATAATTAAAAACTTGTCAAACTGCTGCTTAGAGAATTTTTCTCTTGCCTCTCTGCTCTCGGCCGGCTTCTGTTAACGTCTGGGCCCCCCCTTTGTGGTAGGATGTCACTGCATGTCTCTCTTCTTCTACCCCCCCCCCCCCCAAGTCCATAAACATGTATCACTCATGATTGACAGGTTGACTTCAATGGGGGCAGGGTCACAGGTCTACATATCCCAGTACAAAGAGAATTATAGGCTGAAATAAGATAACTTGTATAACATGTAGGTCTTGGGCACATGAGCTGCATTTATGGACCTCTTAGAATAAAACTGGCCAAATATCATTGACAGTAGATCTTTTTAATAGAATTTTATGAGATCATGGCAGGTCATGATTGGTTTGGAGGGGCAAAACGAGGATTGTGGGAGTTCACAGGCATTGCGAGTAAGGAGGGATGTGATTTATTTTCAAGAATGTTTAAGTTGTTGAGATTTTAAGTGCTCCAAGGAAACAACAGCTACTAGCGATGTTTGGAGATGCTTGAAGCCTTCAGCCAGCAGCACCTTGATTATAGGCCAAAAAGGTCATTATTTCTTGGTGTGTGGGCCAAAGTGAAACTTAAATTAAGATCATCAAGTTTAATCTGGCAAAATAATTAGCTCACAGGGGACACCTCTGAGCCTGGTGTCCAACAGGCCAATTTTGCAAGGTGATTTGATTGTCATGGAAAGATCATCAGTATAAGGAAGCAGGTCTTAATATGGATTAAGCAATTCTGACAGATTTCAGTAGGGGAAAAAGATAGCATTAATTTATTATGTCATCAGTTAATAAGGGAGAAATGTTGTAAAAGATACTATTTTTGTTTGTATTTGGTTGTCTCAAGATGAAGATCTTTACAGCTGGCTGATCTTTCTGCAAAGCATGGTGAATCTTTCTGGGGAGGGGTTCTGATGCAGTTGGACAAGCCTGGAACATGTAATGCATTTCAATCCCTCATGCATAACATCAAGGCTTCTCTTTGGTACATTGTTTTTTATTTTTGCCATTTTCATGTGATCTAGAGGCAGTATTAAGATTATTGCTGTATCCATACTGATAGGTGTGAGAGTTTTATGGGGCCTGGCAGTGTGATGGCAACACAGAGCCTTCAGTTAGGTCCTTAGCCTTAATTTCTCCTGGAACACTTGTATGTTGCTTTGTACAAAGCATTTGTGAATTATACGTAATTACAGATTTACTGTAAAGATGCACATCTTCTAATTTTGACACAAGCGTCTTTAATAAACTTTTTCTATCCTAAATTTCCCAATCTACATATCTTTATTACATTTTGACATGAGAATTTTGAAGACCTTTCATGTTTGAAGCTACTTCAGAGTGCATACAGTTGTATCATCCCATCCAAAGCCATTTAGCATCTGTTGTGACTTTGTGATCTGCACCCGGATCATGCCCATCTGCGGCAGTGTGACCTCTGTGTCATGGGATTCTCATAAAGGGCACCTCTCAGCATTCATACATAGGATGCCATGACACACTGGGTTTTGAAGCTCAGAGTCAATACATTGTCAAACTGGAAACATACGTTTGATCTTCTGTTTTGTTGGCTGCCAGTGGTTGATCTGATTTTCAATAAATTTCCTTGACTGTTTCAATATGCTGAACTGTTATTAAAGTAATAAAAACAGCTCCAGGGCCTGTCTCAATATGTCAATATCCAAATCAATCTGTCTTGCTCTCTAGTACAGTGTTGTGGTCAGGCTTGAAGGCACTCTGCATGACAGGAGACATATACAGCAATGCACCATGATTATAATTTAAAAACACAGATTCACCTAAGTGAAAGTATATGGACTACAAGAAAAAAACAGTAGTTCCTGGAGGAAAAGCAGACTGGAGACAGAATTCAAATTCCCAATGCTGGCACATCAGCATACAGTACTGCAGAAGCCTTAGGCAGCCAAAGAAAATGATGCTTAAATGATCTTCATGTTGGTGTAGAACTATGACAGCATGCCTGTCAAAGTGTGGTAGGGTAGCCATTTCAAAACCTCAGTTAAAAACCACCCCTGTATTTTCTGCAGCCATTCACACACTCACGTGTTTCATAACTCGACCACTAGCACACCTTGTATAGCTAATCAATAAAGAAATGACTTTTAAAAATGAATTTAATTAATAAATAAATTGAGCTGGTGGTGAAATTTAAGAAATGCATGTAATGGCTGGGGTGCCCCTAAGGAGAGGTATGGGAAGTGAAGCTGTGCTCATCGAGTCATCCAGTAAATTTATCAGTAAATAGATCAGTAAATTTCTGGAGAACAGAAGAAATTCTTACTAGTTTTTATTGTGTTATTCTTAATTTGCATATGTTATAATGTTAAACTGTGTTTTTTTGCTCCGAGCAAAAGTGCATTACAACCCGGATAAATAGCTTTAAACATTTCTTTTGACTGCCTAAGACTTTGGCACAGTACTGTATATCTACATGCTCTTTCTCTCTTTATGTGTGTGTGCATGTGCCTGTGGCGTGTGTGTGTGTATATCTTTACAAAAAAACATTACCCCATATTTCCAAGAGTGGAAAGTACAAAAGTTTGTGTTTTATAAGTGCTCTTGAAATGTGGTTAGTAATAACAAAGAAAGTAACATTGAAAGAGTTACAAGAATTTAAAAAAATATCTCCACTGAGTATTTTCCTGAGAGGCATCGATTTTCACAGCTCTACATGTGGTTGTGATATCTCAGACAATCCCACAAAAAGTTCATTGACAACAGGCCAGAAATCTAAAAACTTAATGGCCTTTCGCCCACATATGATGTTAGTACAGAACATTTCCACCGCTGCAATTTGGAAAGGCGTTATTTTCTCTAGAATTTTAAGTTGTTCTATGCATCATGTGACATGCAAATGATATGTATATATTTCAGGTCAATTTGATTTGACTTGATTCGAAGTTTGATTTACTCTATTAGAGCATATAGCACAATTTGAAATATTTGAAATTATAGTTCTAAATTATAACAGAGAAAAGAAATCCAGCCTCCTGGTTACAGATTTATGTCCAGTATCCTAATTTAGAATAGAGAATATCGATTCCCTCCCACTAAATAAGAACAATTGATTTTCTAAATAAAGATATAATGAATTATAAAAAAAATAGGTTGGGAAATGTGGGTTGTGTCAAAGGCTAGATTTTTTTCAGCATACTGAAATCTTATATTACTCTGCACTGAAATACAGAATGTTCCAAACAAGGTTAAATTTACAAAATGCTAGCTGATAATTTTCCATTTAGAGAAGCAGACTGTCACCTCTGAATTTAAATGATAAGAGTGGTCTCATCTCAGGACCACTGTAGTGCAAACATCCCTCCTTTTATCCTGCTGGCTTTCTGACTTGGAACTTATCGGCGATCCCTAGGAAACATATTGGATTGTAAATTGGTCATAACTGTAATCTCTAAAGCAGATAGTTATCGTCCAGGTGCATACGGCAGCCAGCAAAGCCCTCAGTGGCTCAGTTGCATATTCATCACATTAACACTGATCACTCATTAGTAAATTAGTAAATCTCTTTAGTATCTGTGTAAAATCACTGCTCAAAATATCAAATTTTTTAATGGAGCAGTTTACTTCATACTGGAAAGATGCGTCGTTACAATGTCGGTGTAAAAATATCTGCATTATAGAGTGGACAGTATTTAAGGAGCAAAAATACCCTCCATTGACCTGTTTGATTACAGGACAAAAGCAGGCTACAGAATAGAGTTCTGCACAGGAGCACGACAGTCAGGCGGCTGGATCACAGAGTTTATGAATCGTTATGTATTCCCTTTGCTGTGTGCCAGGCACATACAGCATTGTGGCAATTTATACAGCTCCAGACATCAAAGGCCACATGCATGTGTGTGTCCTGCATCCACATGTAGCAACGCAATCAGTAATAATCCATATTTAAACAGATTAAAATATACACAGTAACAGGCCGCCTTACACGAAACAGGCAGATGGAAAGTTTAAATTATTTGCAGTAATTAATACAGCAATTTGCCCCTAATATGCCTGCAACAAAAATAATGGCAGTTTATCACAAAGAAGCTTAACATTAAACTGAAAAAGCTAGCTTCCCCTGCTAACAATGTGGCTTTAATGTAAGCGAAACAAAAACAACAAAAGACTTAATTAGCTATTAAGGGTTTGGGGCTAATTAGAGGCTGGTTTAGCAATATCAAATTCATAGAGAGGATATCAGCTGGAGAAAATGTCAGCAATATTCAATATTGGATGCCAGTCATGTGACCAGAGTTAAGGGCCTGATTTTATTTTATTCATTTTCATATTTTGAAATTAATAATGAAGTTATTTTAAAGTTTTTTATTCATGAGAACTTTAATTATGGACAATGGAGTTTACTTAGTAATTTTTTCACGACTGTAATAATTAATTAACAGTTAATAAATTGGGAAATCACACTCTATTGCTTTTTATCACAACGGGCCTCACAGCATCTAGGGAGCTGATGAAAGTTTTTTTCCAAAACAGGGATGTGAACACCCCCTTGCTATCGGCTTGTGGTACGTGCCATTTTTATGAGGTCAAATAAGACTTTACCTCTAACATTTTCGCATTTGTCTAAGTAGTGGGGCAGGTGTGCAGGGTGGTTTGATAAATGTAGGCTACCCTGGCAGGGGTCAGCGCTCATTTGCATGTATTAACAGCGTGTCTTAAAGTTTCAGAAAGTGGAGTGTTTAAGGAAACCATCATGCAAAGCAAACGCTGCTGATCTGAGGTCCTAGCATGGTCCTCTCCAGTGTTATACTCAATCTGAATGGCTATAGCAAAGTGTTTTGCATAAACAATGCAAATGACACAATTGTAAGTTCAGCCTTTGATGTAGGAGAATCCCCAAGTGCTGAAAATTGATTGGATGGTCATGAGATGGCAAAGATACATTTGGATCAATGGGTGTCATAGTGAGTAAAATATTCCTTTTATTGTATCAGTTCATTTATAGAGGAGCCGTCACATGACATGAGGCCACATTTCCTACTGCATACTTCATGCATACTTGCCAAATGATGCCAGGTATATTATTTGAATATATCACATACATATACTCTGTTATATATTTTGCATAAAATAGGAGTCATGTCAGTGTTGATTTGCATATTATACATATGTAAATGTTGTACTGTAATTTTGGATAGACTTCTACCCCGAAATGTCACGCTCCTGTCATTTATCGGGAGGGAATGTATGCGTTTTAGAATGTAAGGTCAATTTACTTCAGTAAAGTAATTATGTAATTAATCATAGACTGCAAGTTGAAGGCAGGCGTGCTAATTTCACATCAATTAATGCTTTTTCTGAGATCCCCATGAGAATTAAATTATCCTCCCTGAAATGCTATGGCAAATAATACAGACCACATTATCATTCAGGAGGTTCTAATTACAGGTGTCTATTGTTCCTGATATGGAACATTCCATAATTTAAATAACACCAATTATGCAAATGTGAATAACATATTAAGTGTCTTTCTTCTGAGACTTTTTATAGAAAATGAGAAATTATAACATTTTAGAGATTATCTCCCTCCTCTGTTGAATTTTCTTTCTAAAATAAGTCTTATATTGTTTTATTTAATATAATCTATATCACAACTAAATTGTTTCAGAATTTTTAAAAAATCCATCCATCCATTTTCTGAAACTGCTTGTCCTATGTTGGGTTGCGGGGGGTCTAGAGCCTATGGGCGCAAGGCAGGGAACAATCCAGGATGGGGGGGCAGCCCATCACAGTGCACACCCACACCCATGGGCTACTCTATAATTCCAATTAGCCCAACACATTTTTGGACTGTGGGGGGAAACCCCACGATGACATGGGGAGAACATGCAAACTCGACATTCACTCACACACACACTTGTGGGCAATTTGGTAACTCCAATTAACCTCAGCATGTTTTTAGACTGTGGGGGGAAACCAGAGAACCCTGAGGAAACCACGCAACGACACGGGCAGAACGTGCGAACTCCACACACAGGAATCCCTGGAGGAGACTCAAACCCAGGTCTCAGATGTATGAGGTGACAGTGCTAACCACTGCACCACCGTTCAAATATTTTGCAAAAAATATTTATGCCTGTGTAATTTACACTGACGCTATTTCTTCTAACATTTACTGTAACACAATTAAAATTTACAATTATATTTCCTATAACTCATGTGTTACATTTTGTGTAACTAATAAAAATGTTTTTAAATAAACATTCTATGTGACTTACATATACATATACATACACACATACACACACAGACATACCTACAATTACAGCTACATATAATGAAACTTCATAGGAGAGCAAGTTTATTCCCTACTGTATATCAAAAAGAATTTCCTTTGTCCCTTTTAACACTCAGATTGAGTCTTTTAAACCCTGAAACTGGAACTGACCCACAGAATTAATTTACCTTCCATAACAATCATGTCAGAGGCAGCCAGTTCTGAAAACCGTTTCATCGCAAAAGAAATCTTGCAAAACCGACAAAGACAGAAGTATCAAAATGTATGAAGCAATTGAAGTATGCAAAACATTATGCATGTATTATTACAAACCATATCGCTATCATTTAATATCAGTGAAAAGTCCTGTGTAGAAAAACACACCTCCAACAAGTGAACAATAGGAGTCATCAGACAGATTTTAATGCTAAATATACTGAGATAATTGTTCAGTGTCAATGTTACACAGAGATCCTAAATGTTTTGTGTACAGTCTCCATCACCTCACAACAATCCTGCTCTGCTTTCATTTCCCTCCATGGCCTCTTTGTCTACATGAATTGCATTTGTATCTCATGCTACTGCTTGGACCTCAGCAATTAAAAACACTGTCAGACAGGTGCCTGTTTAGGATGTAATTAAACACAGATTCACCTCTCATATAGTTCTCCTGCTATACAGCCCCTTCCAGTATGAGCAAGCTACAGTTAATCATAATAGTAATTCTATATTGTTTGTGATTTTGCCAAATATATTCTGGACCGATATGCAAGAAAGTTAATACTTTTATAACATTAATAAAATGAGAATCCTGGAATGCGAAGCATGGTGTTTGTGAGCTTATAGCCATCATAAGTCTTATGCACAAAAGACAATGGATTCACATTACTGTTATAATTTGAGGGAACTGCACTCTACTCAGATGTTAAGTACACAAGAGCTGACATTCAATGGACAAGTTTAAAAACATTTAAAATAATTAGATTCCAGACATCTCCAAGCAAACATTCAAGCAACATGCAGTTATATTGAAAACAACTGTTAGCGTTCTATTTAGACCACCATAAATAAAAATAAAAACCTTGTGATTTGTTATTACAAATATGGTTACATGGCTTTATTAATGGACTTCAGACACTATCGTCTCCTGTACTGGGCTGGACAGTCTAATTATTCTTTCTTGTTTAACGAGTCATTTCAGTCAGTCAGAAAGCAGAAAAAGATTGATTCGGTGCAGGGTTTTTTAAATGAAGCCTGCCTGACTCACATGATCTAATCAGTTGATTGATTCCAGTTCAGGAAGCTGCTGAATGAAATGTGTTCAGGTGATTCGCATTCAGCCGGCATCCTGCAGGTTCTTGCTGCAGTACTGCGATGCAGACACCAGAATTAACTACTGCATTAACCACCTAGGTAAGGCTGCATCTCAGTGGGTAGCACTGTGGCCTCACTGCGAATTACATTTTTGTTTCTGCTTCATGTTTCTGTGAATTTCCTCACGCAGTCCATATACACATGGGTGAGGTGGATAGGTGTCTCTAAAATGCCCTCAGTCTGTGTTTGTGTGGATGTGAACCTGTGCCTTCAATGGATTGGCATCCTCTGCCAACACAGCAGCCCCTGTGCCATTTTCACAGTTAAACCTGAGCCAAAACACCAACAAAGTGCCTTTCATATTTCACACAATGGTGTAACTGAACACATATGTGTACAATGTAGTCTGAGACCTATTTGACCTAAAATGGGTAATGTACAACACAACTTTTGCAAGAAGAGATTTCTAGGCAGGAAACTTTCTACTTGTGATACCTACTGTAGAGCTCTTGGGGATTAATCAATAATTTTGACAACAACTGAACGGCAAAACCTTGGGTGAGAGGAATCATAAAGGAAGTGATTATCATCAGTCTGATGGATGTGGTGGCCATGTGTTGGACCTGCCCTCCGTACTGGGTGTCGGCTATCTCGGTGCCCTGTCTTTGCTTCCACACCTGGTTTTGAAGCCTTACAGGCAAAGCTCATGATGGAAAAAATGGGGGGAGGTGAGTGGCGGAGGTGGGTCGAAGGGGGACTGCATTAAGGCAGAGGAATTGAGGACCGGTCAAAGCCAATGTCTTTGTTCCCAGCAGAGAAGGTGGCAGTGTTCAGTCATTCCGGTACACCTGTGCTTTTAAGATTAGTAAAATTCAAAAGATGTCCTGGCAGCTGAACACTCTACTTTCATTGACAGAAATTTGAGGAGGAAGCTATGAATGATAACAAGTAGATGTTTTGTTTGCACAATAAAACCCTAAACTTGGATAGCTTTGTGTTTCTCTGAATATAGGCTGTATATTGTCTTGTGGAAGATGCTCAGGTTTGTAATCTGCTACAGTGAAAAATCCGTCTTAGGTAAGAATACCGAGGATGCTTTGATTCCAGTGAAGAGGGGATTTTAACATTTCAGGAGGAGATCACAGAACGGGAAGCATGATGCTGTACAGATGCCACTCGATGAAGAGCGTCAGCCACAACAAAATTGCTGTTATGGTTTGCCAGAAAGATACAGCTTGTTGTAATAAATTTAATAAATATCTTTTTGAGATGGTGCACAACTGGTAGGTGATCCTCTAGTGAATATATCTACAGTGAGGCAAAAAGGTTCAATTTAAAGTTTGTAATGAATATGGATTAGTTGAGTTTGTCCATCATGCAACTTAAGACACAGGAAGCCAATTTAGTTAATGCTTCTGAATTCCAAGTATTTTTAACAAAACTTTTTGAGCTCATGGATGAATGTTTTGATTGGGTGATTTGGTAGGATGGCAGGAAGCCACACCCCACACACTGTCCAATCAGAGCAGTTTGCTATATGTATAAGGAGAAACCAGAAACAATCAGGTAATCTTATTTGAGCGACTGAGCATGATTTATGCATTGGGTTTGTTGAATTCTTTCTCCTCATAAAAGAAGAAAGAGTAGCGGATTAGATATGATTCATGAGGTTCCCTGGGCTAAGATATGCCATTTGATTATCGGCCTATTAAACACAGCAGAGTGTTTGCTGGAGGAGAGGATAAATTTGGCCTTTTGTGATTTAATGGTATTTAATGGTAATGAAAGGGCTTCCCACGCTGTAATATTACATTTTTAAAACGACAGTTACTGCTATGATGGTAAAGCTCACCTATGGTTGGTTGTCAGACCAGCGTGTCTGGGGGAGCACAAAAAACAGGTTTTTTTAAAGTTGAAATTTTATTGGGCAGAATCTCTGGAATTATAGAATGACATTTTGATTGGGGGGAGGGGGCACTGGCCTTTTCCAGGAGGAAAGACTGTGGTGTTGGCTATGAATTAGACTCATTGTTGAAAACTCCCTGTGGTTCTGTCATAACAAAAACATTCTCACAACCAGCTCAGGCTCTGGCTACTATAGTCAATGCCTACATTTAAAATGCCATCTATTATATCTATTACACAGATTTATCCCAAACAGCTAAGTATTTGCCAAGGGTTTTATTGCAGGATCTCGCAGCAGCACAACTAATAAGATCCAGACTCAATTTGGGTGTTAAATGACAGGTAGCCATTCCATCATCCCAAGACTTAGAAAGACATTGTCAAGGATTTCAGTGGTCACTTTACTTATGGAATTTAGTAGAATTTTCCCTGCCATTGGGCAGCATGTGAGACAATAGCATGTGCCTTTAACAAATTAAATCTGTAAGGTTTTTACATGATAAAATTGACTATGTTTTCCAAAAAAGGTGGCAAATATTTAAGCTGTGGCTTGTGTCTCAGAAGATTCTATACTCACTAGGAATTATGGGTAATTAAGTGAAATCGCAGCACTCTGTCCACAGCTAGGAAAGAAGGCACACTCAACTCCAGCCAGATTAATGACTCTCAAAGATGGCTGGTCTTCAAGGGAGAAGGACAGCAAGGGGCCAGCAAATGATATGCACAATGTTTGCACTTATCTTCTTGTCCTGATTTCCATTGATTTTCAAAACCGGATCTTACGTTTAATCGTTCTGGTCCCAATGTACCTCGCTTAAGAGTACTAATGAAATGATGCTTTATTTGCCATTTACAAAAGCACACTGGAATCTCTCATTTCCCATATCCCACCTTGCTCTCCTTTGAAACATACATGTATGTATACAGTTGAGAGTAAAGCTTAATGTCTGAGTGCAAGGCTAGGCCATTTATCCAGCAACCCAGGGACATTATGGGGGGATAAGGGCCTTGCTCAAGTGCCCAACAGAGACATGGTTATTCTGCTGAGGCTCAAACAAGCAACCTTCTGGTTACAAGCACAGAGAACTAACCCATTAAGCCACATCGAGCAGAACCACACAGAAAAGCCCAAACCCTTACAAGCCCCTGTCTTCCTTCACTGTATGACCTGTATGACCTACTGCCTATTTATTTTAAATAACCAAGCATGATGAGAGTATAACTGACTTACAAGATTAAGCCAAGGTTGCCAAGGAGTGCTATTCCTTGCCAGAAATCTTGGCGATACCTTAAAAACCCTTAGAAGGACATAACTTCTTTTTAATTGTAGGTAAACAGAAAGAAATTTCAGTTCAAAATTTATTTTCTTACTTACTTGTTGAAACATGCCCTGTCATATCCATGGAAGGATCTCTCTGATCTTAATAATCACAGTTAGGAGACAAGGAATGAGTTGAAAATGCAGATGAAGAGAATTCCATGAAGTTCCTGAATCCAGCAGCCAGGAGACGTCTGAGGGTGAGCAGGGAAAGCCTGTCAGCTCACCATCCTGTATGTTAATTACGTTGTATGCGGCCAGTCATTTACATAATTACCTTCCCTAAATCACCCACTGACGCTACACCCACTGCCCATGCAGCAAAATACACATTTACTGTCCCTTTGCTCTTATTAACCTAGCCCCAGTGTATATAAAACCTATAAATAATCACTGGCAAGAAGCATTTTTTTTTTTTAATATAATCAAACCGGCAGTGTTGCATCTAATTGTGTAATTAATGCTTGATTACCAAGATCCAGACCTTACACTCTTAATAAAAGTTAAAGTTAGACATTATTTAAGATATGTTCATGTCACGCCTGACTTTGTCGGGTGAGGTGTGATCGATAGGAGCAGATCCAAAACATCAGAAGATGGAGTGAGAAGATCATCCTCAGATGCTGGAGCTGTTCCTCTACTCTAGGGCAGTGATTCCCACTCCGGTCCTCGGGGACCCACAAGTCGGTCCATGTTTTTGCTCCTTCCCAGCTCCTGGTAGAGGGAACAAAAATGTGCGCTGTCTAGCAGGGAGCTGGGAGGGAGCAAAAACATGGACCGACTTGTGGGTCTCCGACGACCGGAGTGGGAAACACTGCACAAGGGCATGTCTATTTAACAGCAGACATGTATCCAGAAATTTATTTCCAGGGAGGTCCAAAAAATTTCAAGGGGTGTTCAAACTCGTTATTTTACTACCTGGCTACGTGCTTAGTTGGGAACAAAAAATTTTGAGGTGGGGTTCAAACCCATAATTTTATTACATGGCTATGTGCTTGTTTGACAGTGATGAGTAGAGCCCATTTTTAACATGGATTAACATGTGCTGTCAATCACTGCTTGATTTAACTCAATGAAAATCAATGATGTCAGCAACTGAAAGTAGGTTAAAATGACTGACAGCGCAGAACAGCCCCAGCCAGTGGTGGTTCCAGCATCTCATTTCTCCCATCAATAACTGACGTTAAACTGAGCAATAGTTGCCAGGAAGAACATTACCAAATCTGGGTGGGACGCACCCTCTCCTGTAGACAAAGAAGGATGGAAACCTTTTATACAATCATGAAGCTATGAATAACTTTCTTCAAAGCTCAGTCAATGACGCCATTCCGGGGAGGACAACTTACTGTTTAATATAGATTTTCATCCATCCATCTTTCGTACTGCTTATACAGCTGCGGGCCATGGTCACGCTAAAGCCCATGGTCAGGAGGAGCATATTTCACAAAACGGGAGACGTTCTTGTCGGGATGGCAGTCTGATATTAATTTGTTGCATACTAAGGGTGACAAGGTGGCTCCCCACCTGTATGGCGGAAGGGTGAAGAGCTGGTATGTTTTCCGTGTGTCATTGACCATGATCCATGGCCTGAGATTCAATTGCTTTGGGCTTGGTAGGCTATGGTACGAGCTGAAACAACACATGACTTAATTCGCTTGCACCTCTAAAGCAGAGTCTTTCTCACAACCCACGTTGTAAAATTCCAGCCAGTTTGACGCGTGAACAATCCGGTTTGTTACAGCACTCAGGGACTTCTTCTACCAAACATATTTTAGCAGAGGTGGATGCGATGCATGAAGCCAGGCTGAGAGACGGCGGGTGCACGCGTCAGCCCATGACAAATACGGAATGGAGTCCTGGTTTATGAGCTCTTCCAGGTGACGCGGTTTCTTAAACTTGCTGTGATCGGCAGAAACAGAACACGTGGTTTCAAATCCAAGTTTGCACATCAGAATATGACGCAGGCTGGACATAAGGATCTCCTGCATCTGATGTTCAGAAGGCAGATGAACGCTCTCCACAGGTTGAAGACCACAGGGAATTCACCTGAAGGAGGAACATTTTAACGAAGCCGAATTTACCGAGAACCCTACCGCCCCATCATTCTTCATTGTTATATCTCCTGAGTACCTTGTTTAAAAAAATCTAAATTTTGTAATGTTGTTCACTAAAAATGGGGGAGGGAGGGCCCATATCCCCAGGGGGGGGGGTTTGAATTGCTAGCATGATAATATAACTGTCATGAGCATGGGCCCATGGTTTTCCATTACACTGAGAAATCATCCGGACGTCTGAGCAGTGGAGGTGTCTTTGACAGAGTCCGACCACGGCCAGGTAATCCAGACCTCGTTATTCACAATCTGCGCAACGAAATTCAGTCTGAAGCGGCTTTGGGACGCGATGGTCCACAAGGAGATGCCGCCAAGCAACAAGGCCCAGTGCTATGCTAAAGCTTCTGGCTTTTGTGTTATCAGCCTGTTCGGGTGATAAGCAGTGACAGACACAGAGGGGATGCCCGTCACACGCTGGACAAAGAGAAGATATGATTAAATCATCACTACTATGTGGAACGTTGTATTTCCACTGCCAAGAGGTCGATGTAGCGATACTTGAACAGTAAAAATTCATAACGGCAACAGGCAGTTAAATAAACAGCGTATAATCTCTTTAAATATACTCTGAAGACAAAACGTCTAAAATATTGAAACTCAAAATCAGCATATCGTATAAAGGGCTGAAATGTTATTGACTGCCTTTGTGGCTACGGTAATAGAATAACAGAACAAACATTGCTGATGAACAGGGAGTCTGTTCAGCGTGTCCTATTAAAGTGCATCGAAGTATGTAGATTAAAACTATAAGCTTATGGCAGAACTCCTCTCTTGTAAAACACGGGCAATAACTCTGGCTAGTTTGCTGTCTGGCTGTGATGCTATGAGTCCTCATCCCAGGTGGGGTGGGATCCGTATTCAGGTGCCACAGTGGCTCAGACTTTGTCCTGCTCTAATGTTATTGCGCTGGGAGGAGCAGAAAATGAGGTCCTGGTAGTTAATAAATATCACTCTGCAGGCTGGCTGCCATTTATCATGGCCAGAGGGGCTCTGGTAAAGACTGGAAATACCTGGCCTTAACGGTCATGGCTGGAACTTCTTATAACTACAGCAATTACAGTGTAGCTCTTCACAGCTGCCCCACGTCAGCTAGCGGCGGTGAGTCGCTGATTTGCAGGCAGCCCTTCTGTTGGTGACAAGGCATGGTTGGCTGGAGATTTTTACACAAGAAGGACACCTCACAAACAGTGTTGGGAGTAACGGCGTTTAAGTATAACGGTGTTATTTTTTCAGTAACGGAGTAATCTAATTAATTATTTTTCCCATACTTGCAACGCCGTTATCGTTACTGAGAATG
>JAODJW010000040.1:30042117-30061519 GCA_026777045.1 Hyperopisus bebe | reverse complement strand
AATAATGTCAGTTATGTTGCTGAGTAACTAATTACTTTTACAGTGTGGTAACTGAGTTACTAACTCAATTACTTTTTAGCAGAAGTAATTTGTAACTGTAACTAATTACTTTTTTAAATTAAGATGACAACACTGCTCACAAATATATCCTGATGAATTAGTACACAGTATCAAGGCTGGATAAGCATGTTAATTAAAAGTCTACAAAGCAGAAAGAGGAAAAAAAAAACGCTAAGTTTTGGAAATTAAAGCATCAGTTAGCAACTGGCAATTTAAATAAAAATATGCAGATGATCTTGTTTTATTTACATTGTAACTTGGAGAAGAGGTGGTCTCTAAAAGTTAAATTAAAAAATAAATTGCTTTGATTTATGATTTATAACCATCTTCATTAACATTACTACATTTCTTAATTTATAAAGCTTTTAAATCCAAACAGGTCACAATGACATCTGGTATGCACTAATTTTCACTGGATATGTAAGATTTAGATAGAAAAACTTCATAAATCAATTTTAACACTGAAATTTCCACAAGTCATATTAGTCACAATAAATAAATGGAAACTTAAAGTTGTAATAGAATAATCAGACTATTAGCAAAAACCTCATGAGGATGACGTCTCTTTTCACAGTACAGTGTATTTAAATGACTCACATCTTTCACTGGGTTATTACCCTTCCTTGTCCCCCAGACATGACAAAACTAACTGCAACTTACTTCAAATACTTTCTTGTTTACTGTGTCCCTGGCAAGAAATTATCCACTTTCAAATTATTATTTTTCTTTCACAAAATGGCTTGTGAATACTGATGATATACAGCTCTGGAAAGAATTTAGACACTACACGCATATATATTTGCAAACTGCAGCCTGGTTCTTCTCTGTTTCTCATTAATGAAGGGCTTCTTCCATGTTTTATGGGACTTCAGTTCTGCTTCTAGAAGCCTGATATGAACTTCACACCAGCACTTAATGTTTCCCATTCCTGCTGAAGGTCACTTGATGTCATCCTCCGATTCATGAGAAACTGTCAGATACTGTAAGTTAAAAGTCATCTCTGGCATTAGAAAGTTGCTTCTGCCCTCTACCTGGCTGGTATTTCCATTGTTCCCAGTGTCTCCTACTTCACATTGTTCTTGTGTACTGTGGTCTTAGACATTTTGAGCCTGGAAGCAACCTGCCTTGCGGTGTAGAATTCTGCCAGCAGAACCAGAATTAAACTAGGCATTAACAATGCTGAACCTTAAAAAAATATGGAGAGGTCTCTCAATTTTTTCCAGAGCTGTATACACACACACACACACACACACACACACACACACACTGCCATAACATTAAGACCACTGAGAGGTAAAGTGAATATCAATGATCATCTTGTAACAATGCCTGCTGTCAAGGGTACCATTATATATTAGGTAAGTGAACAGTCAGTTCTTGAAGTTTATGTGTTGGATGCAGGAAAAATGGCAAAGGGTAAGAATCAGAGTGACTTTGACAAAGGCCAAATTGTGATGGCCAGATGACTGGGTCAGAGCATCTCCAAAACAGCAGATTTTGTGGGGTGTTCCTGGTATGCAGCAGTCAGTACCTACCAAAAGTGGTCCAAGGAAGGCCAACTGGTGAACTGGTCATGGACACCCAAGACTCACTGATGCATGTAGGATGTGAAGGCTATCCTGTCTGGTTCGATCCTACAGGAGAGCCACTGCAGTGCAAATTGCTGAAAAGTTAATGCTGGTTGTGATAGAAAGGTGTCAGATTACACAGTGCATCACAGCTTGCTTCGTATGGGGCTGTGTAGCTGCAGACTGGTGTCCATGCTGATTCCTGTCCACTGCTGAAAGCCCCTACAATGAGCACATCAGCATCAGAACTGGACCATGGAGCAATGGAAGAAGGTGGCCTGGT
Source organism: Hyperopisus bebe (assembly GCA_026777045.1). Lineage (NCBI taxonomy): Eukaryota > Metazoa > Chordata > Actinopteri > Osteoglossiformes > Mormyridae > Hyperopisus > Hyperopisus bebe. The sequence continues at coordinate 30,059,608 of JAODJW010000040.1, read as the reverse complement.
CTGATGAGTCACGTTTTCTGTTACGTCATGTGAACAGCCAGGTGCCTGTGCGTCATTTACCTGAGGAAGAGATGGCAACGGGAAGCACTATGGGAAGACGGCAAGCCGGCAGAGGCAATGTGATGCTCAGGGCAATGTTCTGCTGGGAAACCTTGGGTCCTGGCGTTCATGTGGATGTTACTTTGATACATACAACCTGCCTGAATATTGTTGCAGACCAACTACAGCCCTTCATGGCAATGCTACTCCCAGGATAATGCGCAATGCCGTACGGCAACTTGTTCAGAAATGGTTTGAGGAACATGAAAAAGAGTTCTAGGTGTTGATTTGATCCCTGTATTCTTCAGATCATCACCCAATGAAGCATTGATGGGAGGAGCTGGACAAACAAGTCCGATCCATGGAGGCCCCACCTCACAACTTACAGGACTTAAGGATCTGCTGCTAACATCTTGGTGCCAGATACCGCAGGACACCTTCAGAGGTCTTGTGGAGTCCATGCCTTGACGGGTTACAGTTGTTTTCACGGCATGAGCATGGCCTATGCAATATTAGGCTGGTGGATTTAATCTTATGGCTGATTGGTGTACACTGTCGGAAAATAAGTACTAATTTGTACCTTTGAGGGTACAATTACTTGTCACTGGGACCGAACCCTCAAGGATCTGCTGATTATTCCTTAGCTGTAGGTAAATGTACTCTATAAGGTACAGATATGGACTTTGAGGAACATTTTTGTACCATTGATAGTACATCCATGTTGCTTGTACGTTGGGGAACAAAACTGTACAATCTAAAAGCCTATGTGCGTGTGTATGTGTGTGTGTGTGTTCTAAAATATTAATCGAGTCGAGCGTATTATGTTCTTTTCCTACATTATTAATACACCTTTCTGTACAATATAGAAGAAAATACAGATATTTCTTGCTCTTTTAAAATATTTCCAGTGTGGGGTTCGGCTAATTTGTGAGGTCATTACCTCAGTCTGATTCAGCAATGCATATATACAGGATTTTCACTTGTTTTTTTGTCTTTTGTAGATGATAAACGAGATGGAAGCCAGTGCCTGCAGCTTAATCAAAGCAATGGAGGGGGATCCGTCTATAATCTCCACTGTCTCACGTCCTGTTTCACCCCTGCAGCTTTCCTTTTTTCCATGTTGGGTGGGAGGGTCAGTTGGTTGTATTCCTCTAAAAGCACAGAATGGCTTCCCCATCGGACTGGCAGCAGGGGACATACTGGACAGAATGTAGAAAATGGGCCTGTGACATATCATTGTGTTTCTGTGGAGGATACAAGCATGCAGAGTATTTCGTGCGCTCCGGGTTTATGCTGGCAGAGCTGAAAAATAGATTTTACTGTCAAAAATAGACAGTCAACGTTTTATAACTAATAGTGCAGGTTCTTCAGGCTACAAAAATATGAACATTACTCTGTGATCGGGTAAAAATATATGTATATGGATACACAAAAGTAAGACATCAGGCTAGACATAAGGGAGACTGGATCTGTAAAAGGGTTCAAAGGATAGAATGGCAGAAGGTTAACTGTAATTTAGGGCATGTCTGGTATGCATCAGAACCTGTGTGGGTGAGGACTGTGACCCTGATGTGAGCTGTTCTCATGCTGTCGTGCTGAGTTAATTAAAAAGGAATTCAAATATTTCGTTTTTTTTCCAGTTCTGCCTTGGTGGAAAATTTAAGTTCAGAAATCTGAGTAAAGGTCAACTGATCGAAGACTGTCAGGCTATGATCAATTATGAAGTTTCATTGAGTATTATACTTTTTATTTTTTAGAGACATTATCTAATGTTTAAAGCTACTCAGATGATTGAAAATAGCAGCAGGTTATCATAAATTTAAGAAGCATGAAAAAAGTCTAAAAGCCACAAAATTACAGTTCTCCAATTTGTCATAAAATACATGCCTCAGAAAAGGTCTTTGACAGTATATAATTATTATTTGAAACTGGGACATTTACTTTACCACCCATCTTGGCTAAATTCCCCTCAATTTATGCGTTCCTGTCAGAGTAACAGGTTGAAATCGGTAACCTAGCAACAGGATGGTTTAGGCATACATTAGATGTTGTGTTTGGGTGGATCGCAGCAAAAAGCCGGTTTCAAACCTCATCTTCTCCTGTCTGCGTGCTCTCAAGTATAGCGGCCTTTGAAGTCAGACACGTTCTTCATTAATCTCAATCCGTTCCACTGTTTCCAACCCCCCACGTTCGTCTTGTCGGCAAGAAAAATATAAACAGCTTTGAAGAAGCACGATGGAAAAAGTAGATATTTACTTCAAAGTTCCGGGTATTTCTATACAAATTCCAATGTTCACTTTATATTCTGTAGGTCAGGGTTCAAGATGCATGTGAAAAACTCTGCGCTAGTTTTTTTGAGGGCACAAGGGGGATGTAAAAGTTAATAAGATGAGAAAGAAAACATTTTGTTTAGGACCGTGCTCAGAGGAAACAGCCACATTCTTAACATTAAACCAGGAGTGGGTCAGTGATGGAAGATTCAGTTCTGACTTTGCCAAGTTCCGTATGGAGTCCGTCAGGGATAATTGGTTTCCTACTGGAGTAAAACATTAAACCAGTGAGAAGACACCATTTGCTGTTTACCTCCAGCCTGTGCTGCCAGATGATTCGGCTGTACCTTGTAAACAATGCATCATTATTAAAACATTACAGGCATATGAATTCATGCACCGGCATGTGTGAGAATGCATATTTATGCACAGATAGAAAGAAACACACATGATGCATATTTAAAGTGTCTAAAGGTCACAAAGGTCATAAAGAGAACATTCAGTACAGAAGAAAACAGTTTCAGTGTAATGGGTGATGCTTTTTAAACAGGAAACCCAGGGGCAGCGTTTCAGAGTAGGAGTTTACATTGAAATGTTTGTATTCATATCTTTATGGGGACTCTCCATTATTTTCTGAGGGAAAACCCCTAATCCCTAATATGACATCCTTAACCCCTACCCAGCCCTAACCTTAACCTTAAGTAACCAGTGTTAAAGTTACTGAAAATTAGTAATGAGTTACAATTACTAGTTGCTTCATTCAAAAGTAATTTGATTACTTTGTCAATTACAGCACATAAAAGTAATGTACAGGGAAGACCGTGGCATCGCGGCAACGGTGAATAACGAGGAGACTTGGTTGCAGGGAAGAACCAGGCTGTTTTATTTAGTTCTGAACAGGGCTGACACAGGCATCCTATGGGCCGAACCAAAGAGATTAGGGAAACACAGGGAGCTCAGACGCCGGATGGGACAGCTCACACATGGTGGGTAATTTATACGACACTAAAGACATGCAAGGATCGGATAGGGTTCACACAAGACATGGGCGCTACATGCTATATACACACATGTAAGCTACAATGGGGAAATACAACCACCAACAGTACAATAAGGGCTATTTAGAGTACACAGACAGAGGCTATTTACGCCGAGATATGCTAATCCTCACCGGCACTACAGTAAATAGTTACTAGGGAAAGTAATTTTTGCATTACTTCAATTTTCTTTGTGTTACTACCAACACTATAAGTATCGAAACAAAATACCAGACTTTAGGCATTTTTAGTTTTTTGATTGCAGTCACAGATTTTTATTAAATTAAGTTTCCTTTTGTGGGGACCGATAACATGTCTCCATAAGATCAAAATAACAGGTTTTTAATCACACAATGGTGACATTTGGTCCCCTCAATGTAATGTATACAAAACACACCCACACACACACACATATGCACGCACGCTCACACACGAACGCACACTGTGGGCAATGCAGAGATGCCAGTTTGCCTATAGAGAGGTAACTCAGCAAAACATGAAAAGTCCACACCTTTCTGTGGGTGGTGCTGGTTAAGGACGTATCCTTTGACCTTCAAACACTGCCCTCTGGATGTGTCTTGGCACGGCTCCCTCTCCGGCTTGCTGGCCACGTCCGCGGGTCCACGGCTTAGCGGCATGGCGATTCCAGCCAACAGGCCACAGGCGACATGCGAGGGCGTGTTTTTCGTCGAGCCTGTTGATGTCCTGGCAGCTATGTGGCTCGCCGGTACGAACCAGGCAGAACACACGGCTTGCCTAGGCGGGGGGGAGGTGGTATGGGGTTTGCAGAGCTGGCTGCCAATTATGCAGATAAGGGATTTGCATATCCGCTCAGGTGTGTGTGTGTGGGGGGGGGGGAACGATGAGGCACAGCAAGCGACTACCTCTGTCTTAGCCTGCCTGGCTGATTTCTCCCCCCCCCACCCCAAATCTAGGATTAATCTGCTCCTGCTTTTGGCTGAACAGCTTCCCTCGGACAGCTTATCTTTCTGTCACTTTAAGCTGCTTTGAATTGTTTAAGATCCACCCATCCTCCAACAGCTTATCCAGTGCAGGGTCAAGGAGACCCTGGAGCCCATTCCAGGAAGCACAGGGTGGGGGACCTGGACCGGATGCCAGGCCATCATAGGACACGATCTGACTTACGCAAACAGTTGAAGGCATAACTCATTAACACTGCATTATGTAGCACAAATCAGGGGTCTTTTTCCAGCTGTTCCAACCTCCAATATTAAAACATGACTGGGGCTAAATTTTTGCAAGATCTTACATTTAGTTATAAATTAAAGGGTGGTTTTGTTTGGTCCCATAATGGAATATTTGTAATTGTAATATATCCGTAGGGTCTGTTATTGATTATTGACGCCAAAAGAGAGAACAAAAAATGATTGGTTCAGAATGATAACCAATCAGATTGTAGAGAATGTGGATCCAAGCAACTAGATGAAGTGGGACTGAGATACCTAATTGGTTGGTCCTACCTCCTCTAGTTGTTTGGACCCACCTCCTCAAAAAAACATGAATGATATAAGTTCAAGGGTAATTTTTCAGATCCATAAAGCCTTGACAGATCTACACATGAAGGGCATGAATTTATTTATGATTGTGATCACGAACCTGTCACCCATCTCATAAGGTAACCTCTGAATTTCTGCCCCTGTCCTAACAGAACGGATCGTACTTTTGCTGGTGCCCACTTTTCAAACATAAAAACAGGGACCTTTTCAGACATAAAAGAAAGTTCCTTTTACTTCTCAAAAAATAAAAAATAAAAACACAACACTAATTATATTGCCACATCAGTGCATGTGGCACTGTGGTCCTGTAAAGAATTGCTTCAAAACAATTCAAAATCAGTGTTGTGGAAAATGCCTTGTTTTTGTAGTACAAGCTGAAGGAAACACACAACAGGTTGATGTGATGTTCAGACGTGTGGCGTAAAAAGCCCATTTAAGTTTTCAGGCCAGATCCAAAATCGCTTTTTATCACTCCTGACTGATAACAGCTCTTGGGAGACTCAGAGGGCAGATACACCTTTTAAAATTCAAACAAAGGGAAAAAACAGCCTTGTTCTTTGATCACATCCTTTTGCACAAATGCACAGAAAATGACCGGCACACAAATCTCTCTGCCTGGCTACGCTAGGCTAAGTCTTTCTGAAGGTATTTGGAGCTCACAGAAAGGATCAGCGGCTCAAAGAAAATGGAAAACATCCAACCATCCATCTTCTAGCTGGTTATTCGAGACAGAGGTTTGGGGGGGGGGGCAAGCTGCACAGGGTAGCAGTACACCCTAGATGGGACACCAGTCCATCACAGTGCACATACACACACACTACAAGCAATTTAGAGACGCCTATTAGTTCGACTGCATTTTTCGGACTGCGGGTGGAATCTAGAGCACCCAAAGGAAACCAACAGGCTTCACACAAAGGGCGAAGGTGGGATTCAAACCCATAACTTCAAGCTTGAGAGATAAAAAGGTCTCTTTCTCTCTGAAAGGTATCAATTTCATCTCCTTCGATACATTCCAACGAGCTCGTCAGCATTCATAAAAATAAACGTGGATCCAGCTGATGGTGCACAATACAGATTCTTCTGTCCTGGACACATTTTGTCCATTTCCTCCGGGGATTTGTACCAAAGTCCATAAGCTTCCAGTGCAGTCCTGGGACAAGGGTCCCCTACCCTCCACCCCTTACATGTACATGCAAATAGCACAGTCAATCTCAGGCCAAGCCATATGCATGTGGAAGCTCAGCTGGGAATGGAACGAATGACAATGGGAGTATAGGCAGCCGCCGTGGCCTGGCGAGGGGGCAGAGAGAGCAGGATCCTCTGCCAGAGCATAGGCCTCTCCATGCTACAAAGGGAGCCTGAACAAGACAATGAAAGGTCACAATGCTACACAGAAAGTATAAATTGCCCATCAGTGATGTTTTTCTCTATGAAGGTCTGTAATGAGATTATAACTGCATGTAAAGAACCTGTCATCCTCTTTGTATCAGACACTAAATGCAAAGCTCTCTCAGCTGAAGGAATTTGAACAAGCTGTTAAAGACTTAAAAGTGCTATTTGTTCTGCCCGCGAATGGAATGACGTTTCCTCCATTATTTTTTTATACGGATTGTCTGTTTGCACCCGGCCTCCCCAGTGCCCCCCCACACACAATAAAACAAAAACAGTTTTGCATGCATGATTGCACGTCACTTCAATGGCTGAATGTATTACACATATAAAAGGTTTACATGTGTCTTCTGAATTTGTAATGTGTCAATTTACCACACTCTTGTAAAATTTTGATCACGTGTTGTCATTTGATTAAAGTGTTTGATGAATTTGTAGCGCGTTGACACTAATCAGCTACCGTACCTTAGCAACCACATCATAGCAATTCTATCTGCATTTAGTTTTGAGTTAAACATTCAGAGGAGTTCAGTTCTGCAGTTTCCCAGTCACAGGGAGGATGTGAATTCTCTCTCGGTTCCAAATGACTGTGTACCACAGGAAAATCAACTGGCTCCTGCCAGATGAGGCAATGAGTGTCCGGACTCTTCCGGAAAACACCCCTGGTTCCATTAGCCATGGAAAGGATGGCAAAGGGCTGCCTGGAACAACTCAGTATGTGAAGATTGATAATCATAATAGGGCTGCCTGGTCTTGATAAAGCTTGTATTCTTTGATAAGTATCTTACTTGGGAAGTGTATGTCTTGGGGTATTAAGAGAGGTGGTGACGCAATGGTCAGCACCCTCGCCTCCCACTGTTGGGATCAGGGTTCATGGCCCCACCTCTATGGAGTCTGCACATTCCCCCCATGGAGCGTCCTCCAGGTACCCCAGCTCTCTCCCTCACAGATAACAATATTATTATTTTAACAAGCAACAAAAATGCAATAAAAGTTCATCTTTAGACAAACAATGCCATGAAAAAGTAAACATATGCACTTCTTTTCTACATGTCTACTGTATTACATAATGATATCAGTAAAATCTAACATAACTAGTCATTTTAACGGTCAGGCATGCATTAAAACATCACAGAAAATCATCACAAATGGTAAGACAGCAGGTGAATATGCCCCCATATTGTTACGGAGGCGGGACATGGTGTAGGCAGCAAATGAGGGTGTCGATGCACTTACGGTCCAATAACAATGGCACAGGGAAATCAGGCAACAGGTGCAGTGACTTATACTAATGAACACAAGACTAAGGAAACTCCAAGATTCAAGATTCAAGATTGGTTTATTGTCAGTACAACAATATACACAGTATACAGTGTATTGAAATGACGTTCCACTCAGGTCCCCCATGGTGCATTATAAAGATATAAAATATAAAACAGAAATTTCACATAAATAATAAATCTAACTACATTTTTATGAATAGAAACTATTCATAAAACTACTTCTAACAAACTATCTATGTACCGTAAACAGGACAGAGACAATACAAAGTGGTCATGTGCAATTAGAGTTCAAGTGAAATGTGCAGATAGTATTTAAAATACCGGGTTCAAGTTATGGTCAGGATATTGTTGACAAGACAAGAGCAAGACGTGCCAGTTGTAAGAAGTGCAAATTTGGCATGAGGTAGACATGTTTGAGCAAATATTCAATTGAGGTGTGCAAATAAGCATAGTGTGAAAGTCCAGTTTATATTGTTTCTGTGAGTTTAACATTCCTTTGTTGGCAGTGAGTTGAGAGCTCTAACTGCTTGAGGAAAGAAGCTTTTGCAGTGTCTGGCAGTTACAGTTCTGATGCTGCGGAGCCATCTACCAGACGGAAGGAGAGAGAACAGTGCATGTGAGGGGTGAAAAGTGTCCACTATGCTATTCACACGACTGATGATGTGCTTTTCGTACAGGTGGGAGATGAGTGGGAGAGGGACCCGATGATATTCTCTGCTGTCCTCACTATCCGCTGCAGGGACTTCTTTTCAATGGCGGTGTAGTTTCCATACCAGACAGTGATGTAGCAACAGAGCACACTCTGGATGGTTCCCTGGTAGAATGACGTGAGGATGGAAGGAGGGAGGCTGGCCTTCTTCAGCTTTCGAAGGAAGTGAAGACGTTGGGCTTTCTCTGTGATGGTGGTGGTGTTCAGGTTCCAGGAAAGGTCGTCTGCCATGTGCACACCCAAGACCTTTACACTGCTGACCATTTCAACCGTGGAATCGTTGATGTGCAGTGGGATGTGGGCTGCCGGGCTCTTCCTGAAGTTAACAACCATCTCTTTAGTCTTCTGAACATTAAGAGACAGGTTGTTATTTTGACACCAGTCCACCAGGTGTTTTACCTCCTCTCATCGTTATTGGTGATGGGACCTACTACTGTTGTGTCATCTGCAAACTTGATGATGTGATTTGAACTGTACTGAGCAGCACAGTCATGTGTCAGCAGAGTGAACAGCAGTGGACTAAGTACACAGCCCTGCGGGGAGCCTGTGCTCAGTCTGAGGACCCTGGAAGTGCTATATCCTATGGAGACAGACTGGGTCCTGTCAGTCAGCAAGTCCAGGATCCAGTTACAGAGAGGGTGTTTATCCCTAGTAGGTCCAACTTTTTTATCAGCTTCTGCGGAATGACTATGTTGAATGCTGAGCTGAAGTCAATAAACAGCATTCTGACATAAGTGTCGTTTTTGTCAAGGTGGGAGAGGGACAGGTGAAGAGCAGATGAAATGGCGTCATCTGTGGAGTGGTTTGGGCAGTAGGCAAACTGTAGCGGATCCAGGTTCTGCGAGAGCTGTGTTTTCATGTGCCTTAGTACCAGCCTCTCAAAGCACTTCATGATGATGGGTGTGAGTGCCACGGGCTGGTAGTCATTGAGGCAGGACACAGTAGACTTCTTTGACACTGGGATGATTTTGGTAGTTTTGAGGCATGCTGGTACCACGGCTGAGCGCAGTGATGTATTGAAGATATCTGCAAGCTGATCAGCACAATCCCGAAGCACCTGATCAGGTATGTTGTCAGGCCCTGCAGCCTTTCGCGGGTTCACTCTGCGGAGAGTCATCCAGGCGTCTGCTGTGTATAGCTGAAATATCTGGTCATTGGAGGAGGGGGTCATCTTCCTCGCCGGTTCCCTGTTTTCTGACTCAAAATGTGCAAAGAAGTCATTCAGTTCATCTGGCAAGGATGGCTCACTGCTGCCTGCCAGACGTGTTGGCTTGTAGCCTGTGATGGTCTGAATGCCCTGCAACCATGCACCATGTGTCCGTTGAACTTGTGAAGTATGTGTTGATCCTCTCCGCATACACCTGCTTTGCCTCTTTGATGGCCCGGGACAGGTTGGCTGGCTGTAGTGTAAGCTTCCCTGTCTTTGGACTTGCAGAGTCTTTTAGGCGTCTTTTCACCAGGGTGTGTAGCTTTGCAGAGAACCAGGGTTTATTTGCACGGATGAAGACAGTCTTGGAGACAGTGACATACTCAATGCACTTGCTAATGTAGCTGGTAACTGAGGTTGAGTACTCCTCCAAGAACAGTCTTCGTACTGTAGGTGGCAGCTTCTCTGAACATGTCCCACTCTGTGCAGTCAAAACAGTGCTGAAGGGCAGATATGACCCCCTGTGGCCACGTTCTCACCTCTCTCAATGTTGCTCTGATCTGCTTGTTGATGGCTCTGTAGACTGGGGTGAGAAGTATGGAGATGTGGTCCAATTGTCCGAGGTGCAGCAGGGGTGCAGCCTTGTATGCATGCTGAATGTTATCGCACTATGGTTTGAACCCGGTGTGGCCACTGCGGAATACAGTGAAAGAAAGAAACATTAATCACACATAAGGGATTCAACACTCAGAAAATATAGGAACATGTGGAACATAATAAAACAAGGCACAAGCTTCACAAGGTGAACACAGAAGTAATAAACCCTAGGATGAACAGAAAAACCAATCGTTAAATGAAACAGGTGAGGGTGGTTCTTGACCAGCCTTGAACCCATGACCAGTGGATTCCAGCATCTATGCCCCCCATCCAATGATCCATGCAACAGCCCTAGGAATGGGGGTAAAACACTCGGGTCAAAGACAATGAGACGACAAAGGGGGTGGCCAGCAATAGCTGCTGGCCACACGGGGAAGAGAGACAAGGACAGGGTCAAATGGTACAGACCCTGACACATATTCATATATATATATATATATATATAAATCAGAAAAAGCAGAAATCTTGGTTTAAATACCTTGAGAGTGAAGAAATAATGCAATTTATGGAAAGTATATAATATTTATATGATTTGATTTAATTGCCACTTGATGCCAGCATTTGGACTGAGTTGGCTGTTATATTTGGTGCACATGAAACTTTCCAGTGTTGTTTTTAGCTGTAGTTAAGGTTGTTCTGCTTATCATGGAATTTGTGCACTAAATTACATGTTTTTATAGATCAAGTTCCCCTCCTCAAACACAGGCGGCCCAATCCAAGACCAGCGAGTAAGTTTCCTAAGCAACTGTTTCCTGTCTCCAGTGAGACGGCAGTATTATTCTCAACATGCAATACTGACTGCCAAGTGTGATATCTGTCTGTCGTCAATGTCCATCAATTGAAAACTAACTGTTTAATTTATATTTTGTATTTGCATCTCGTATCTCTGCATTTTATTCTGTATAGTTTCACTCCCATTCTTTTATTTTTATTCTTCACTTGATTCTTTTTTACTTGAATTCAATATGTGATGTGCGGAATGTGTGTGTAGTTTTATTGTACAGTAACAATAAAGAATTCCATAAAATGTGCTGTCCCCTGTCTTTATAATCCAAGAGGACCAAATAATACCAGTAAGGGAGACGATCAGATGAAATGCTGCACCGAGCTGCCGGCATCTGTCCCCCTGTCCATGTCCACCACCACTGGATCTGCTCCTATCCCAGGGCCAACCAGCAGGGGTCAGCCAGGTGCAGGATGCTGTAGAGATATGATGTGAGGCCTGTGAGGATGAAGAAGGAGATCTAAAAGACAGAGCGGGTCATTGACTAACAATTTACGCTGTGGTAACACCAAGTTGGGGTACAAAAGTCTCATGTGAGGACCTCACCCACACTGACGACAACATTGCTACCATCCTGCGTAGGGCCCCGTCATTGTCACAGCCTGAGCCCTACTCACCAGTATTCTCATCAACTTCCCTCTTATTTCCCTTGCTAGTCCCATACTCTTTTGTTTCCTCTCCTTCTCCATCTCTTTTTACAGACTCTCCTCCTTCATCCCCATGTTTAGCATCACCTGTGAGTCCATCTCCAGGTTCATCTTCAGCTCCAGCCACAGTTAATCCCATCCCCTTGTGGCCAGCTCCAATGATGGATACAGCCCCCTCACATCAGCTGGTTACGGGTCTAACACCCCCGTTTATGTCCAGTCCCATTGTCATAGAAAAAATGCAAAGATTCATGTGGTTCAATTACTACTACTGTACGTGACCAACTACTATACCATATCCTACTGCTGTCAACAGCTAGAGTACATACACTTGAGTGCAGCTTATAGCTACAAGCAATGGAGAAAACAAAACTCGTAAGTTCACTATTTGTATAACAATAATGAGGGTTCCCCTGTGACTAGGAGGCATAGAAGTGACAAAGATGAGCTCATCCTTCCCAATGATTTTACAGGGTCCAGGAGAAGGCTGTGGATAAGGGCTATCTATCTGATGAAAATATATTTCCATAGATCCTGCAAATAGTTAGGCTAGAGATTTTGTAAGTAGTTAGGATAAATCATGATTAAGAATAAAATACCATCTTTGCAGGTGATCTAACCTGTGAAGCCCATGATGGGAACTGAGGCAATAATTTGTAGCACGTTGACACTAATTGGCCACCATAAGACGTCTATAATACGTCTGCAAAGTTTGAAAAAGATCTGTCAGATACTTTTTGAGAGTAAGTGTCTCTAGTGGTGGACAGGTCCAAAATCATATATATTCCCCATCTGGGAAGCACAAGTTATTTGCTAAATTTTTAAAATAAAATAGAGATTAACGGAGCCTCATGTGGCATGCAAATTACAGAATTTAAAGGGGAATAAAACACTGTATAAACTGATACATCAAGGATTTTAGATATATAGGCCTATGTTTCCTGCAGCTTGCCAAGTATACTATATGCACCTGAGAAACCATCAACTTCCCACTGCTGGTCCTAAGGATTGCAACGTCTTGAACTAGTCAAACCATATGTCATTTCCCTGGCCATAGATCCCCTGTAGAATCCTTAAACATTCCCAAGACAGCTGGGAGGTATATTCCCATCAGTGTGTCCTAGATCTTCCCTGAGGCCTCCAGCTGGTGGGATGTGCCTGGAACAGCTCCCATGGTAACCTCCCATGAGAATATCTCAAGATTTGCTTTGTACTTTCCTACCCCTGCGGAACATAACCTGAATATGGTTCCACCACAACCTCCTTTCCTGTTGCCAAAACATATTGGACCCTATAGTCTCCCTGCATGGTGTCTACAAACAATCCTCCTATGTATGTGTTTATACCAGTTACACCATTTGACATTTCAGTTTAAAATCGATTTTGACAGGCATTATCATGGACACCTATGTAACCTTGGTATGAATTTTTCAAATATAATTTTTATGATTATGATGAATTGTGAATGTATTCCTGGGGTCATACCATTTGACATGTAACCCTAACCATACCTCACCATACTCTAAAAATGTCAAATTATCTGCCATTTTAAAGTGATTACTAACCTTGGCATGGAGCAATTAGTGTCTTCAGGGGTCCTTCTCTATGATATTATGTCCTGTCAAAGGGTTTTATTGCAGAATATGATCAAAAAGGCTCCTTGAATGGTGGTCACACCACCTTGACACTTCAGAAAGTTGACCTGAATAACATGTTTCCACAAAATTATTATAATATTCAGAACAATGGTGTTCTTGTTAATTTAATTTCCTGTTAAGTAGTTCTAATGTGAGATTACACCAGATTACTTTGCCTGAACATGGACCCCACGGAGAATCAAAGGCTACAGCAGCAGGTCGACTACCCGATGAACCTGGTCTCCTAACTCATGGAAGCCCGAGCTGCCACGATCGAAACATACATCCAGGAGGGACTCAGACAAGGTATTATCCGGCCGTCCACATTCCCAATATCCGCTGGGTTTTTCTTTGTTAAGAAGAAGGACGGGGGTCTCCGTCAATACATTGACTTTAGAGCCCTCAACGCTATAACTATAAAGCGGAGAGAACCTCTTCCATTAATTCCTTCCGCAATTGAACAGCTCAGGAAGGCTGCTTATTTTACAAAACTGGACCTCTAAAGTGTGCTTATAACCTTATCCGAATATGCCAAGGGGATGGCCATGCAGCAATGGCCTCTCCCTCGCACAGTTAAGGAATTTCAAAGATTCCTAGGATTTGCTAACTTCTATCGACGGTTCATTTGCAATTTCAGTCAGATACCAGCCCCTCTTACTGCGCTCACCCAAGAAACAGGTATGAGGCTTCGTTGGACCCCTGAGGCCGACCAGTCCTTCCTGCACCTAAAACAAGCTTTCTGCTCCACCCGGGTCCTGCAACAACCAAACCCAGAGATTCCTTTTCAGGTCGAGGTCGACGGATCGGATGCCGGAGTGGGAGCTGTTCTCATTTAACGGAACCCAGCCACAGGTCATAGACACCCGTGTACCTTCTTTTCTAAGAAACTTGTGTCCGCTGAACACAACTATGATGTTGGGGATTGGGAGATGCTCGCCATCAAACTGGCCTTAGAGGAGTGGAGGCATTAGCTTGAAGGAGCTCGTCATCCCTTTCAGGTATTTACCGACCACCGAAATCTGGAATACTTGCAGAAGGCAAAAAGGTTGAATCCACGCCAAGCCGGATGGGCTATGCTCTTTGCCCAGTTTGATTTCACAGTCACTTACCTTCCAGGGAAGAAGAACGCTAAAGCAGATGCACTTTCTCACCAATTTGACCCACCCGATGCCAGCTGTAAGGAAGAGACCGCGCTACCCCCTACCTGTTTTGCCGCACCTATCACCTGGTCTTTGGAAGAGGCACTACGTCTGGCCCACGAACGCGCGACATCTCCACATGGGTGCCCTGCTGCGCGGATGTACATCCTTTGTCCCATGCGTTCGGCAGTACTAAACTGGGTTCACACCTCTCTGAGCCCAAGTCATCCCAGAATCTCCGCCACGCAGCGCTTGATCGCCCAGCAGTATTGGTGGCCGGGGTGGAGAACAACCGTGGAGAGGTATGTTGCCTCCTGTCCTGTGTGCTCACAGTTGAAGTCAACCCACCAACCGCCAGGCAGCCTCCTGCATCCTTTGCCCGTGCCTTTCCATCCATAGTCACATCTGGCACTCGACTTCATCACGGATCTGCACGCCTCGAGAGGTACCACTATTATTTTAACAGTTGTGGACCGGTTCTCAAAAATGTGCAGACTCATCGCCCTGCCCAAGCTCCCAAATGTTACAGACCTAGCCAACATATTAATAGCGTGGGTATTTCGTGATTTTGGACTCCCAGATGATATCATGTCGGATAGAGGTCCTCAGTTCGCATCCCGAGTTTTTAGGGCCCTGTGTCACAAACTAAATATTGCTCTGAGTCTGACATCCGCCTATCATCCACAGTCCAATGGCTTGGCCAAAAGTACTAATCAAGGGGTGTCTAAAGCCCTTGTGTCTAAAGCTTCTGTGCAAGGGTCGACCGACGGAATGGGCTACCCACTTGGTCTGGGCTGAGTATGTGTTAAACTCCCGTATAAATCCATTTTCAAATTTTTTACTTTTTAAAACACTTTTAAATTTACATGAAACATATGGACACAAAAAATGTCAGTTTGTCATTTTGGCTTATGTCATTGACCCATTTATTATACAGTACATTTTATTGTTATTTTAGAATATACTCTTTCTACGTAAAAAAAAAGGGTTAACCATAGTCTGATGTGTAGAAGGCTATACCATCTATGCTTGTGTATGTACTCAACGGCTCATTTGGGGGCGTTTGGCCCATGGATGCCCCCTCTTAACACTAACCCTGTGTAGCAGGGCTTCATAGCTCCGCAAAAAGAGACAAATCTAAAAACCACACAACACACTGCAATGTTGCCTAACCACTGGCCAGCAGCACTATTTAAACACAAATCCCTGTATGCAAGCTCGTTCTCACTCACTTGCCAGCTGCTGAATTTGCAAATAGGGTCAGTCCGGTCAAGGCTTTTTTTCATCCAGTGAATGTCTTGCGAAAGGGTGTTTTAGCAAGGAAATAACCAAGTTTTCTATTATTTCCGGGGTTCCACTTGAAGTCGCCATCTCCTGCAAATGCCAGTCAGGCGCAGGAGTGACGATTCCAATTCACCGGCAATAACAGTGGGAGTGTCTGGGGCACGGAGAGCTGTGCCCTGTGGAACATCTGAAAAAACCATTTAGAGAGCAGGCTCAGGTCACCTGCTTGCCAAAAGTTGAAGGACTTACATGGGCTGTGTCCCAATTCAGGGGCTGCAGCCTTCTAAGACTGCATTCGAAGACTGAATATATCACAGTGGTATGACAACCATTTCAACTGTCCCAGTTCAATGGCTCCTTCAAATGCAGGCAAAATATGCCTCCATCTTTTCCCAGGCCGGACCATCAGCTGGATCCTTTGCAACCCCACCTATCCCAAGATTCATTGTGAAGACATAGACCATGCCACTCAAAGGATGTAGCCCCTGAATTAGGAAACAACTACAGATTCTCCCCTGGCTGGCACCCTTCACCCAGGAAGTACATGTAATCAAACACTTACTTCTCTAGATATTTGGAAGGGGCAGCAAACCAGTGCCCTACATTTACGAACCACCACTGACTGTAAGTGTACTTCTGCCATCTGACTTTAGCTTCTTCTACAAAGGCCCTCCAACCTACATTAATGAAGTTTTCACTTGAATAATATAAAAACTTGGTTCACCCTCCTCTCCAAAAAAATGTTAATTTGACTTTATAAACAACATCCTTTTTTCCAGGTGATAGAGGGAGCTGCCATGTGATCAGCTCAGCTTCCGTAATAATGGCCGGACCGGAATACAGAAAGCTGCTTGTTATTAATTCTTTTGAAAACTTTACATTTCTTCTGAAAGTTACAGTCTTCAAATGAATTCCAATGAATACTTCATTGATAAAATGCCCTGCAGCAGATTGCCAGTGCACCCAGGCTGTTCCCTACCTTTTGTTTCCCCTGTTCTATTTACTTAGGTCCAGCATAACTCCATGACTTCTGTGAAGTGCTTACAGAAGACAGATAGATGGTAATATATCCCAAACAAAAACTTAGTGCATTTTAATTTAACCGTAATACTGCCCTGTGACAGCACTGGTATATAAACTCACATTAATAGCATGCATGACAAAATCATTTTTAATTAAGACAGTTTTGATTCCTGTATATAAGTGCAAAGGGGCCAGGGGTCGCCATGGTCACCCCAAGTAAATTCATAGCCATCCCGGTTGCCACCCCAGATAAAAAAGGAAATATGCATAGTTTTGTTTTTTAAGTGGAACCATGGAATAGACTCACTGAGGCCACCCCCAAAATCACCCCTGAATGGCAACCCAAACAATGTTTTCTGTTGACACCACTGAACTTTGCGTAAAGAAAGGTAATGTGGTGAAGCACAGGAATAAAGTAGTTCACATACTTAAATAAAGTACTAGATAAATAGCAGACAAAGCTGCTTGTTTAGTAAAAAAAAAAAAAAACATTACCTTTAGCCTGTGAAACAAATCCCATAACAGTCACAGTACCCACTTCTTCATTGGAGGGGGTCTAAGGAAAATAATTATGTTATCAAACAAAAGGTATGTTTTGCAAGGATCTCTTACATGTAATGCTGCCTGGCATGCTGCAATTATAGAAAAGACTGACATTAATAAAGTAATGTAGCATAATTGAATCCAATTCAATTCATTTTTATATAGTGCCTTTCACAACAGTTGCCTTAAGGCACTTTACATGGGTGTGTTGTGATACATTACATCATTAAGACAGAATAATACAAAAACAGGGAAAAGTGAGGACAAAGAAATGAATGAAAGAAAGCCAGATTAAACAGAGGAGAGGAACTAAAAACTCCCAAGTAGGGAGAAGAAGAAAAACTGGGGATCCAAGGTCAACTGGCTGCCCCACCGCCACCCCCCCC
>JAODJW010000040.1:30007131-30025661 GCA_026777045.1 Hyperopisus bebe | reverse complement strand
AAAACAGTAATTTGTAAAGTAAGAAAATAAATGTATCCAAACAATGTGTCCTGCCCCGATCGTCCGCTCCTTCCGTGGGCCACGCCCCCTCATTAACCCTCTGTGGAATCCCCGTGTGATCAGCTGTTTCTGTTTGTTGTCATTAGTCCTCTGTATTTCGTACGCGTTTCAGTTTGTTTCCCCAGTCCGTCTCAGATGCAGGGGTATTGTCCGTCTGCGTATTGCCTGCCTTACCTGTAATTAAACCCCGTATTCCCCGATACCATGATGTCTGCGCTTTTGTCTCCGTTCTGTCCGTTCGGCACGACAATATTATTATAATGAAATGTATTAATGGTTTATTATTAATAGTAAAATAATTAATAAGAAATCTTTATTTTTAAATGTATTTTATTATATAATAATAATTTCTGTTACTGTCTATCATTGTCTAAATGTATTTTTACTGTCTAAATATATGCATGTATTCAGCTAGTGTAAACATGCACGATGCTATCACAGCGAAAGCGAGACTGAGACTGAAGCATTACCCTTTTCTTTCTGCTGAGAGACATGCCGCGTGACTTGTTTCCCAGCGCGTACAAGTTATCTTAGGTCAGCGTTCACGGTTTGCCTTCTGAGATTCAGATCGAGTTCTAGGTAAATTTTTTTCTGAACTGCATGGTTAGTTCGACTTTTAAGAAATTCGAGTTCTAATGAGTTTGAGAATTGAGGTACCAATGTGTACACACACACACACACACACACACACACACACAATTTGTGGACCTGCCATTCTGACCATTGACACATTTCATGCCAATAACTGTTCTGTAATTCAGTTCACATGTGCAGGAGTTACTTGCCATTTAAATTATAAATGTTAGAGGAGTCCATGCTTATTTAAAGTTGCTGCTGAATGCTGAGAGCCCTTCCAGGGGACCCCGCACGGTGTACTGTACGAGGGCAATGCTTTGATGAAGACACAGATCTCCCCACGTCAAACTGCCCATGATTTCTCAATCCCCACATCCCCATGGCTGCTCTTCCCTCAAACGGTTCATGAGAAGAGAGGAGAAAGGAGCAGGTGCATGTGACATTCCCATTTAACATCAAGGTAAGGGTGCTGAAATTCCATGCGGGTAGCAGGGTGAACTGCCAGATAGAGGTCTATCGCCTTAAAAATCACATTAGCTTCTCACAGGGATAGCACAGTGGATCATTGGGTAGATTTACAGGGTTTTGATTCTTCTCCTGAGTACGTGTGTAGGCTTCGTGTGGATCAGTCTCCCTAACCTGCCCTTAGGCTGTGTGACAGTTAAACTACCGTGATACTTCTCACATTCACATAATGTTTACAGCATCCAAAACAACAACAACCACGGAAGCAGAATTTCTGATTACTGTCCTGGCTCCCCACCAGACACGCTAAACTTCCTTCCCCCTGCACTTCCAATTAATTAGCCTTGATTGAATGGTTGATTGTACGAATGTGAGAGTCAAAGCATGTTAAGCTGAATGCGTAACTGAGTGTCAACCATGACTCTTTAGCTGTTCTTGGCCCCTTGAGAAATCAACGAAGTGCTCGATTAATTCAGATACAATACTAATTTAACGTTTGTTTCTGTCCTAAATTATCAAATGAATTAAATGTCATTTGAAGTATGAATTATGCATAATTGAGCTGCTTATTGGGCAATAATAAACTGGAGGGAAATGCTGTACCCCCAAATTTCCAGGGTCATGGGTTCAAATCCCACCCCCCCCATTGTGAATGTATGAACTAAAGCAACACTCCTCAGGGACATGGAAAAACTGAGAGGGGCATACAACACACATTGTGTTAGCAACAAGCTAGTCAATTTGGCTGTCATCTTTCTGGGGGCTGGATCATGGTGTTTCATATTGAATGTGAATAAAAAATCATCGAGTGTTCTGACAAGGGTCAGGTAGAGGGTGTTACTGCAACTGCGGGACTCCCACTCTGCTGCACTCAGGACATGCCAACGCTAGCCAGCTGCAGAAGGGGACACCAATCCATCTGCAGACCCCATTAGCCACACGACATTTAGCAAACTCACACACTTTTGATCGAAGAAGTAATTTGCTAAATGCTTGCTGGGGGAAAGGCCCAACAGAGCAAAAACGGCTGCAGTTAGGTGCCCAGAGTTGCCCTGTACCTGTCTGTCGGAGTGTATCGGGAAAGCTAAAAATAGCACACCAAGAAACAACAGTCATCGATTCCCTGTTGAGAAGAACAGAGCAGCGTTAAGCAGATTACAAGGTGTGCAGCTCCATTTAAGCATTTTGGAGGAGGTGGGTAGGTAACCACTGAGCGGTTGAATACAGTTCGATTTACGAAGTTGGGTTGATGAAAAATCAACTCGATGGATGGTTCAAAAGGTCAAATCTGACAAAGCACAGAGGCAGCGCAGAGCTGTTATCAATAAGCTCTTAAAACAGATGGTCAACAGAGGTGAGAAATCACCACAGCTGTTGCTAGACTTAATAAGATTTTTGCTTAACTCAGATCTTGATTGTTTTTAAGGGACTGCAGTTGTCAGAAGATGAAATCACCAATAGGCAAACGGGCAGTGGGTTTAACTAACCTGTGGTTGGCAGAATGTGGTAATTCCATTGACTCTTAACTGTCAAGCCTATGGTGTTCTTTTCTTAGTCCTTTTTGCCTGTAGCTCTGGCAGCCAGATGAATTTGAATTGGCTGGACATCGGGCGAGAGGCAGATGTTTTGAGCCAATGATATCACTTTCAAATCTGATGATTTTGATAGTCTCAAACTTCCTGCATTTGCTTGTCAAGGGCCGTAAAGACCTGCATCTGAGGCCTGTACCAACACTTCATCGCTTGATCTGGGAAATGCACTAAAAAGGCACTACCACCTCACATTAATTATGCTTCTGGACTTTCTGTAATGGAGCCTATCTTGGATCCTAAGGAAGCAACCATGAGCCACTGTCTTTGTGGCGTATAGGGCACATATACACACATGCTCAAACCCAAGGTCATTTGGTAAGAACAGAGTTCACTGAATTAAAC
The DNA here is from genome assembly GCA_026777045.1 of Hyperopisus bebe. Taxonomy (NCBI): domain Eukaryota; kingdom Metazoa; phylum Chordata; class Actinopteri; order Osteoglossiformes; family Mormyridae; genus Hyperopisus; species Hyperopisus bebe. Next base: position 30,022,626 of record JAODJW010000040.1, on the reverse strand, counting down.
TCCACCTGGTGTGAAGATAAGATGCTATTTTGAACAGAATATGATTTCCTTTCCCTTTATTTAATAACCCAGAACAGGTAACACCTTGTAAATGTAATTGCAGTGAAAGTGGGAAATGGAGTCATACAGTAATTACATTCTGTTAAAAAGTAATAAGAATCCAGCACTATAATTGTTAATAACTATACAGTATTCTTATATCAAGCGTTGTAGGTTAATTTTAGCCAAGTTTTTGAGCAGGGATGGTCTAGTCACTGAACAACTTAAAACAATTGCCTGTTGCATTTAATGATATCTTGTGGTTCCGACATCTCATTTGCATCCTGTATTGCATATTCATCTGAGAGATCATGTGAAGTTGGTTGTGTTCTACAAGCAAATGTTTTTCCCTGGGGGGTAGACCAGGCTGGTGCTGTGATCACGGCCAGTCTCGTATAGTTTGACATGGTGTCACCCAGGTAGGACACGCAGTCCTGGAGTGAATGTGCCTCTTCTGTTGTTTTTATGAGTGTGAAGATGATTTGTGCTAATTGTTTTTACAGTAAATGTTTAATATGGTAAATGTAATCAATTTCATACTATTTATACAATATACTGCATTTCCTATTTTTATATTTCCTGTCCTTTTCATACTATACATACTTGTCACGTAAATAGAGATGAAAGACTCTAGGGCAGATATTTTTGCCACCCAAAAATGGGTTTATTGAGATCCAAAGAACAATGATTGGAAATAAACAAGATTGCGAGGGATAAAAATGAAAGGAGTGAAGCAATGAAGGGCACATGCAACACGAGGGTTCGACATCATTGACTGGACTGGGGAACACAGCACTGGGAAGCAGGTATATCCAGAACAAACAAGTGAGGTAACGAGAGGCAGGATGTGACAATAATATGTAAACCCATTTCGTATTCTGCATGCTATAAAGAAAAGCCCTTGACTTGCTTGGGTATTTGGTTCCCATACCCCCTGTGCTATCCAAAATCTGTGCGTTTTCAAGTCTCATCTATAAAATAGTGTTGCATTTGCATACAACCTATGCCATACCCCCATATACTTTAAATCATGTCTAGATTATTCATAATCCTAGTCGAATATAAATGCTATGTGAATAGTTATAATTGTTGTGAACACAAGAACACGACACAAATAGCTAACACACGATAAGTGACTCATGACCCACCTGTGATGGACCAAAACTGAGACACTGAGGATGTCACAGTACTCACTCGTATGGATTTTGCACAAACTTCTAATTTGGCATTTTTAGTGCTTTCTTTAATTTTTTAAAATATTTTTGATCTGATGATTGAATCCACACTTTTGAAATCCATGTCAATCGAGGGTTAGCTGTATACTTTTTTAGCATAGTAATGTTCACTCTACACACACCCTGTCATGTACTAAGCTTAGAGCCCTTACATGCAGGATTCTGCTTGTGTGAGACTACTTCCAGTCTGGCTGTGTGTGCATGTTCAAGTGTGTGTGCATGTGTGTGTATGCATGTGTGTGTACATGTATGTGCATCTGTGTGTGTGTGTAAGTGTAAGAGTACTGTGTGTGCAAGTGCATGTGTGTGTGTGTGCGTATGTGTGTGCATATGTGTGTGCATGTTTACTGTGTGTGCATGTGTGTTTACTGTGTGTGTGTGTGTGCGTGTGTGTATGTGTGTGTGAGTGTTTACTGTGTGTGTATGTGTTTGCGTGTTTACTGTGTGTGTGTGTGTGTGTGTGTGTACAAATGTACATGGTTGTAGCCTGCCTTGTGCCCTGTACTCACCAGGACAGGCTCCAGGCTCGCTGTAACCCAGCACTACCAGATAAGCAGTTCTGGGCAGAGGTCTGAGTTCTGGCCTTATTAAGATTCAGTTTAACGTTCCATACTGTCTTACACCCCAGCTGTTACACTGTCTCTCTACAGTATTCCTCTCTCTTGCAAATTAATCGACTTTAGGCGAGCTTTTCTATACCCCATTCAGGTTAGCTTGAAATCATGTTTGACAAAGCATTTCTCCACTCCTCCATCTCTGACCCAATGTAGGAAGTTGTTTATGCAGATGAAGTGCTAATTTACATGTATTATGGGTTAAAATATGACCTCACACCGGTGTGGGTTCATTTCATCACTGGCTACATGTGTTTATAGTTTGTGCAGGTTCCCTGGGATTGTGTGACTTTGCTCTGGCCTGTCAGGTTTGTCCAACATTTCAAAAACAGCGTCTCTGAATGACAGACTGGCATCCCATTCAGTCTGTCCATTGCCTTAGGCCCTGTGTTGCCTAGAATCAGCATTCTGCACTGGGCACTGCTTATGGATGGATGGATGGATTTCTATATCAAGCCCATACCATTGATGACTAATGGAATCATTCAATCATGAACAGAATAATTTAGAGATTACGTGCTAGATGGGAATTTGGAATTGAAAACAGCTTCCCTCATCATTTATTTAATCAAGGGAAAAGACACTTTTAATAAACACTCATAGGTGTGTAAACCAGGTTATCACTTTAATCCCATACAGCTATACTGGCATTTCAGAACGTATAATGTCAGTACTTGTGTGAGTGTGGTGCTTCCTTACCTCCTTGTGATTGGCTGGCATCACATTCATGTCCTGTCTTATGACATCCTTCTTTCTACAATTACATGATCCTGATTGGGTGGGTGGCTGTTGGCTGAATTGAAGGAATGGAAGAGACATGAGATGAAATAGCACTTTATTGATCCATAGAGGAAAGTTAGACATATGGATGGATGGATAGGGTGGATGGATGGATGTATGGTCTTTGAGTTTTCTTCTATAGTTATTATTGGTATGACAGTTAGTACTCTTGTCTTCTAAGGAGTCCACATGAGGCATGGCTTTCATTATTGCAAAGTGTTACACTAGGCCGATGGTTTGCATGCCATTGCCTGATGTTTTTCAGATTGATGCTCATTACACCTCTATATTTATGCATGATGTCTTCTGTTACACTCCGACTACCTTGTCGTTTAGTTTCCACGTGATGCATGGCACACTAATCGATCTAATTTCAATTACCTCCAGACCCTTACAAACACAAATATGACACATTTCATTGGCCTGTGACATTTCTATTTTCTTTCCGGAGAAAAATGTCCTCTTAATATTTTTGATTTTCTCCTTTCACTTTGCATTAATTTCACCAATTTTACCTTTCACAGGAGTGTATTGCCTGTCTGTCTAAGACCTAATTTTTTTTTATCTCACTGCACTTACTGGAATGTTCACTATAATCACTCTTTTTAAGCAGTGCGGCCAGACAAGCACTGACCACCCCCCGACAGGCACTGCACTGTGTTATTTGTTGAATAATGGTTTACTGGACTAAAGTTTTATGATTCCAGATCTTAGCCCACATTCCCTGCTGTCACAACCACTGGCGCCTCAGCACTTTGCAATGCTTCCAATGACCCTTCAGTAGTTCTTTACATGTATTAAAAATATCCCAGCATAACTGACATATGTGTATCTCACGGAATGCAGAATCAAATGGCAGAGGTTGCTGGTGGGGGCTGGAGAACGGGGGGGATCAGTGGCAGTGAACCTATGGAATTTTACTAATTTGAATGTCATTCAGTTGCGCACTGAATCAGGAATAATTAACCATGTTCTGACTTTTATTAAATTACTCTCTAGCCCTTCAGTTTGGTAAAGTATGTTTTAATGTTAGCAAATCAGTCAGGCTGTACAATTAAAGCATTCAAAAGGCTGGTTACATTGCAAGGGAACCAAACATGTCACTAAAAGCTTATTGATCAAATGATGTTTAAGTTGCTTTGCCCTTTGAAAAAAGAACTATAAATATGTTTGGCTCATATGATGTATAGCTATGAAGGACTAGCCTATCAACACAGACAATGACAAAGCATAAATACTCCTGTAAGATGTACGGCCCGTAAACATGTGCAGGGTCAGTAGAAATCATTTAATAAAATCAGTTCAACATTTCCCCTAACAAATACATTTGAAATATTTTATTAAATGATATTATAGTTACACTGCACATTGCACAAATATAAATTGCATGTATGCTTAATGGTCACATACAAAAGTGTACGTGTAGAAGGTGATGTCACTCTGTGTCACAAAGGAGACGCGTCTGTAATACTGGAGTGTTAGAAAATGAGACATCCTCAGACAGTTTGTCATGAAAAAGTCATTGTGCGTGAAGTAACTGAAGCATACCTTATTTCTTCCTTATCAAAAGAGTGTCAAATGAATGAATTTAATAAGGCACGGGATGAAATCATGTTAATATTCAAACAAGCTATGCAAAGCTTTACCTCAGTTTTGTGTTTGTGACGCGTAACCAGTTCATGTTAGTAACAGAAGCATAATGTATAAATTCTACCAGTTTCTATCAACTTATTTAAGTCACTGGAAATTGGGATTGACTAGGTAACTTCATACCACCCTAATGTTGTAATCTAATTCTTTATCCTGAAGTGAATGTATCATATAGTCAGTTAAGTTAGTTACATACACTGTATGGACAAAATTCACCTGGCCATTACAACTGAAAGAACGTTTATGACATCCCATTCTAAATCCATAGGCATCAATGTGGAGTTGGTCCCCATTTTGCAGCTACTGTATAACAGCTGCCGCTCTTCTGTGAAGGCTTTCCACAAGATTCTGGAGTATGTCTGTGGGATTTTTTACCCATTCATCCCGACAAGCATTTGTGATGTCAGGCACTGATGTTGGATGTGAAGGCCTGGCTCACAGTCTCCATTGTAGTTTATCCCAAAGGTGTTCGATGGGGTTCAGGTCAAGGGCTCTGTGTGGGCCAGTCAAGTTCTTCCACACCAAATTCACCCAACCATGTCTTTATGGACCTTGTTTTGTGCACTGGGGCACAGTCATGCTGGCACAGAAAAGGGCCTTCCTCAAAGTGTCCCCACAAAGTTGGAAGCAAAGAATTGTCCAAAATGTCTTGGTATGCTGAAGCATTAAGAGTTCCTTTCACTGGAAGTAAGGGGTCTAGCCCAACCCCTGAAAAACACCCTCATACCATTATCCTTCCTCCACCAGACTTTACAATTGGTACAATGCAGTCAGGCAGGTAACGTTCTCCTGGCATCCACCAAACCAAGACTCTTCCATCAGCCTACCAGAGAGAAGCCTGATTCATCACTCCACAGAACACATTTCCACAGCTCCAGAGTCCAGTGCTGGTGTGCTTTACACCACTCCATCAGATGCATGCCATTGCACTTGGTGATGTGAGGCTTGCATGCAGCTGCTCAGCCATAGAAGCCCATTCCATGAAGCTCCAGGTGCACAGTTTTTGTGCTGGAGTTAATGTCACAGGAATTTTGGAACTCTGCTGTACGTTGGTGACTTTTACCAATGCACCTCAGCACTCGGTGATCCCGCTCTGTTACTTTGCGTGGGCTGACACTTCGTAGCTGAGTTTCTGTTGTTCCTAAACACTTCAACTTTGCAATAATACCACTTACAGTTGACTGTGGAATACCTAGCAGGGTAGAAATTTGTTTTTCTTTCTGTTCTAGGCCATAGCTAACAGCATACTGGGTTTATATGAAACGAAAACCAGTTCCACTCTCTTTTCCTGTGTTATCTAATCAGAATCACAATCCATTCCTTCCCCTACTCATCCAGTGTATCAATAGAAGTTGCTGTACCTCACTTCACTGTCAGTATTATTCACTACAATCATCCATCCATTTTCTGTAACTGCATGTCCTGTTCAGTGTCACAGGGGGTCAAGAGCCTATGTGTGTAAAGCAGGGAGCAACCCAGAATGGGGCACCAATCCATCGCAGGGCACGTGCATGCACCTGTAATTAGCATGTTTTGGGACAGTGGGGGATGACTGGAGTGCCTGAGGGAAACCCCACAACGACACTTGAAGCCAGGGTGGGGACTCAAACCCAGGCCTGAAAAGTGTGCAGCAACAGCGCTAACCACTGCACCTCCGTTAAATACAACTATAAATAATACAATTCTACTGTTTTATAAAAATGCATTTAAGTAAGCATTTAATATGGAGGATATATTTTAGATGCTTTAAAGTATACTAATTTCTAATTTTTTGCTAAAAGTTAAATTATTTGGCTTGCCAGGAATCCATCTGGCAATATCGGGACATTTTAAACCAGAGAAAAGTGCTCTTAAGTTCATCCCTAGCAGAAAACAGCCCATCCAAAATATCTTTTGCTTTATTTTTCCAAAATATTTGTTAATTGGCCTTTGAAACCAGTGGGGTGGAAGCCAGTATCTCTCTGATTACGGTGTCTGGGTGTTCCTGTGATTCACTGTGTGTTTCTTTTCCTTTTGTTTGCTTCAGCCCCCACCACCATTCTCCAGCCCCCCCCCCCCCGACAAGTCTATGATTGCCAACCTGCCGTGTGCCCCTCTCAACCACCAAAGGCGACAGAATTCTGAGTATTTCTCAGTAATTTGCCTCAACTCTGGCTTGTACAAATGATAATTTGCCTTCCAAGTTCCCCACAGGGAATTTTCCAGCGAGAAGGATTTCTCAAAAGGAACTTCTTAAGCATGAACATACACTCCAATGCAGTCAAGTGCCAGACATCTTATTGGCGTACTTTGGATTTTTAGACAGGCAGTTTCTAGAAACATCCTGAATATGTGTGTGTGTTCATTGTAAAGGTGTAATATAGCCTCTTTCTTAAACACGCTGCTCCTAGAGCATTTCCCATGGTTCTCGTCCCCTTAATATATAGCATACAAATGAAAAAATAAAAGCATTGTCTATGAGTCTCAGCCTTGTTGAAAAAGTCACTAGTAGGAATAAAATGGGGCCTTGTATGTTTACAGTGCACTTTGAAATACTGTGGGGAGCTGAGACTTTTTACACTGTCTAATACAGCAGAGAGGGGAAAGAGGGCCAGGCAAAGTGACCATTCGTTTTAATTTTGAGATGCCAGCACACAAGGGACAGCGCTAGTTGATAGAAATTGATTTATTTTGTCTGGCTCTGGATCTGGAGCTTCAGTCTGAAAAAAGAAACCGTAACAGACCTTTTGAATTTTCAGCTAAAAAACACTCATAGCGCAAGGTAAAAATGGGCATGTCGTTGTCCAGCATTCATTAAAAAGCTTCTACTCTGTTTTTTAAAAGCCTGCAATGTTGAACCAAACCTTTGTTGAACATTAATGAGAGCATAAGCCACAATTCTAAATATATATGAGTGTTTCACAGTCATAGAAATGAGGTCCTAGCTCTCAGTCACCTCTTGGTGAGTGTGTTTCCACCATACACGATACAGTAGCTAGAGGGCTGCATGGGAATGGGGATAGCGATAATACCACGTATATCTGTGGTAATCCGTGGGAATGGGGATAGCGGTAATATCATGGAATTCTGCGGTAATCCATGGGAGTAGGGATAGCGGTAATACAGTGGATATTTGTGGTAATCTGCAGGAATGGGGATAGCGGTAATACCATGGATATCTGTGGTAATCTGCAGGAATGGGGAAAGAAATCTAAATATTCCTGTGGGAACACTGGGAATGGAGAGGATGTTTATGCTATTCCTCGGGGATGTTAATAAAATACATGATGCCATGGTAATGGTACTGAAATTGCTGTTTCTTATATCTGCTATATTAATTTTAAATCCTCCGGTTATCATTCCACCACAACCTGGTGGCAGTGTCAAGTGAGTAATGTAATAAGTAAGATATTTAAAGGCAAATATGGGCACATTTATTTTTGACACTGTACTGTTGGTGTGTTAGTGAATGTGGGGACAGGGTAGGGATGGTTTAGATGGTTTGTGGGGACGGATGGGAATAGAGATAGATATCACCTTCAACAGCTCTGTAATAGTAACCCTAATTCGTAACCCTAACCCCTAACTCTATATAACTGCCTGATCTGTTGCTCTGTGTCATATTCTGTGTTTGGTGTTTTCCACCATGTTGACCCTGCAATACACTGCTTGTGTTCTAACTGTGTTTTGGGATTTAGCTTTTCCTCTGTGTTGACCATACGATACAGTGACTGTGTTCTTGCTACATTTTGTGACTGTGCTAAGGATTTGGTGTTTCCTCTGTGTTCACCCTGCAGTAGGACTGGGCGGTATATTGAATTTTTTCATTATGCCGATATATTTTCCAACGAGATATAGGATGCCACAATACTGTTTATATTGATATACTTTTATTGTACATTAAAAAAGTATGAGCGAAGATTTTAATAGAGACAGAAAGTATTCCTTGGCTGTAAACAATACGAGAGCTTTGGTTGTGATCTTGCACTGGATCCCAGAATTCACAGCTAAAATCCAAACAGTCACTTAATGTCTCATGGGGATGCTGATTGAGGAGGCAGGTAGGGGGTGATTGTTACTTGTTTCATTTTGTTTTAAAAAAAACAACCTATGCAATGCCTACCATTGCATAACTCTATAATTTTCTTTCTATAAAGTTGTACTATCAAATTTCATTTTTACATGAAGCAGTGTAATTTTAATTTACAATAATACTCCTGTACATGTTGTCAATCAAACATTATAATGAATGGAATCTTGTATGATTTTAATGCAATCAACATGTTCCTGCAAATAAATAAATAAGATTTAAAAAATAATTATGTTGACTTGATTAAATCCATGTAGTAGTTGCTCTTGGAACCGTAATCAGTTATTTAATCAGTTCATCAGACAGATTGAGGTGTTGGACACAGTAAACTCTCATCCAGGAGCTCAGGTACCTCTAATCAAGTCTGGGTCTGCTCACTTTCCTTTCACATTACATATGAACTTGCTTAGACAAAGCTGTCTGAAGTCACTCCTGTTTAGTGTATTTATTTAAATCCTCCTTTGATTGTCGGGTAGACTGTATACTGGACAGCCAAGTGCAACACATAAAAAACAACAGACTATAAATTTAGGCAGCTATTCCCCATGCCTGACACAATTAATGGAGATTCCATAGTGAATTAGCATTCTGTAGAATTCAGTACCAAACCACCACAGCGCTGACCGTGAGGAGACACTGAACTTCTGTTAATTACTGTAGCTGCTCCATCACGGTGCTATTTGCATTTGACTCTGTGTTAGAACCTCTGTTGGGCAAAGGTTAATAAGGACTCCAAGTGCAATAGATTTGGAGAGAGACAATGTCTTATTATTCAGCCAAGCCCCCTTGCTGCTTACAGTGACATATTAAACACTGCAGTCGGTTGCATAACAACCACACTGGCAAATCTAAAACTGAGACAGCTTGGAGTTCTAGCATTAACAAGACATTTTAGACACGTGGATTAATTAAAAATGCGTCCCAGTGGCTCTGTGAGCACTGTTTCCTCACACCTCCAGGAATGAAGGCTGGAATTGTGATCTGTGTGTGGAGTTTGCATCTCCCCTTGTAGTGTGGATGTCCTCAGGGTATTTTAGTTTCCTTCCGCAGTCCAAACACATACGATTAGCTTAATTTGTGTCTCTGAATGGCCTGTTGCATGCGAGAGTTCGAGGCCTCTGTTGGACTGGTGACCCATGCAGAATGCACACCTGTCTTGGGCCCTGTGGTGCCTGTGATAGGTTCCAGATTCTCCTGTGACCCCGATGAGTTAAATACGAATTAAATAAACTGTGATCATTAACACCTGATAATTTCTAATAGATAACCTAAACAAATAAAGAAATATTGGTCATAAATCCTCAGTTTGCAAGTCACGTTAACTTCATTGTCATCCCGTACATTTACAAACATATACATTTACAAACATATAGTGGGATTAGAATATGTACCTCCATGATCATGGTGCAATTTACAAAAAAGGACAGCGGTGATGTATACATGGGACGTGTTATGCCCTGCATACCTTTCCCCTCATTCTCTCCTGTTACTTGTTTAATCCTTCGCCTCATTACAGCCCTTGTGTGAATCACCCCAGTTGCCTCTCGTCTGCTCCCTCGTCAGTGATGTATATAGTGCCTCCCTGTCTCATTGATGTTGCTGCCTGCATGTACTCCCCAACGTACCTTGTGTCCTGCGCTCTCGCCTGATCCTCCCTACCCTGTTTCGCCTCCATCTTTGACAGGACCACACATGGTGAACATAACATGACTGTGTCATGAACGGAAAGTACAGATAGTTTGAAGTAAAACACAAGGATATCACACTACATATCACTTACAAGTGCCTGATGAGCATGTTTATGAACAGGGTCATGCAGAAATTGGTTTGGTCTTTCCAGTTTCTGAAACAATGTGTCCTAAAGTGATATCTGAAGTAAAACCATTTAAATTTTTAGATTTTCCTGTGTAATTATGCTATAATATGTGATCAGATTAACTGGGGCAGGCAATGAAAGTAGAAAAATGAGGAGCAGATAATACTCTTTGTGAAAAACTATAGCTTGAAGGTAAACCTTTGACATTATTGGACTTAACATGATTTATACCTCTGAGTTATTATGTTCTCTGCAGGAGTGTCTACAACACCTTCAGGATTCCTCTGCAAATCTGAAGACATGCTGTTCGGTTGGCTTTGGGCCTCTGATTTGCCTTGCGCTCCTAGGGATCTTCTTGCTTGTAATTTGTTTGTTGGCCCTCTTTTCTTCCTCTCCATCAATCTGTCAAACTCATCTCCACACACATCTATAAATAAAGTCCCGGCTCCTTCTTCCCATCCTTGTATAACATCTTGCTACGAGCAAGTCTTCCATGCTTATACTTACTATATACTTCAGTTCATTATCTTTTACTTATAATTTGTTACAATTATCCACCATTACTATATGCATGAATCTTATATAAGCACAACACAGGCTTTGGATTTAGTCTGTATAGTATTCTCTATGACTTGTGTGTGTTCGAGTATGTGTTCCTAGCAGAATGGACGTGAAATAACCTGAAACACCTCTAAAACTAGTGCACAATAGTATTTTAATGCTACTATGCTGAACCACTTACGTTACGTTCATCCCATGGGTTGCATGCAGATGCCACAGCACTTACTAACAGCCTTCATAAACTGCACCACAATTTCTATTAGCTGTCCTGCCTAACATGTAAGCTACTGTATGAATTTAAATGTTTGTTCATTAAATGCAGGTTTTATATTCGTCAAGTGGGTTTGTTACATGAAAAGTTGTTTGATTAACCTCGGTGCCCTCGCTCATACCATGTTCCTGCAACTAATTATAATAACAAGATAAAATGAAGAGAGTGCCATTAATGAGGAAGGATTGCTCTATGTAGTCTGATGTAGACCATCAGCAATCACCAGACCTCACAAGCAAAGGAGGTAATATTATGTTGTTTAGCCTGGCTGTGTCGAACTAAAGCCTTTAAAAATCTAATGTTTTTTTACCTGTAATACATATATACCGTACGCATGTAACATATACGCCCTATATAACTGCCTAACCTGTTCCTAATAAATGGCTTGTAAGCTGGAATCACTATGTTTTGAAGCGCTGTAATCTTTGAGATGACATATAACAAGGTTACATATGAGAACCACCAAGCACAACATATAAGGAGGATGTGGAGATGCCGTCTGTAGACAGGAACCAGTGCGGGTTCCACTAGAGAATATGATGTGGCTGCCAACAGGACATTCTACATAATTTCTTCAGGAGCACCCATTTTGCTACAGACCAGCACAGAACTTAAGGGAGCTGCAACAAAGTCATGCTGGGAATTTGAGGCAACAGCCTTCATGTTACAAGTTAATGACCCTGAACATGCTTGCTGTTAATCTATCAATCTGTCAGACTGTTTAAGCTGAGCCTAGTGATTACTTTGCTTAGTTTGTTGACATATACTCTTGGATGTCTGTAGCCTTAAGCTAGTTCCTGGTTCTTCCTAATTAGTGACTTGGATCTATCTTGTGGGTTGTTCACTGGTGTAGCCCAACACGCCTTTATACTGGATTTACTACCATCTTGACCGTGCTCCAAACTTGCCTATGGCTATTGCTGTTTCAGCTCACTGAGTAGTCAGCAGCCATAGGTCTTTCTCCACAGTATCCTAGGAGACCAGCCTGTCAAAGAAAGAGAGGTCTGATAGGCAGAAGTCCTGGTATCATGCGTCTGTGCAGTTTGGCATGTGTCTGTCCACTAGTGTTTGTGTTCTTTGTTTGAACTTAATAAAGTTATACATTATTTGTATTTCAAGATCCTGACCAGGATAAGGAGATGAACCTACATGTACCACTATACATTTTCTTCTTCAGGTAATGATAAACAGTGACCCTCTCTAAGTGGAGAACTTTCATTGCAGCCTGAGGCTTGGCTTTTAGAAAGAGCAGAATAAACTGGATACCAAAGATCAGGCTCATTAATTTCACTCTAGCTGGGTGAGGAGACTCTCTGGGGTGTCCTCATCCAGAATCACCTCCCCTTCTCATTTGCAAAGCCACTGGGAAGGAAAAAAAAACATTACTTAATGATCAAACCAATTCTAATGAGGCAAAAATGTTTACGGAGGACAGCACTGGTCTTCAGCTCTCTCATGGGCAAAAATGGATGAAGCGTTGAGAAGTTGAATCATTTTTACCCTCAGAAATGATACCAGCAAAGGCCCAGTCTGAGACCACAGCTTGGTATGTTACATCATGTCAGGATGTTATGTGCTGGTCCCCTGAAGTTTAATTAATCCATTTAACTGTTGTTAAATGTTCAAGTCACCATTTGGGTATAACTTTTGTACATTAGCTTGTCTCATGCCCAGAGGAACATTCGTTTATTCATTCATTCATTTGTTTGTTTGTTTAAAATCGGGGGCTCAGTGGGTAGCATTTGTAGCCTTGCATCTTCAGCATTGTTTGACGTCCTTCCAGTCCTGTGTGTATGCGGAGTTTCCACATTGTTAGAAACTGCCCACTGGCCCAACGACAGAATCCTATGGGACAACAGAAGGCTTTGTGTTTCTGGGAGCTTAAACTGCAAATTAAACTTAATTAAATCTGAATTCAGATTATTTCAAGAATTATTTTAGAGCACTTTAGTCGTGATCACTAGCTAATTTATGATTATCTGACTTTTGGTACATAGATTTGGTACTTTTCGCTTTTCCATTGATTTCCAGTTGAGTACCAGTACCAAAAGTTCCAGTAACAAAAGTGCCAGACCAGCTGGGGTACTTCTTTGGTACTTCAGTAATTTGGATGGGACTGGAAACACTTTCTGAGTCGATTGGTTATGCAAATAGCCTGCCGCTGAAACACAATACAATGCTGTCTTGAAAACAGAACAAACAAACAGAAAATAATGTGATTTGGTCAGGTCATAAGAACATATACAACAAAAATATCCAGATGGCAAGACAAGAAATTAAAAGGTATTTTGTTGAATATACGCATATAGCATGCTGTCCTAGCAATGTGATTTTGTTGTAATAAATATTAAAAAGGAGTTAATAAATTTCTCACAAACCCATCTTTAAGTGATTTGAACAGCAAAGATGAAAATGATTATGGTTATCTCAGAGAACACATGCAGCAACACATGAAAAGCAGCAGCGGTAAAACTTTAAACAGATTTTTAAACATAAAAGAATCTATAAAATGAATAATAATTAAAATTGCAAAGCCCAGTTTTTTTACTATGACAGAGTATCAGAGTAAAAATATTTTAGCAAAACTTTAACCCCCTGCGCTGTAATGTCCGTACAGAATTGAAAGTAAGAAAAAACCTTATTTTAATATAGCTGACGAGCGATGTAAGAATTGTATGTGCATCACATGCAATATTGGAATTAATATTGCACGCTGCCAAGCCGTATAGCATACTACAGCCATTTTTCTAATTCAGTACAAAATAACCCACCTCACACTGTGCTATCATTCGGCACCAGTACCAGTTTTGACGCCAGTGGAAACCCAGCACATTGCAGTCCCGTACTTTTGATACTTTCGTAAAGCATAGTGAGGTGAGGGCAGATACATATAAGCATAGTTAACAAGAACCAAACTAAAGACAGGTGTGGATCGTTAGCACATTGGGATGGCCAGAGACCTCTGCTGGCCAAACGGGAACATGATGGGCTGATAGGGCAGGTCCTGACACTAAGTTTGTTCATCCTGTGTAATATGATGTCGCACAGGATTAATAAATATCCATGATTGCAATGCGTAACCAATTTCATCTTGGTTCAGGGACTGTAGGGCAGCTACAGGCTGGCACAATGTCAGTGTGTTTGGTCAATTCCGCTCAGGGACTTACACCTGCTCACTGTGTCTGTTTGATTCAATTTAGAGTCTGGAAGCAAAGAGACAGAATGTTTGATCAATGCAGCTCAAGGACTGATGTAATTGCAGTATGTCTGATAGACTCAGGCTGCAAAGCAGTTAATCACTTTATCATATAATATAGCCACTCACATCCAGTTTACCCAACCCAAGTCAATAGAAAGCTAGAGTCTGTAGACTGTGATGCACAATTCTCTTACACTACCATTCAAGTGTGTAATAATCCTGCCCAAAAATTGTGGTAATACCACAATTTAGGAATTTTCAATTGTTAGCAATTTTAGACAAACAAGAATTACTCAAAACATAATTTTCATTGGGTAGGAACAACACACATCAATTGAAATTCCATCAGAAATACAGAGATCAATCTAAGTGGCCACTTAGCTACAACACAACTGCATTACAAAAGTAAAAAACAATGCAAAGTAATACATACCCAGTGGAAGATACAAAGAGTAAGTGTAAGAGAGACCTGGCTAAGGATGCTAATCACACAGTAGCATGTGGGAGCTCTGGCTACAGAGTGTCTCCTCAGTAAAGGCTACACATGGCGAATGTGCTAATCACACCTACCATGTGAGAGCAGCTACAAAGTATTTCTCTGGCTTGGGACCATGTGGAGCCTTCTTTCCATCTCAAACGGAGTGATTGGTATTCCCATTGAATGATGTAATAAATCAGTAATTTACCAGATATTACAATTGTTATTCCACATATGACAATGCATCAATTAACAATCAGGGGTGAGTTTCCCAAAACCTTTTATATGCTACATCGTTCACTTTTTTTTTTTTTGGCACGGGAAGTTGGCCATTCAAATTTCATTGTATCTACAATGCAAATAAAGATATATTCTATTCTATTCTATTCTATTCTATTCTATTTGTGTTATGTGTTAAAAGATAGAACTTATGAATGACCTATAGTGTTAAGAAGGTTTCAAGAAACTCACCCCAGAACACAAGACAGTCAACTGATAGTCACATTGAAACAGTTCACATGAGACCATACCTGTATGAATATGTACACCACTCGCATTCACATTAAACAATGTTTCTCACGTATACACATTCTGTGTGGTCCTTGTGTGACCTAAGTCAGGGGGGAAAGGACGAGGGTGGTGGAGAGGAAAGGATACATTTATAATCAGGAAGTATATGACAGCTTGACTGTGGCCCACTTTTCATTCAGTGGGGTTGAGATGGGTCTGACATGCCACAGTGTGTGTGTGTGAGTCCCTCCTCGTCAGGGCAAACTTGAGAGT
>JAODJW010000040.1:29992672-30007031 GCA_026777045.1 Hyperopisus bebe | reverse complement strand
AGGCCAACTTCACAATGGTGACTTTTATGTCTCGGCACTAAAGCAGCACAAATGCACAAATTTTTTTGGTAATATGCCTTACAATGTTCTGTCCATGTATGTGCTAGATTCCTTCCATAGTCCAAAGTCATGGGGTTTAACAGAAGTTGTCTCTAAATGCTGATTGTTGTGATTATTTCTGTGTGTTTGTCCTTTGATGGACTGGCATCCCATCCAGGTCGCTTTTGTCTCGTTCCCTGTGCTTCCTGGGGAGGGCTCCCATCCTGCCCTGCATTTGTGTAAGCGGTCATGGAAAATGTATGGGGGTGTAAAGGAGTTATTTTACGTCTGATTCGATTTATAGACTGTAGCTAAAAGCCTTGTTCCTCAGCTCACAAGCAGTGTTGTTAAATCAGGTGCTATGTTCTCAGGATAGGTACTTATGGCACACTGACACTTTCCAGATACTGGGATTCAGTCACTAAATAATTTATTTCGTAGAAACAAAAAAGGTGTGACTTTGCTGTTTTGGGCTGAGGCTTTATTAATAGCTACATAAACATACAATGAGCTGCCCTGTCACCGTCGCTTTATTTTACAACTTAAAATGGTACTCTGCAGCTTCCTGGCTGGCTTCAGAAGCCGCCGCATCATAAAGAGCATTCTACATAACTAGGTCCCTCTGTTAGCATTTGCTACGCTCCTGAATTTATTGAGAGATGAGAAATCATGGGCTTCCTTTGCGTCGTGCCTCTTTATATTTCAAGGTGACTCTGGGGGAGTGTCTCTCTGGGTTGCTGCTTTGTCTCTGTTTATGTGGAATTTGCATGTTTATCTCTTTTGTTCCAGGTTTCCTTTGGGTACATTATGTATGTATTTTTGTCCCTCTGATCTATGATAGACTGCCATCCTTTCCTGAGTGTCCCCTACTCTTTGATTTTAGGGATAGGATCCAGGCTGTCTGTGCTCTGTGTTGGATGGATGGTTTTCAAGGGCGTGCCATACTCAGTGAGCTTGATAAAACTTGTTTAGCTTAAGCCAACATCTCACAGAAAATGATCATCGAGTCCACGAGATGGAACGCCATGGGAAGAAATTAAAATGTTAAATAGATGGTTGACTCCAGACTCATGTGTGTAAGAGGAGGACTTACGCACAGAGGGTAGGTGACCACAGGAGACTGAAACCAGATTTTTGACCAGAGGATGGAAATTAGCCAGAAGAGAAGAACCAGGAATCCAAATAAGGTATAGGAACCATGAACCGGGAACTAGGACATTTGAACTAGTCAGGAGATTGGACCCCAGTGAATTAAGGACTGGGAAACATACTCCGGAAGATTTCAAACTGGAAACTAGAAATCTCACAAGACAGCCAGCTCCATCTTGTCCAGAGAACACCGATTTGGTCACAGAAGAAACAAATAAATGGAGGCATTGATTTTAATCTCTTCAGCGCCATGTTTCGGTAATTTTCTGATTTGACCTAGACACAGCGAACATTTTCATTAAAAATGAAAAAAACCCAGGGCACACTTTGAGGAGAATGTGGACGTCTTCCGTCCAAAACTAACATTAAGTAGCATCACTTATCATCTTTTATATTTATGTGGCGATGGAGTATTCTGCTCCAAACAATCTGACTATAAGATATGGGTGAGCAGCTACACTTACAGGATTAACATCACATAATTGCATACAATTAATCTCACAGAACTTATTATACATGATTAATGTAATACATAATAATTCGTAGTACATTAGTGCATGTGGAGGACATAAAAACTTTGCCGACAGAGTTACCAACTGTAAGAGGTACTCATCCTATCTTTCACATTTTGCTGTGTTGCTACAAATTCATTTAAATGCCAGTTTACTATGCCAATCAGCTTCAGAAGGGAAATACAATGTATTTCATATTATATTGCATTATATTATACTGGATGAAGAAAGATAATTTTTTTTCTGAAACAAAACACTTACATTGCCTGAATGGACTTCTGTAACTAATCGCTTACCTAACTGCTTGGTTTGAAAAGTCAGCCTCCCCAAAACTCTTCTAAGTACTTCCTAATGACCAGCTTTATTATTGGCATTAAATACCTTTCTGTGAGCCTTCTACAATCTGTCCTCTTTCCACAGCTTAATGCCAGCATTGCTAAATGTACCCGTGGGCCTCACAGATCTGTCTTTGCTTTGAGTTCAACACCCAGCCGTGAGACTTTTAAGAGACCTTCATTTAACCTGAAGCCGTATGCATTTGTAGTAACATTGGTAACATAACTCCATTTAGCTTATTGTGTTCTGGAGACCTGGTTTTGCCTAGAAGTTTTACGGCACAGAAGGTGACGACATTTTTCTTTGGCTTTGTTTTCAGTTTACTCCTCATAATTGTGCACACTGAGAGTATACAGTTAGACATGAGGGCCACACATAAAAAATGAAAGTGCTGAGGTTTCTGTACACAGCGCGAAAGGCCAAGGATGATGGATGATCTCAGACCTCACATCTTAAGAAGCGCCCGCAGTGTTAGGTTGCTTACTTACTCTGGGGCTTTTCTGCATCTGAGCTTCATTGCCCCATAAACATCATCCAGAATCATAAAGGTCAGACATATCAATAATATCAACAACAAGTTGGTTGAATGTGAGCTAAAGATTCAGCAATCAGTGTGCCTACCTCTCCTCCACCCCTCTGTTTCTACCTCCACCACCTCCACACCTAGTTAACATAATGCAATCTATTGATGCTGAAACTGATCCATGGAAAGCTTGATGTTGAGTCACTCAATACGTTAACATGCACACTAAGAAAATCAAATTATTATGTTAGTCCGACTAAAACCAGACTTTTAGAGTACATGTAAACATGTTTGTCTGATTGAAATCGTACTAAATAGAATTTCTCTTAGTTGGACAAAGACAGCCAGATAATGTAATTGGGAGTCAATGTACTCCTGCATGTATACGTTCAGTTGGACTGGCCTAGGCGCTGTGCGTATGTTCCGCAGTGTCCTCCTGGGCTTTGACCCGGAAGTAACAGAAGAAGCTGGTAAACAGAAGTAGTTTTGAGCATGGCAGAGGATGCACAGCACATATGAAATGTACAGCGCTGTAAAGCTGTCCACTTCACCGAATAACTAAACGGAGCTTTTCCACTGGACCAGGTACCGTACTTTTGGTACTTCAAATAGGTACCAAAAGTGTAGTGCTTCAATGTGTTGGTTTTCCACTGGTACTGGTGCCAAATGACATCATAATGAGAGGAAGGGTATTCTGTACTGAATTCGTAAAATTCAGTATATTGTAGGGCTCAACGATATTTATACCAACATTGCATGTTATGCACATTCAATTCTTATATCGTAAGCCAGCTAGATTAAGATCAAGCTTTTTCTTACTTTGAATTTGGTATGAATATTATAGCGCAGGGAGTTTAAGTCTCGCTAAAACATTTTTATTCTGTCATAGGAAAAAAACCAGCAAGATTTGCAATTTTAATGATTATTCATTTTCAAGATTATCTAGTATATATTTAATAATCAGTTTATAGTTTACCTCCGCTGCTTTTGCATGAGCACTGAATGTGTTCTCTGAGACTATCATAATCGTTTTCATCCGTAATTGCGGTTTAAATCTCCTAGACTGGCTAGTGAGAAATTTTTGTTAATCCCTTTTTTGTTTCATAAATACCCCAATATTTATTACAACAAAATCACATTGCAATATTTGAAAAATTTCCAATACCATACCATGCTGTCATAGTATATTATACAAAATAGTTTATTTCTTGTTATGCTATCCTGATCCTTGTTGTATCTGTTCTTCCGACCAGATCGCAATTAAAGCTTATGCCCCTTAATTTGTCCATGCATCTATTATTATGAATTAAATTTTTTACATCTGTGACGTAAAAGGTCATCCGGAAAAAGCCCCATACTAACAAGCTGAAAGGAGCCATATCGCCACCTATTGTAGGAGAGTTGGACATACTTCAGGCAATAAATCAATTCCCCTTCCGTCCATGTATATTGGGAGAAGGACAGTAGCCCGATTAAATGGTGTAGTCAAGCTATAACCGTTGCTCAACTTAGCTGTGCATGTAAACATGATGAGTTTCCCAGCATAGGATAGTCATTATAATGTAAATTGTACAGGAGAATCTTACTGGGTGACCTTCAGGACACATCAGCGTCGGCCCATTCTCTCCCATTTGCCAAAGCCACTCCTGGGGTCAGCCATGGGGAAATGTAATTTTTGTGTGCGCGAAGAAATGACTTGAGAAGTGCAAGACAAGCTGCCCTCGTCCAGCACTTCAGGATCCTTTAAATTAGCGGGGGCGAGCTGACACAGAGTATTTCTCCATTGTGAAGAGTTACGTGAGCGTCGGTGGAAAGAAAATGTCACGGCACTTTGTCTTGAGTGACAGTGGAATGGAGGAGTCTGTGGATTGCAGGAAGTTTGACAGACAACTTTTATGCACCCGGAAATGTGGCTGTGGTGAACACAACACTGCTACCAAATTTACCATATAACCACACATTCTGTAGGAAATTTACTAATTCATCCATCCATTTTCCATGCAGCTTATGCAGTACGAAATTGAAGTGAGTGGGAGCCTGTCTCAGGAAAGACAGGGCATGAGGCAAGGGGCTCCAATCCATCACAGAATACACACAGAGACTAGCGCCATCTTAAAGACAGTTCACCTATCCACATGCCAACATAACACAGGGAGGACTTGCAAATTCCACACACATAGGGTGGGTGTAGGACTCAAATCCACAGCCGGGAAGCTGTCCGCTGAGCCACAGTGTCACCCTAGAAAGGCTTTTGACAGATATAATGTTTTAAGGAAACACTATTGATTACAGTTGTGGATTTTCACTAACGTAAAGCGTACTTTGGAATGAATCCATAGTCTGGCTATTTAACAACTTTGGCAAGAAACTAAAACTGTGATTAAAACTCGAACAATTATGCAATCCCCAATGACCTTTACAATGATGCACATTCATTTTTTCCTGATGTTGTAGGTGTATGTGGGTTGTACTCAGATTTTCTTTTTTTATTTTTAAGCAACAGTGGAAATATTAAGGTGTCATTAAGCTTCAGTGACATGAAATTACATGCAAATGGAAAGGGTTTATTTCTAGTCTTCCACAAAGGCAATGTTGTGTGATATGGTACAGTAAGCGTGTTAAAAGTCCCAGGGTATCATCACACTGAAAATGTGAGGGTTCTGTAACACGAGCATTACAGTGTAGGGCACCTTATCACCAGATGCTAACCACATACTGTACAGGTACTTGCATATTTATTCTCCGAAGTCATTACTTACATGCAAGAACATACTTTGCCTCTCCCAGCTTCCCACCCTGACTATTCTTGCCGTTTCTGTGGTCAGTCATTCTTTCCTCCCAATAACAGCTTCACATTCTTCCACTAGAGCACCCCTCCCATTCTGTGCTTCCATAATTGGAAATGTACAAGGAGATCCCAGTGATCAATGCCGGGGTGATATGCATTAAATCTGCTTTCACTTCTTATATTAGGATTGGGACACTTGGCTCAGACTCTGACTGTAATTCATTCAGCTCAGCAAGGCCACAAACCAACTCAGAAGAAACTTATTTTCATCTGATCCCCCAGTTAAACTGAAGCCCATTATTGCTTTGGGAATAAGAATAGGAACTTGGAAACAGGCCACAGTAAAAAGCATAGTGTGCTGTGATTCGGTTCTTACTGATTAATTTGTAATAATTCTCTAATAAGCTGCTAATATGTTTACCCAACATTTACTGGGTGTATATATACTCCCAAGGCTCACTGTGTTCATCCTATGCTTCTGAATAAAGATGTCCATGATGTTAAATGAAGCACTACTTTAAAATAGAAAACTCAGACAGAATGAGAGGTGCCCTTCGCTGCTGTGGGTCATGTGGCGAGGAGTAACTATGGTAATTTTCCACACCTTGGGTGCATTTGTGTTGGCTCATGCTGTTTAAGTGATTTGTTCCTTCGCATATGTGAGAACCACACGGTGTGACAAGAAGAGCTACAGCACAATTTACTTAGCATATTAAAAAAAAATGAATCCTTGCTTTGTTGTTGTGTTTATTGTCGACTGCTTTTGACCATTCCTCAAATCTGTTGCATTCAGCCAAGCTGAAATTCGTCAAAAAAGCAGTCATCATGTGTGTTAAATTGTCTAAAATGTTCCCCTCCCTAACAGTACATTCATTCTAATGCACAAGGCTTTCTGTCAAACCTGTGTCAATGCATTTCTCTTCAAATTGCCCAAAATGATGCCTGTCATAGTAATGCACACAGAGAGCCTGCCTCTCCTCCATTTTGAGCAAAAAACAATATCCATTACCATGGTCAGCAGAACACCGAACAACTTAATTAGTTTGACTAAAAATGCCATCATTGACCATCAAGGGGAGACTGGCAGATGCTTTTAACATCCAAACCTCAAACCCGGAGTCATCAGTGCAATTTTGAAGTTAGGGTCATCAAAGCTGACTGACGTATGTATAACAAACACAGCAAAGAGGTACAGCCACAGACGTTTAATACTGGAAACAGAACTGTGGCTGTAGGTTCCTGATGGGGTCCTTAGCATATACGTCTCTGGGGTGTTTCATGCCCCCTTGGGAGTTTTGAGGAAAATTTTCCCATCAGCATGACATTTACAGAGAGGATACAGCAGTGCATAATGTGGGGAACTTTGACAATAATTGAGTCATACCTGCACCTTTTGAAGTCCGATGCCATTACAGTAGCGATGTAGAGCTGTCTTTCTCCAGGGTCCTAAAATCAGTCATGTTAATGACATGACATGCATATTTTTGTGTCCAACTCCATTAAATACATGCCTAACGTTATTTAAACCTATTTAATGCAAATATATTTCGAATACATTCAAATAATATACAGTTTCGTCATTTTTGTGTCTCAAAGTCCAATAATGTCAAGTGGTTCAACCACCTGAACAAATAAGAAGAGTAAGAAGTTTCTTGAAATTGGTATTTAAGCAATTAAAAAAATGAATTAGTTAGCCATAATTCTATGTTTGAAACCTTCAACCTTCATAAAAAATTTACAGAACATTATGGTTTTAAAATCATTAAAATGATTGAAAACATTTTTCAGCAAATTTACATGACCCAAAATGTCAGGCGGCACAACTGGGAAAAGGGGGGGTTTATTTAAAAGTCATTTTAGAAAACAGTGGACCAGATGTTTCATCTTAAAGAAGACCCCAAGTGATCTTCATAGTGCAGAGAAAGACTTAGTAGATCTAACAGAAATATTGACAAAAATAACCATTTTCACTTGTAGCTAGGGTTCCGCAGTTTCCATGTCATGTGCAACAACCCATGGAAAACCATGAAAATATTCTAATATGATAAAACTTATAATTTAAATTGATAAACACCCATTTTAATTGGGTGTTTAAACTTGATATCAAGGACAAAAGTTTGTTCCGGTGTTCAGTTAGTCATTTGTTTAATTTGAATTGAGCTTGAAAAGTCATGTGGAGCAATTGCAATTAATATGACCACTAATAAATGTGAAAAACAAATAAGAATTAATGTCTGATGCATTGCAGATACATGGTTTTGATTTGAGAAAAATAACTGCAAAATATTTTTGGTGGCATTTTTCATTTTGTGACAGTCCTTTTTGTCATTCACCCAGCCGCTGGCCATTTTCTGTTACATTATGAAAAGGGTCTGTTTATCCTGCCAAAGAGCGTGACACTCTTAATAGTGCAGTGGGGGAGGGGTGACTGCCATCTGTCCCACAGGAAGTCATGTGACAGGTTTACGTGCAGCCGTGAGTTGATGGGTTCTACCTGTCTTTCCTTTGCTGTATTTAGTTTAAAGACCTGCTCTGATGTTTCCTGATTTCCTGCAAACAGGAACTAGAATGTTTTTCTCACCCATGCAGAGAAACCTCATACCTTAGTGCACCCACACCTCCCACGGAAAGACGGCAGTTGTTGCTTTTTTCCCGTTTGAACCAGACACTTTGTTTGAAACTCTCATTATCAGTGCCTGATGTCTCCATCCTTTGTGGACTTTTAAAATAATTGTTGTAATGGTGTTTTTTTTAATGTATTTCCCTTAAAACATCCGCCTCCGTCATTTACTGATGCTTCTGTTCCTGGTGGGCTTCTTCTAACATCTGCTCCTCAGACTTATCGGCAAATCCCACCTTCTGTTCCCGAGGAAAGCTTTGATGAAGGGACTCATTAGGACCCTCCCACACGTTCATCCGCAGCCCGGCCCTGCCATAATTCAGTGGTGGTGCAGAATTGATGGGACATGCTTTTATTAAAAACCACTGTCATTTGGCACAGTAGAGGTTTATAAATAACCTCGTCTTGTGGAGGGATCTGCGTTACTTCTGGGAGTCGTCAGGTGCCGGGTTAGGATCCCAGGAGGGGTCTGACACACTAACTGGCTATCCTCAGGGAGCCAGGACTTTCTTAGTGAAGATCGGCCCGCTTTCAGGAATACAGTACGTGTCATATTTGCCCCTGTGCATTTTATTTCTCTGAAGGACCACCTTCAAACTGTTTTGTTCTGCGTTGTCAATGTATGTCAGTGAAGATATTACTGCAATCTTCTTACAGCATCTTTCACTGACATTCCTCGGCTCTGCCCTTTATCAAGAGTGAACCCCCCCCATGTCCCCATCCCCCAAGGATATAGAAATATGAGGAAGGCCTAGAGGATACTGCAGCAATTCTCACATCAACCTTTACCACGATGGGAATCTTTGGGGACACAGTTATAATGAGAGCATGTAACTGCATTGTTTTTCTTCTGGCTAGATTATTATTAATCCCATAGCAACCGGAGTGTGATAACTGTGTTACTAAGCTCAGCACAACAGTATCGTGAGCTGTACAGCGATAGAGGAACTGTATGCGTATTGCCTACCATGTCAGCAGTATTACTTGTATCATGTATTTCATTGTCAATGAAAATGATTGCTGTAATTGGCTTAATTGCTTAATAAATTGATTAGGATCACCATGTAAAATGTCCCATGGAAGCAGCATAGATGTTGATTTCCTACAAAGTCATCTCTTTCAACATAGCACCTCTGCAGTAACGTAGCTCACAACAGACTCCGGCTGTGTGAAAACTGGTCTTTTTGTAGTAAGACTGGACAAGACACAAAAGCCAAGCATCCTCATCCAAACCGTCTCACCCGTACAGCCAGCTTTTCTGCCTGACAGCCCTTGAATCCATTGGACAGGACATTGTAGGAAACAGGCACCCACTAACTGGGCGGATGGTTCCGGAATGAGCTGTGCTCGAGAAGAACTCCAGGGCAGATGCTTAGTGAGGACACAAGAATGAGGACACAGTGCCTAACAGGCAAGCAAAACAACAAACAGAAACGCTGACATATGATAGATAAGACTGGAACACAAAGCCTCACAGCTCAGTATACAGTATATGAGCCTAGGACTTAATTAAGCTTTTAATTAAGTTGTGGGTGACACAGGTGTAACCAACTAAATCCCAATGTAATCCAGCAGCTCCTGGGTGAGTGAAATCTCAACAAATAAAGTCACACTATCCAGCTACAATGGAAATCCAGTACTGAGTGTCTATATTCTGCAAAGGAAATCTTTTTTCTACCACATTTTCTATAGAGCTTTTTTCCATGGGTGATAGGTACAGCAATGTCCCACACTTTATACAAAAAGCTCCATTCTTTATGAATGAATTTTGAAATATGCCACGCATGCTGAAAAGATACATACACAACACATATAAAACAATGTAGTTTTAAAATAATGAACAATAAGGGTAATCTAGTTATTTAATATAATTATGTTTTCTTTTTCAACTCACTATAATTTCAGAGAACAGCGTTTAACTAGGATCAACAACCACACTGACATATTAATATATTACCAGGATTTTAGTAAAAATATATTACCAGGATTTTAATAAAAATATATTAACAGGATTTTAGTAAAAATGAATGAGAATTAAAACATTTTAGGTAAATTTAGTGTAAATTTATTTGGGGGGGATTAAATTGCTATAAGCTGCCATAAACATTTTACATAAAGTAATACAGTAAAATATTTAAATCAATGTAAACTGTAAAGTTTTCTGTATAGTTTTTGCTTATTAAAACTGAAGTGCTTTAACTTATAGAACTCCTTGTGTCTTAGCAAAGTCCAGGATGCTCCATCGATTGCTCTTGTTTTCTGGTATACAATCTGAAAACCAGCAATGTCAAATTACATTTAAAGAATACCACATAAGTCCAACTTCTGTTTACCACTACTATAAAATATAAATGAACACAAGTACACAAGTGCAGAATTTATAGAGAGGTAATTATATTTTTAACTACTACAGCATATAACATCAGCTGATAGACATAAAATACAAAATATAACCTGAATGTGATCGTTAGTGATTATTTTTGTGTTTATAAATTAACATTACCAAGAAAGCATTTTGAAAGCTGCTAATTTGCAGTAGCAGTCGATAAGATTTATACGTGTGATGTAAGTGGGTATTCTGATGTTACTTGATGAGAGGCTAAGTTACGTAACCTTCTTCAAGCTCCATTTGTCCTCACATCACTGCATTGTCGGCTTTTACCCCTGGGTGTAATTCGGTATTCATAGGGTGAACTTTGATGTTGGCATTTTGGCTTCAGCTCACAAAGCGTGAGCCAGCTAGAACGCGAAGCTAGAATGTCTGCTGAACTCAGACCTCCAGTGAACGCTGGGCACTGGGTGTAAGTCTAACTGTGTGCTGTGAGTTCATCACCGATATAGTGTGTGTGCCGTGTTATTGCCCTGAGTAACAATCTCCACTGTGCGCAGAAGCGTGTCAGGCCCTGTTAGGGAGACAGGAATCAATATGGGCTTAGAATGCAAATTAGAAAACTCTCATAGAAAAAGTACAATGAAGGCTGTAAATTCATATCCTCCCGACAACTTACGGCAAGTGCGTGTGGGTTTGCCAAGGAAGTTCAACCTGCTGCACCCCTTAGCACTGATACCATTGTGGTGTGGTCTTCGCGGAGCTAAGAGTTAGGAAAGTTATATTATACTTTCAGACTCGCTACGGTCAGACAGCAACGTGATTCAGGGGTTGGACAATGGGGTCGGGAAGTTTAACAAACTGGTAAGGAAAGAAGCAGAATGGGGATGAGACAGCCTATCGGGCTTTAACCAGAGAGACTCGGGGAGAGAATGAGGCCGGGAAACTGGGCAGGTGTTGCATTTGTAGGTGGGTAGAATATTGAGGAGTTAAAAAGAGGAGTTTGCTTCATGTGGTTTGGAAGTGCTGCATGTCAATGAAGGAGCTTGTCAGCCAGCTTTGCACCATCTATACTCTACCGAGGAGTACTGTAAAGGGGGGGAAAGTTTGGTGAGTGTGACACACCGGGAAGGAGGAATGATCCGCACTGGGGCTGGAAAATCAGAAAGGGTTTTCATTGAAAACTGGAGACAAGAACTAACAAAGGCCTGTAACTAACAAAGGGAGCACAAGCATGAGCACGAGCCATGAACAACACCTCCTTCATCTACAATGTCCAACAGAGGAACAAGGGCAAGGGTAAGGTCAGGCACCTGTACAGTATACACAATGATGACAAGGGTTAAATGAGGGACAGGTGAACTATTAATTACAAAAGCAATAAGGATAATACTGAGATGAGAAACATAGAAAACAGGGCATAACTATGAAACTAGACAAAGGCAAGGATAAGTGAGAACAAAGGGACAAAACTAGAAATCACAGGGATACAAACACAGAAACTGTCACAGTCGGCACCCATCTGACCCTGTGCCTTTGTGTTCCTTCCCTGTTCTGACTAGCAGGTGGCTGGTCATTCTGTCCTCTCCCAGCATGTAGTCCCTTAGCCCTAGTGCATTCTCCTTGCCCCCTGACAACAGCATAGCTCCATTCAGGCTGGGTTGAGCGTGTACCTCACACTTGTTAATTCTCCAGTTGTGGGTTCAGAAACCAGCCTCACTTCTTTTCTTTCTTTATCGGTTTTCTGATGTCCCTTGTGTTTGCTATTGGTTCTTTGCTTTCCTGTTTTGGTTTGCTCGGCTTGTGTCCTGTTTGTTTGTTGATTTATTTTCTTCTTGGTCTTTCCTAGTGTAGTCAGCCCTCTTATGTTCCCTAGTCTCTAGTGTTCCCCTGTCTTGGTGGTTGTTATTTAGTGTTTCCGTTTCCACCTCTTTTCTCACTGTTCCTGTGCCCCTCTTGATTGGTTAATTGATTATTTGTTATAGCTGTTCCCTGTTTGCTCTGGTGTTCCTATGTATTTAAGTGCTTGCCTTTGTTTTACTCCATAGTGAGTCATTGTGTTAATTATTGTGCTTATCAAGGGCGTGACTTTGGCTGGAACATTGGGGCAGTTGTGGTCTCCACCCATCACGGAGGAAACATGATTATTGGGGGGCATGTATTAGCTGGTTTTGGTTTATTGGGGGGAGGGGGGGGGGGGCTACAACACATCCCCCCCATAATTTACGCCCATGGTGCTTATGTTACTGTGTGTTGTATTTTGACTGTTTGCCTACTGCTGTTACCATGGTTGCCCAGTTCCTTTAGCTGGTGTATGTATGGTTCTGTTAGGGTGCTTTTCTACTACACCAAGTACGGTACCTTTGGCACGGCATTTTTAGTACTTTTGTTTTCCCTTTATTTTCATTTATTTTTGCTTTCAACTCCTAACGCATACCAAAAGTTCCATTACCAAATGTGACAAACCAACAGGGGTACTTCGGTACTTTGGGGTGGGACTCGAAACACTTTCTTTGTTGATTGGTTATGAAAATAGCCTGCTGCTGAAACACAATACAAACAGCACCTTGAAAACAGTTGTGAACTCAGAAAAAAATAACGAACAAAGTAAAAAAAATGCTATTTGGTCATAAAAACATATATAACAAAAAGATCCGGATGGCACGACAAGAAATTAAAAAGTACTATGTTGAATATACTAATAGAGTACACATATAGCATGCTGTCCTAGTGATGTGATTTTGTTGTAATAAATATTGGAATATTTATAAAACAAAAAAAAAATCATACATTTCTCACAAACCCGTCTTCAAGTGATTTAAATGGCAAGGATAAAAATGACTATGATAGTCTCAGAGAACATATGCAGAGCTCATGGAAAAGCAGCGGAGCTAAACTTTAAACAGATTTCTATACATATCAGAATGTATAAAATATAATAATTAAATAATAATT
Source organism: Hyperopisus bebe (assembly GCA_026777045.1). Taxonomy (NCBI): domain Eukaryota; kingdom Metazoa; phylum Chordata; class Actinopteri; order Osteoglossiformes; family Mormyridae; genus Hyperopisus; species Hyperopisus bebe. The sequence goes on along the minus strand of JAODJW010000040.1, from coordinate 29,993,780 downwards.
AAAATTGCAAAGCTTGCAAAGTATTTTTCCTTTGACAAGGTAACAGAGTAAAAATATTTTAGCAAAACTTTAACCCCCGAGCTATAATGTCTGTACAGAATAAAAAGTAAGAAAGAACCTTAATATAGCTGACTAGCGATGTAAGAACTGTATGTGTATAACATGCAATGTTTATAGTAATATTGTACATCGTCAAGACCTATAATATATTATAGACTTTTTTTTTTAATTCAGTACAAAATATCCCAGCTCATGCTATGATGTCCTTTGTTGCCGGTACCAATTTTTACACCAGTGGAAAACCAACACCTTGAAATACCGTATTTTTGGTTTCTTGAAGAACTAATAGTTCGGTACCTGGTGCGTGAGTGTGGCTACCAGGGTGATTACACCCAGAACCTGAGGGTGACAGGCCATTTTCTCAGGAAAATTACCAAACTGGAGACAATCTGACTAAGGTGGACCTAGAGTAATGGGATCCTCTGTCGGGGTACTCTCTGGGCAGAGTCCTGCACGGGTCCACTTTTGGAGACTCGCACCCGCACAGTACAGCACCACACCCGCCCGTGCACCCGTGATTATTTCAAAGTTAAATCCACACCCGCCTGGGCCTGTTAACATTCTGCCCGTTACCCGCCCGTACCCGTGATAAATTACACACAATTATTTTTTCTATGCACCTCTCAACGTGACAAGCGCTAGGTCTACATGAATTTTGAATTGAAACGAAAAAGTCCGTTTAACACAAAATCAAATCAGATAGATCTAAGCTATCCATACTGTGACGAGCGTGAAAGAGAGAACACGACATGCTCCAGCAAGGATTCAAACGTGTATGTGAATGTTTGTCGAGGCGATTATCTAATGGTGCGTTCGTTTTTCTCTCGGAGCTTGGAAATTCCAAGTTGAGTGACATCACGTTTGACAATCTCCCTTTCGAGCTACCAGATCTCGGAACAAACATGGCTGCCTCCATGAACACACTGCTGTAGGTTGTTGCTTTATATTTTATCAGATTTGGAGTGAAATTATTTTTTCCGAGAGACAAACAAACAAGAAACACAAACTAGTCAAACCACATTAAAAGCTTTATAAAATATTTTAGCAC
>JAODJW010000040.1:29956279-29971835 GCA_026777045.1 Hyperopisus bebe | reverse complement strand
GACCGATAAGAGGCTGGCGGCCTCGGGACCGATCAGAGGCTGGCGGCCTCGGGACCGATAAGAGGCTGGCGGCCTCGGGACCGATCAGAGGCTGGCGGCCTCGGGACCGATAAGAGGCTGGCGGCCTCGGGACCGATCAGAGGCTGGCGGCCTCGGGACCGATAAGAGGCTGGCGGCCTCGTGACCGATCAGAGGCTGGCGGCCTCGTGACCGATCAGAGGTTGGCGGCCTCCGGACTGTGTTGATTGAGTCGATTCAATGCATTGTATGATGTCCTGTTTCACATACAGCGACCTGGGTCAGTCCCATCAGTCCCAAGATCTAGGCGTGTTATTTGGTTTATTTCTTCCCCAACACGCCCTGGATCAGTCCTAGTTTGTTTCTGTGTTTTCTTACACCAAAATGCCTCTTTATTTTCTCCATTTGGGTTGCTCCCTTACCAGACTATGAGCTTCTCACAATCCTGAAGCCTTCTGATGTGCATTCGGGAGGCATGTTATCCCACGTCACACTTCACTGCTGTGAATTCCCAGCAAGCACCTGACCTCTGCCCCTGGAGCATCATTGGCTACAGAGGACATAAAACCCCAACCCATTTTTAATGAATCGTTGCCGCTGTGTTGTTGACAACCACAACTGATTGCTTACTTTCAGAATGTTTTTTTACCCGGATCACAAAGACAATCAACCTGACCGCACATTGCATGCTGTCTGGTAACACAGCTGTTTAAATAAAAGCGATAAGATGAACGCCCTTCATTCCTAATTTATTTGCTCCAGGTGATGCTGGTCCACCCACCACACTCTTATAAAGCTGCAATATGAAAGCTGACACATGGTCGTTACATAAGGTATGAAAATATGTATTGGGGGAAAACAACATTTAGCCTTTTATCCTACACCCAGGCACTGCAATTATCTTTTCATCACTCAAATCAAGCAAGAAGGCGCAATTTTACTTTGCATCTTTGTGAAAGCTCTGAATTCATGATTGTGAACATGAAGGACATCATGTGGCTGGCTCGACACCCTAACTGTGAACGCAAATCGAACTTTGCTGCAGGAAGCTGGCCACGGCGAGCCAGTGAGCTGAATGAGTGCTCCTGTGAGTTCTCCTGTAATGCCGGAGGGGGGGGAGGCTGTTTGCGGCTGTGCTCTGCTCTGCTCTGCCCTTTAAAAACCCCTTTCTTCTCACGATGCTTCGACGGAGTGTCCGCCACAGTGCCGTGAGGCTGATCTCATCCTGGCCCTGGGAGGGGGGGGGGGGATCCCACAGAATGGCCCGCATGCACGCCCTGGTGTCCTCACTTCACAGGAAATCCTCAGTCCTCTTGGACCGCCGTTCAGACGATATTGTGTACTGCTTCCAAAAAAAAAAATCATCTTCTCTTAATTAGAGGCAAAAGTAGTTTTAGGTGTAAACACAGACGTTAGCTATGAATATTATCAAATATATAATGCATCCAATACTTAATGATCTATGTAGAACGTGAGCTCATGCAATCAGAGAATTATAAATTTAGTAAATCGATAGAGCTTTATTGTTTTGAAGATGTAGTTTTCAGCAGAATTTTTTAAAGAAGTTATCCTTAAAATAAAGTCTTATCCAGAAAGAGCCGTTGTGTATGTGAGTTTTTGCTGCAACTCCAAAATTACGTAGGTGACTAATTAGAGGACTGTTAGGCCGAAGAGTTTTTTCTATAATGTTAGTATGCCCGGGGGGGACTTGGCTGCCTTGGACCCCCCAGAGATTATTTTTCTGCCTGCTTCGGAGTTTGTGGTCCCACTCCTCCACTGTCATCTAGCTTTCTTTCTTTTATTTGTCCTCCCTTTTCCCTGCTTTTTGTACTATTCTATCTTAATGATGTTGTGATGTATCTAACACACCCATGTAAAATACCTTAGGGTGACTCTCTGGTGAAAGGCGCTATGTAAAAATAACTATAACTGAATAGTTTTCTCAACTGGGTTTGAACAGCTGACCAAAACGTTACCCCAAAAACCTGCATACACACCGGCTGGCAAATAAGATTGCCCACCCCTGCCTTATTGTTTTAGGTACCATCCCTGTGTCTCGGGGTGTGGTGGTGAGTGAGGGCTGCTCGGAGGAGTGTCATGTTGACGGTTGAGTGGGTTGTTTGGCATCTAGCTGACAGCACGGTCATTGGTCACATTGGTCATTCTCATCAGTGCTGGCATTTAAACAGCCCTTTGCCATTTTAGGCTGGGTGCATAAACAAAATAGATTAATTTCTGGTGGTTGAATTAGTGCATAATTTAGTGTTCAATACAAGTGTGTTAAAATTTAGAAGGAACCCACCCATTCTTTAACCGCTCGCTCCTGGATAGTGTACCCTGGAGGCTATTATAGATACACCCAGATGTCAGTCCATCACAGAGCATGTGCACACTCATAATCAACCACCATGCAAATGCCAGGCACACAGATGGGGCAGGATCCAAAAACCCAGTGCTGGAGGTGTGATGTCTCTCTTTAGAAAGCCCCATGTCTTTTTGATAAATTTGTCTAGTGTAAAATATGTTGTGTTTGCCTATGTATGCATGTCATGCTGAGAATCATAGAGTAATAAAGCAAATTTATTTATCATCGTTATGACACAGTTACAAACGCAGAATACTAATCTAGGCTTTTTTGATCACCAGGCTTTTACAAAAGAGACAGACACTAGTCCATGTGCTTATTTTTTTCCCTGAAATAAAGCAGAGTGTGGCATTGATTAATACAGAGTAACACAAATGACATTTTTTTTCAAATGTCACCATCAGGGCCATGTCATTTTCACCGAGTCCCTTAAAAGCCCCTGAGCTTTCACAGTATATCCTTAGCAGAGCAGCATGAAAGCCCTTATTAGTACTGCCATTTGTTTTTTTCTTCTTTTGCTTTTCATCCCTGATGTTGATTGCTAATTAAGATCTTATCTCTGGGTTTGTTTCCGGTCGCTGATGTGAAATTGTTTCCTGACTGATGCAAGTCTTTCTTCTGTGAACTTCTGAGAGTTGAACATGTCTGGTTTTCGAGTGAACGCCCCACTAGTGGTTTCAGAGAGTGCCACAAGGGCATGATGATGGATGACACCACCGCATCTTGGGTGTCAGCAGTGCGATTCAAGTGGAAATGATGTCTACAAGCACTGGAACCAGTCCTCACCTGGGGTGTTTATAATCCTGGGCAGCAGTCCCATGATTCACCTTTGATGACAGGACACTTCAGAGAGCCGAGAAGCTTCACATCACAGCTACATCTACTCTCTTGTGGTCTTAGCTGCAAATGTCAACATTAAGCAGCTCCAATTATGTCCTCTGATGCATTTTTAATTGGAATCTGATGCACAGTGAGCACTCTCTAATCTCCCCACGTAATATGTCAGTGAATTCATTGGGAAGGCTATGCAGCAACACTATCCCTCCTGTGGAACCATTGTTCTGATGTCAGAGGTGACTTGGGTCACTTGCAGGACCATCTTCCTGTTAAAAGTGAAGGTGGCACAGGGAGCTCCAGGACGGAGATACGGGAGGGGACTTTTAATGTGAAATGGAAGACAGGGAGTGCCTTCCTGAGAGGGTGGTAGGGTCTCAGTTACTCCCAGTGAAACAGGTCTTCTAGAGCAGATGTCTTCTTTTCTCTTTCTTTCCACACAAAGGATCAGCAACTGAATGAGAAGGCAGTGCTCGGCTGAATGACGGCGGGCACGCTGCACCTTTAAACTCTCAATGAGTTCTCGCTTATTCTTTACCCCCAACTGCAAACTAACATTTCCAGATCTTTGTTATTTCCTGGAGGAAACACTGCCCAGATGTATTCCAGGTTATCAAAGAAATTGTCGATCCCTTATTGCCTGCATAATATCAGCTTCATTGAAAAACACAAACTTACACCAGGGATAAAACAAACATTATCATTTAACTCCCTTATATTTATACAGTAAAATTTATTTATTTATGCTATCCCGCATTTGTTCGATCCCAATCGTGCTATTCCATTTGTGTGATCCCATTTGTGTTATCCCAATTTGTGATCCCATTTTTGCTATCCCATTTGTGAGATCCCATTCGTGCTATCCCATTCATGCTGTCCCACTTATGCTATCCCATTTGTGCTATCCTATTTGTGTGATCCCATTTGTACGATTCCATTTGTGCTATCTCCAGGCTATTAAAACAAGTCATTTGTACCTTCTTTGATTATGAACAAAGTACAGCATATGTAACCAGTGCAATAAAAAACTAAGGTAGTAATTTGAAGTGTGGGGATATTATTCTGCTTTGAGTGCAGTTAGATTAAGCTCAAATGGAAAATCTGTGGATGACTGGAAGGAAAATCACAGCAGATTTCGACCTGGTTTGAGAATCAATGTCTTTAATGTCAACCTTATAGACTACCAAAGGCTTCAGGAGAATAATACGATGAGGCCCAAAACAAGGCCTTCTCAGGGATGAAATCCTGCATTTAGATGAACCTAATGCTTGTTAGCACATCATCAGGGCTTTTGTCTGAGCTGTGTCCTCTATCGCTGTCCCCTGGAGACCAAAACAAAACATTGTCTTGTAGAAAGGGACACCAGCGGCCACTGTTAATTAAAAAACTGAACGTCTGACGATGAAAGGCATTCCAAAAAAACTTTAACAATTAAAAAAAAGAGAAAACAGGAGATGAAATAGTTTTCCTACCTCTAATGATAATTGTGTTGGAGGTAACTAATCATTCTGATGGGGCTATGATATCGCCGTCTCTGTTCACCCCTTCGTCTTTAAGCCCTTGGAGTAAATAGGACTCTTTGCAGGGGGGTGACACCCAAATCCTGGAAGACTGCTACCCAGGATGCTTGAAACTGAATAGGTGTACGCAAATGAGGAAGTATACAAATGAGGCAACAAGCATACAAATTAAACTGAAGCCACTTGCTGCATGGGAGAATGGGGAATGGGCTTCATTTAGGGGCTTTAATGGAGCTGGTCTTCAAAAAACAGAGAGGAACAACAGGAGCAAAAGGGCACAAGAACACAAAAAAACAAAAGCAGGGCCTCAGGCTATGGGAAGCATTAGAAAAAGGCCTTCTGCTAGCAGCTAAGTAAGAAGCTACTATAAAAGCGCAGATTAGCTAATGGCTATTTCCCTGTACATACAAATAAAAATAATGTGATATGAATGTAATATTAATCTGAAAGTGATTCTATGATTGGTTACCAATATGTTGAGAGTGAACAGGCTTCTTTAATTCTCTCCTCACAAGTTTGAAATGTTAAATCAGACAGAGGGAAGTACAGTATGAGGAGACGTCTATATCACCCCAATTTCAGTGTGGAGGGAAGGGCAGACTCCCAGACCAACACCGGAAGAGATATACTCATTATAAGAAGGATTAGTACTGCTTCGGTGGTGAAAAGTGGTGAAGACGCATTGACCTGTCAGATTTCAGAGGTCTGTGGAGAACAACAATCATACATACAGGTCAAGAAGTCACAAGGGCTGTTCCAAGACCTGTGCCTCATTAAACATGCATGCTCCTCTGGGGGGCATTCTGGGAAAATGAACCTAGTGTAATGGAGGAGGGCTGAGAGACATCTTACCAGAGTTAAACAGTTTCCCACCAACATATCGCTTATGTTTTAAGAGACATGACAAATAGTCAGACTGTCTTCGCTAACGATCATGTATATGTAGTCATTTACAGTAGTCCATGTGCTTTAGCGGGAAGTAAAGCTGCCCCCCCAGGCTTGTTTTCTGGGTTCATGCTACATTGTTGGGGTAGCTGAGTCCACAAAGTGACACCGCTGCGTCGTTAAAATGCAAACATATCAAAGGCGGCCTCTCATCATTGAAATTAAATCATTTCAAGTCTGGATGACTTCCTCATCTTGGTCTCCCCTTCGTTTTTCATTTATCTCATTCCGCCCCCCAGCCCTGCCCTGTCCTGCCCTGCCCTGCCCTGCCCTCCCCCCTCACCACTCAAGCAGAATGGCCCCAGAATTCACAGAGTTACTCTGCTGGCTCACGTTTTTGGACAGGGGGCTATAATGCGCTGATCACCACACTGATCATCACAGCCTGGAGTTCTCTCTCCTGTCTTGTACTCTAGTCATATGATGGACAGACACCCTGGTTCAATATGCCCACAATAACCCTGAACATCTGTATAAGGGCCCCAGATGTTTATGTACTGGGTTCCCTGTCTCCACACAGGTATCAAAGTTAGGCATCCCTCGTCATTTCTTAAAGTTTTTTTTTCTTTCATTTAATTTTGAAATGCTCCTTTTTCCCATTTTTTGCACCCTTGGACAGTGTGGGCGTATTGTAAATAAATTCACAAACCTTAATGTTCTCTTGCAGCAGAGCCAGATTTTTTGTGTTGCTACATATTGACTACCTCAATAGCACCCCCAGGACAAACATTAAAGCCTTTAAAGAAATGCATCATTTTATTTCCTGATGTAATTATTTTTATTTGGGCAGAAAATAAAATATTTCTGTTGGAAGTGGATGGGATGTTTCTCATGGCTAACTCTGCTAATTTCTAACATCTGTAACATGTCCCCGCAGTCACAGTTCAGTCCGAGCTCATCCTCCATCCAGCCCTCCACAGCCTGATTCCCTCATCCACATGCCTTAAATGCAGTGGTGGAATGGTACAAAGTATTTGTATTTCATTACTGTACCTAAGTACATTTTAACGTATCTGTACTTAAGTAAAAATAATAATGCATACTTTTTATTTTACTCCATTACATTTTGCAGCAATTATCTGTACTTTCTACTCCACTACATTTCTACAATTTATGCCGTTTGTCGTTACATTTTATGAACACAATTTCCTCAAAATCTTGCATGAAAAAATAGTTAGCCTATTGAGTTCTGGCATTGTTTGCCATTTCCTACCAATCACGTGGCTCCAATGATGGCAGAGTGCGCGTCAATTAGCAGGAGCTGATAGACTGGCTTGATTTCAAGAAGACGAGACATTCAACATGGACCCATGTCCTGATTGGTTTATCTTAATGGTATATTAGTGGGTAATACCTAGTAGATAACATGTCATCCGCATAATTCTAAGTCAGGGTACACACAGTATTGCAGAGTGCATGCACAATAAGCACACCAAACTATCCAATACACATATACTGTATAGTTGCTTGTAATTATTACGAGCAATGACATCAATAGAGGCGTAAGTCAGTATATCTACTATTCTTTTACAAAATGGCACACCCCAGACGTTGAGACAAACCATTGTGTGAGTACTTTTACTTAAAAAAATACTTTAAAGTAAATTTTAAAGTAAGTACTTAGTAATTTCCCTTAAGTTCTGTAATCCCGTAAGATTGTTGGTGTAGCACTTCTACTTTTACTTGAGTACATATTTTGCAGGATATGTGTTCTTTTACTTAAGTACTAAGCTTCAGTACTCCCTCCACCACTGCTTAAACGTAAATATTTCCCACAGTGTACAGCTTGGCTGCTATTCAGACCAGGAGCTGGTCATTCATACCAGCGTTCTGCAGCCCCATTTTATTTTTTAATGTTTCATAGAGGATGGAGTTCAGTCCTTAAACATCAGGCATTTTTTTTTTTTACACTGTTTTATGTATTTGTCAGTAGTGGATTGTTGTTGCAATAGCTGATAGGAAACCATTCTTTCTTCCAAATTAAAAGTCCCCTGAGATTTAATGAGCAACTATTGAACTCTATTACTGCAGTTAGACGTTACAATTTATTCAAGCAAATTCAAGCAAAGAATAATCTCATTCTTTCTGATCACTTGACATCCCAACATGGCTGGCCTTTTGGATCGCTTTGAAATTCTCGCAATTTCGCTGCCAGGTTGAAGATAATTGCCTGATTTTTGTTTAATGCTTGTTATATTAGAAAGAATTTGCAGGTGGAGATGTTAAATGAATTTAATGTGCCATGTGAGTCTCTTCTGTTTTCCACTGCTTCGCGACAGGCGTTAAGAGACATGGATGTTACACAAGAGACTGAGATATTTAAACAAAAGTGATACTAAAATTGTTAGTTTAGTGAAAGAGTGATTGCATATTGTCATTATCAATTATAATAAGCTTAGGATACCAGTCAGTAAAAATACTCTGTATGTATGCATCCAGAGTTAATTAGTTTGGATTTTTGAGTTGCTTTGAAGCTTTGAATGAAAGCAAAAATGAAACTATTTTTTACCAATGTTCAGTATCTGTTTCATACACTGCATATTAAAGGATCATTTATCAGTTTTCATCCTTTTTGGACTGTCGGAAGCATTTCAGTATAGCCGTTTAATCAAACAGTTCAATTAAAGTGTTAATTAAATCATCTTAGAAGGAGCTTCATTACAGAAGTTTTTCAGAACCTTTTTTTTTTTTCTCCCTTCTTGCATGAGATGTTTGGGTCTGAAACTCAGCCCCTATAACACTGTGGATTTGGGTAGAAGGAGCAGCTTAGGATGAATTATGGTGGCTTTGATCTGAGCGCAGTAGGTTCATGCCATCTTTGTCCCGGTTTAATGAGTTTCGACGCCCAAGCCTCGGAGCGGTTAAGCTTTCTACGCCGTGCTGAATATTCAGTCTTTCCTCTACTTACCACTCCTTATCACTGACAGCCATCAGTGCTGGAATTTTACTTTCCTCCATCACAGTCGTTGCCACCACTGATTTTTTCTGTAGCATTCATTGATATACATTTGTGTGCCAGGTTTTTCGTCAAGTGTGATGGTTGCTTGTGTTGGGAGGGGGTAGCTTCCTGCCAAGAAAGCTGAGATGTTTATGCCCCAAAGATATTCCGATGCTTGTTACACCTGAATCTCTCCTCCAGACCTCCAGCAAAACTCCTCTCGTGCTCTGTAGTCTTTCATTGAAAAGCTTCACAACTGGTCTGTAGCCAACACTGGCAGTAATATAACCGCTGGTCACATACGATGTGGGATTACTATTACATGCTCTTTTAAAGTTCCCTTTGGATTCGGTCTGAATACATATTGAACAAATAGTTCTCTCTTTTTCCGTGCCTGACTGACATCTGGGGATGTAGCCAAGCTGACCCGAGAAGCAGCACTGGTGTCTCTCCATGCTGTTGCAGTTTATGTTCAGTTGGTGGGTTCTGTGTTTAATGTGGTGCTTTGCACCAGAGACCTGCATGGAAGGAAGGCCACTGTTTGCTTGCTCTAAAAATCCGTCAACATGCAGGTGGAGACCTCAAGGTCACCGAGCGCCAGAGGAGACCGAGGAGAATAGTGAGGAGGAGGAATGTTTCCTCAGATATCATCTTCCCGCCCACATGTAGGGTCTCCGGAGGGACGTTGCCTCAGAAACCAGCATCACCTCCACACTCCCCTTGTTTACTACCTGCATGAAAAGGACTCCCACCGAGACACTTTTCCCTTTCTGTCTGGGCGGCCTTTTTCTCAGGCACGTCATCATGGGCGCTTACAGCCCAGCTGCTGCCGCTTTCAGAATGAGGAGTCTGGCTCATTTTCAGGGGTCAAGGCGCCCAGCAATGTTTCCGGGAGACTTCCTGTGACACCGTAATTATTTAAATTCGAGGGAATCGTTGCAAGTCCCGCTCCGGATCGTAGTGTCACCCTAGTGAATCCGCTTTAGTTCATGACCCTCAGCGGAGGAGGAGAGAAGATCAGCTTCATTAGCTGAGGCTGAGTAGTGGCAGGTATAAAGCTCAGTGTGAATGTGCCTGTGTTTAAGGCCATTAATCAGGACAGAACCACCTCTGCCAGCTAAATGGATTAGCGGATTATCAGGTTTAAGCTCTGCTTAGATGACAGTTTAACTTGGGAAATTATTTTAACTTGAGTTTCTTATAGTGTGCCCTGGTTTCATTGCCATTTTAACATTGTCCTTGCGTGGCCTGTGATTGGCACATAACCAACCCCTTCAAACACACCCTGAATGACTCGATCACCCACCCACGTCCCGCCTATTCCTGTGGATACAATATTAAAAACGAAGGAGAAACTTTGAATTCTTCACTGCAATTGACAGAAATCCTATGAGGAGTTTGTAGGGTCTACCGCAATAACCTGTACAATGTCATCAAATTCCCTACGGAAACACACCATAGGGCTTATAGCAGTAGATCGAATGATTATAAGAGAACGAAGGAAGATCCCTGAAGCTGATATATTCTTCTCGGTGTTTAGGTTCATGGGGAATGTATTAATAAATAACAAATAATACAATTGACCTTGAGTGTGTAGCACATCTCTGGAGAACATGAGGCTCTCTGACCAGTTCAATAAACCCTCCCTTCCTATAAAAAGGTAATGGGATTTCCTTTGATAGGGCATTAAATATCACGGAAGGTAGTTTGGAGGGAGTGGTTGTCAATTTATTAGGCATGGTGGAGGCTTTGTTCCCCATGACTTTGAGGACAGTCACTGTCTCTCTTGACGGGGGGGAAATGATACGAACATGGGTGAGCTTTGACCTTGGTCATCCCCTACTGCTGTGAACGTTGTGTCCAAAGAGACTGGTGACACAGGGATCTCACAGATGGTTTGAACCTTTGGGATGAAGGAGGAGAGACTCTCTTAGCTTTAAAGCAGGAATGATCATCTCTGGAGGAAATGATTTCTACAAATCCCTTGGAGGCAGAGGGGTTTCTGATCCAGAGTACTATACTTGGTCTTCACTTCAGCTTTTCATATCAGATGTGGGTAAAAGCTTTTGTAAAACCTGGCATCAAAACTGCCCCCAATCCCCTTTTGTTCCACTGAAATTGCTCCACACTTGGCTTCTTTCAACCTGTCAAGGCATTTCATCAGGCACTCGTGTCTAATCTACTGCCACAACCTGGTGTGGAGGGAGCTTGCTGCTTTCAGGACTGGTATGTAAAGTCATGCAGGTGGATGTTCATACTGGTCGTCACATCTGTCACTCACGGTCACCTCAGGCCACGCCCACCAGCAGCGATCTTGGACTTCCACGGTTACCCTGGAGCTCCCTTGTGGGCTGCTCAGGTGTGGCCCAGAACACAAAGCTGTGTCTTCTTCTGGCACTTACACGGGACAGGTGGTCAGAAGGGATTGAGGGCGGAGGGGGTGCAGGATTATCAACAGCCTGAGAAGCAGTAGATGAAAGACCCCGGAGATGTTTCACCTGTTCATCCAGGCTGTTCTGAATCATGCTGCCAGGATCCCTTTAAAGGACGAGCTGCTCCCTGCCTTTAGTGCTTACAGCCGGGGCAGATACCAATGGAAAACAGATCTTGGTAAAAGAAAAATGCACTTATTCTTAGGGGAATCCCGGTTTTACTGGCATTACTGCCTCTTTCTCCATTTCTCCACATGAAGATATGAAGAGGTGCACACACACACAGATGATGACAGATACATTTTTGTATCTCATCTCCTGCATCTAAAGGGGGTACGGTGGTCATGAGTTTATTATGAATAATTTAACGAGCTGTTTTTAATAGCAAAGTCTCTCTGTACGCTGAGTGGGTGAGAAGCGGGTGAGGTTCGGGGGGGGGGGTGTTGACATAGCTGTCTTTCTCTCCGAGCTGCTCTTAAGCTAGTAACTCTAGTGCTTCTAGTCTACAGCTATTACTCAAACCACCATTTTTTTAGAAGTACGGACAGTCGATGGTAGAATCCCAGCTCATTATTCCAGTTTGAGACCCAAACCAGAAACCAGAGCTCAGCAATTAACTTTTCACGCACTTTCTTTTATTTACTTTCACGCTCCTTATGCATGTACATGTAAGAGTATTGCTACTATTTTCCTATTAATTTTAATCTTGCTTAAATTGTACGTCCTGAGATGTCCATGGCAATGCACATTTGTTAAATTAATTTAGATCTTTAATGTCAGAGATAACCACAGAGGTAGATGGCCTTTGCGGAGGGGGGGGGCGGGCTAACAGAAGGTTGAAGATGGTGGTGCGGAAGTCCTGTTCCTGTCCTGCTGGCCCAGCTCCCCCCTTGCTGCCCGGAGGAGGCTTTGTTGATCCACCTCAGCCATCTGCCTCCACCTGGGGACATGCAGCCATACCTTAAGGCATGCGGGCAGCACCCGCTGGGAGGGCAGACGGACGCTGAGCTGGCAGTGCCTGCTTGCGTGGGCGTGCCGATGACCGCACCCGCCTGTTATAACACGCTGGAATTTTCTGGCAAATTCAACATTAACATCCTGTTCATCAGCAAGAGCGATGGCAGGGTGAGCCAGCAGGAAGGAAACTGGCCAGCTGATTCAACACAACCATCCCCAGACACCTGACCTTCCCTCCCGAGATGGCCGTGCCCCTCCCCTCTCATAATTACCATAATCATGGATACTCATGAATGTATAATCCAGTTTCCCCCATGAGAGCATGCTATAATTTATGAGATCTTCTTCAGAGCCATGGCAAATAATCTTGGAGCAGGTAGGGAACTTGGGAGTTTACCTCCTCTGGCTTCCAATGCTCTGTCGATTCTCCCCAGTTCCATTCCAGACACGACAGGTTGGTCCTTCACCCCATGGCAATTATAATGTGGAACTCCCTGTCCAATACCAGTCTCCCACAGATAATCAGCTCTCCTCTGAACATGTGACTAAAACAGCCTGACATTTCATGTGAGAGTAGCTAATAGAGAAGATCCCAAATGCAGGGGTGTAAGCAAAAACATTTGATTCATAAAATCTGCTGATTAGCTCTTAATAACTCATTATCTTGCTACAGAGAGAGTCCTAGGTGGCATCAGGTTGCAGGTTTCAGTATCATTTTTGTCCTCAGCTTGCATTGACTGAAAAATGTGTACTTGGCCGGCCTGGGATTGTAAACGTCCTGTTCCATCCTTAACTGCTCTCACGAAGGGCACAATAATGACCATCAGAATATCAGCCCTGTCTCTCTCAGGAGGACTTTCTCCAACCAGCGTTGGAATAAGAATCCAAACCATTGAGAATGTTACAAAAAAAAGAGCAGAAAACCTGGAGCTCGCTAACAGACAAATCGCTGTTAACCAGGTAGCTAACGAGCCATAGCGAGTCTCTTCTCTGTCAGCTCTCCATCAATCCCAGCCAAGCCTCTCTATCGCTCTGGCCCTGCCGTGCTCCCAAAGAATCGTGAACAATACCTGCCACTTCCCGAGATCCTTTTTAAATCTCTCCAGCAGACCGCGGTGTCCAAAAAAATGCCCCTTTTATCCTCACCCATCATGCCAGGAAGCTCCTGGCCGCCCCAAAATAGTTCCTATCCATTTCATGTGGAAATACAGCAGGCAGCCCTCAGTCCTATTTCAAAAAAGCTTTGCATAGAAGGAGAGTCATACGCCGAAAAACATGGGCTTAGTTTAGCGCGCACCACCTCTTCATGTGTCTTTGATGGGATTATGGGGGGAATAATCAATCACACGCATTCATCCACAAGATGACCCCCACCCTGGGCTTCACTAATATCCCGTAGTGTCACTGCCAATATCGAGCGGGGGCAAACGAAAGAACACACCATCACGTTTCACATTTATTGCAAAATGTATATTGCCCGCCTTTGGTCAGCCTAGCAGATTAATAGCTGACATTTCTCAGCACCCCACTCGTCAAGTCGAGCTGTCCTATTCCCCCGATACAGTCCCCTTAATGTAAACTGGGGGCAGGAGTAGCAGACAGTGTAGCCCTCTTCATAAAAATGTCATTTTTTCGAGTCACCCTTTGGAATTCTATTTTATCTAAAAGTAAATGAATTCCATCACGATGGGATGTGTTGGTAGCAGGAGCCAAACAACAAAGCATAATAAACCCTATTTCATTTAAACAACTGTGGATTCAACCATGCAGAGTCTTACTGAGGACCACAAGCCCACGCTGCAATTTTTCACCTGATATAGTGTTGATTCATTTGTGCAAATCAGGGCTGATTCCCTTAAAGTAGTAAGTGACCGTTTTTTTCTTCCTCCTAGGAACTGTCTCCTTCTAGCCGACTGTGTCCATGTTTTCAACCTTGCGATTAGCGTGTGGGTGTACACTGATTGGATCTCGTTATTCCTGACATATATTACCATAAGCACTGAGCAAAGTGCCACAAGGATATGCATATTAATACCGACTCATAAATGGATAGTATTTTGCTGCTGGGGTACAAAGAGCAGTTAATTAGTTTAAACTAGACTTATAACGAAATTTGACTTGTATGCAGATTAAGTTTGCAGTCAAAGAAAATGATGTCATGGATTAGATAATGAATAATTACAAATGATAATGCAGCTGAATATACTGAGAATAAATGAAGGATGTTGAGACTGTTGTCACTATGTAACCAAACACCATAAACGTTTTAAAGCTATTGTAAAATCAAGTTGAATCTTAACTATTAATGCATTCAGGAACCATGTTTTCATTATAGTGGCTGTTTTGTCAGAAAGTAGCTCATGTAAGAATACCCTTGTGTTTTGGTGAACTTGAGCCTAAGCGGTGCTGAACCTAGCAGCGGCTGACTAAGAGCTGACTTTGACAGTAAACCTGCATATAAATCATGGCATGCCTGTATGTACCATTGAGGACACCAAGGTCATATCCTCAGTATTATTGCTGAAACTCCAATACCCACAGTCCATTGCGAAACATACCTAGGAAGGGCTAACACTTTGACCTCAGTATTTAAAAAATTCCGACAATGGCCCTGGCTCATGGCAGCATATAGCTGTAATGGACTTTACAGAACCGCTCCATTTAACTAGGAAGGGCCTGTGAGATCCGTCTTAGCCAGGCTTTGGGAACAAAGGAAGCCTGTGAACTCAGGGTGTCGGGCTGAGGATTCTGGGTAATTCAAGTCTCCTGAAGCAACTCGTAGCCCAGTGGATGAAGTACGTCCTTGCCCTCGACGCCTCAGGCTCCCTGCCTCGTTTCTGTTGAATTTCCTCATCACCAGGCGTTGTATAATTACACTGGCCTATCTGAGAAGTGCTGTCAGTTATTTCAAAGAAAATCTGATGAAACATCCACAGAAAAATTGTATGAAAAACAGGGACAAACATAAACATGTACCAAGCCAATTAAATTTACCTCTCTTGGGATGCACAAAGTCACAATAACACATCTTGGCACTCGTAAAGGCATTTTTACATTACCCTTCATGAAGAACAAATCTGTTGCTTTTAAGAATAACAAAATGAAAAATTAGAATACAAGATAAGATTAACATATATAATGACAATTCAATAAACTCAAATGTAGTGTTTGCATTTCTTAATCTCACAAAATGGGTAACTTTAAATCAATGTAGAGCTTATCAGCCTATAATCTGATTTGAAGTTATTGGTGTTGTTATGTTTCCTGCTAGTCCACATTGTAACGGTCCTCAAAGGGGGATATGCACCTGGCAGAGCATGACTGCTAGCTATGCCTGTTTTGGTGGCTATAAATTGGGAGGATGGGGGGGGGAAGTACCCAGCCGTGGCTCGATCTGCCATGGAGACCTCCGAAAACCAGCTCGTGTGGTTTCACCCGTGCCATCTGTTCTGCCTTCATGTTGTCATCCCAAGAACACCTCCAGGGCGGGGTGGGGGGGGGGTACTTTAGAGATCTTTACAAAGAATATAAGTTCGTATCAGCTGCT
>JAODJW010000040.1:29939208-29956179 GCA_026777045.1 Hyperopisus bebe | reverse complement strand
ACACCTCCAGGGCGGGGTGGGGGGGGGGGGGATGGCTGTATTGGGGTGAGATTCTCCCCCAGCTCCTAGCAGTGTGTTAGTCCTTCTTTTGCTTGATAAAAGTGAACCAAACTTATGTTGGCCATGGAAGCCTGACAGATAATTAATTTGATTTGAGTGCGTCTATTTGGCAGTTTTGAGCATACGCTCTGGAACGGCCCGTTTTTAGTGCACAAGTTATGGGTATTAATATTAATGAGTTCCTTCTGTGGTGGCGGGGGACAGGGGCCCACTGTTCTGGGCTGTTGTGTGACATGGGGTATATTCTGATCCCCTTACTTTTGCAGTGGCTTTTGTTTTATGTACTTAATCCAACATTTTATGAAGATGTTTCAGACCGTTTTATGAAGATAGTGTTTCAGACCATCAAAGCAGAGGCAGGATAGAGGTGGCTGTGATCTACAGGAGATTGTTGAGCATGACCCACAAACCCTGTGGCTGTAGCCCTACTCGTCAAGACAGTCAGACTCTCTGATGCTCCCTGAATCCACCCAGCTGACCCTGTTACCCACAGCAAAGTAATTAATCCAACCCAGATCAGCTGGATTTCATAACCTGAATAGCCTGTTGGCACAGGGTTCGTGATCCATCACCATGGTAACACAAGAGCTCACCCAAACCAGTGCTGTGGTGTCACAGTGTGTCACCCTGATGGTTCAAGTGCTACATAAAAGCCAATGTCTCGCATAACCATTGTGCTATATTTGTCACTTTATATATTGACTTATAGTCTCGTGTTCTGTATGTTACAATGAACCGATCTCTAATGACACCGTGCTTCTCCAAAATGATTTTAACCATAAGAATTCTGCCAGGTTTTCCTCCCTAATGTCTCAGACAGAGCACTGCAGTTAATGTGACAGAGAGCAGGGCTATGACAGCCCCAGTGATGCTGAGCGGATTTAACGAATGACGCTCGGTTACAGCCCCGCTTGGAGGTGAATCATCACCAGACTGTAACGTACTGCAGAAGAAGGCGGCCGAGAGGGATTACACATGCAATCACGTCCCACACCAAAGGACTCCTGCAGGGCACCCTATTTACCTGCCCAGACTGCTCTTTGAGTCCTGCGAGTATTCATGCCTTTGCAAAGCAGATAGGCTATAGTCATCGCAAGCTTTCATTATGGCTGCATTCGAATAGAACCGAGACCATATTGATGGTTACCATGGAGTGAATCTGGTTGGGCGAGTTCTGATAATCAGAATGTGGGGAGAGTCTCGCACAGGTCAGAGGACACTCATCAAGCATATCCTCAGCCCACTGATTTCTTTGATGGCAAAGAGGGTTGCTGCTATGGTGCCCTCCTAATATCCTAGACCACAGTTTTTGGAGAGTCGGGTAGTCAGTTAGATCAGGTCCTTCATTTGAAAGCGGGAGGTTTCTGATTCGGGTCAAAGGGAACCAGTACGCTTGAATAACGTATTTAACCCAATTCACCTAATGGGCAATAACACTAAGTAGTTTTCAGAAAAATCTGTTGGATAAGTGACTAAACCTAAAGGAAAGGAAGTGTTTTGTATCACCATCTGCAGTTGAATGTCTGTGCTGCCATACCATGGAATGTTCTAGATTCATTTTTAGGATACCTGAGGTTTTACCGCAACTGGGTAAAATGCTATGCTATGGGCAAAACTCTCTAGCAAGGTTTGGTGGTTGCATTGAAATTAGTAGCAAGTCAAGTGTTGCCATCGATCCTGCATTTATTTTCCCCAAATTGCAATAAAATGTGAAACGTCACATCAGCCCTTAACAGGGCAGAGTGGAGATGCAAACAATCCCACACAGAAGTGGTTGTAGGATGCGGAGGAATCCAGCTGGACTCGTGGGCAAGGCAGCAAATATGCTGCACGTTCCATGATAAAGGAATGAATCCTGACATTAGATATTAATCTGTTTAATCCCCACACTTCCATAATTATGAAAACCATCCTCAAACATGTTCTAGAGCCGTTTTCCCCCAGATTTCCCTCTAATCTTTACATGAAAGCTCTTTGACATTCCCTTATTCAGTTTAACAGATGTGAGAACAGGCAGGTGGGTATTAAATCGCTTAAAAGGAGAACTTGCACCAGAATTAAAACAAGCTGCTTTTCCTTTTCTGAAGGAACAGACATTGAATCTAAAATATTCTGGTTTTGTTCTTCACGTTACGAGTTTTAACAGCCCTGACGAGCAGCACGGCTGACATTGCCAATTAATAGTGCGATGGACTTAATGAGTTTGCGATGTCCACTGTATGTTTTTACTTAACCTTTTCTTTTCACACCCCAGTGCCCTTAATTTTAAAGCTGTATTCTTCCATCTCTCTCTCTGGGAGGAGCAGCCTTCCACCTCGCCTGCTTGCATTACTGTCCCTGTTTCTTTCTCGCATTTGTCCCGGAGCTTCGCCTAAGGGAATAGCGTGCAATTTCACATTGTCAATTCCAGCATTTGCATCCTCTTGGATGATTTACTTTGGGGGATGTGTCACTAAAAAAGTCAGTTAGCGTGACAGCAGATGTATTCTGCTGGGTTTTACTAGCGACTATGAATGACCACCTGGTCCCCTGGGTCTGGTATCCATGTGACCGCCCCTCGCTGATGATCACTGTGATTATGATGGAGGACACGGCCACAGAGCTGGGGGTTTGTGCTCAACTTTCAATGTCTAAACCCCCGAAAAAGACACAACCGTCGTGCTCAGCGATGGCGTGAGACTGAAATTGCATAGCTGTGTGGTCCCGCACATTAATTCAGACAGGAGTCAAACATGCAGGCGGCTGATTATGTTTTTTGTTTTTTTGTTTTTTTTTTTTGTTTTTGCCTCTCGGTCTAGACATCTAATGAACCTCGGATCGTCTGTGTTCTCCCAACACATGTTTGTAATTTCCTCGGAGGTGATTGTCGGCAGATTGGTAATTATTATTGATCAGCCTGAAGCACTACCAGGCAGAAGCGGTGTCAGGGAGACAAGCCGATTTCCTCCTCCTTCCTGGGAGATTCAGGTCTGACTGGTTGATGGGTGAACAGCGACAGCGGCAGGATCCCATTATAACGATACAAACACACACCTAATACATTCAGTTACATTTGACGATTCTTCCCCATTTCATTTAATCGCAAATCCATTATTTGTATCTCACTTTACTTGTGAGAACCGAAACTTAACAAGCACTTCTTGACATTTGAATTAAAAATTATATTAATCAGAACCGGTCAAAACTTTCCAGGAGTAAAAAAATATTACCCACTGCCAGAAACAGCTTCCAAAATCAGCCAGGCTGAGGTAAAATAACCTTCTGTATTCATTTTAGATACTTTTACATTTTGATGGTTTAGGTAAATTGGTGTGAAATTTTACGAGGAATACCTTTGGAAGTATATTAGCTGAATTCAGTCAATAACTTGTAAAATACTTGTAAAGTAATTCAATTAAAATTGTAAATAATAATAATGATTATAGTTTTATGTGCCACCTGAACAAGTACGAGTACAGCTATGCAAGAATTCTCTGAATTTACCCTGTCCTTTTTGCTCTCCTATGAGAGACACACGCATACAGGTGAACGCCAAGCTTGGGGTCAGAGCCCAGGGTCAGCAATTTAGTCCGCGGAGCTGTGTTTGGGGTTAAGGACCTTGCTCAAGGGTCCAGCAGTGAGATAACTACTCAGCTGGCTAGGGGCTATGAACCAGCAACCTTCTGGTCCAGGCTCATGAAAATCAATAGTTAGCAACATGTCAGGAGTCACAGTAGTGTGTACTGGCAGCACGGTGCAGGGAATAAAATACCAGCGCCCTCATTACTGCCACTTCAGGCCAGCAGCGTTCCACCACCATGACATTAGACGCTTCTCACACTCGACTGTGCTTCTCACTGTGGGCTTTGTGCATCCGTGGTGTTTTCTCGCCATGTTTATTCACAGAACACTTCCCCACGTCCCCAAGTGTGGCGAGCACTCCTCTCCGCCACGGGCAACGTGTGTCGACTAATTAGCACACCAAGGCCCCCGAAAGGCGCGTCCCTCCTCCCCTGGCTTAATTGCAGCTCCTCCCTTTTGTTATTGAGTGAAGGTGACTCAAATCGCAAAGGACATATAGAGCCATAACAGGTGCCCTAAACTATTAGCGCTGGCTAATTGTTCAGTACTTTGGGGGCCTTGGAACAAGAGACCCAAGACAGAAAGTGCTTACAACAGAAATGAAGGCTCTCTGATAGGGATGGAAACACACCTTAACATCCCAGGAATATATCACATCTTATACAACCAGATGGCGCTGTTGCTCAGAACAGAGCCCCAGAAACACAAGTGTGATGTACCCCCCTTTGTAATGGAGTAGGGGCAGTTTTTTGGGATGTGAGTGGACTGGGGGTGGCCCCATCCCCTGTCACACCTCCCTCACCCAAGCTCACAGAGCAATCCTCATGCAGTGACTCCATGTCCCGCACATTCCAGAGAGTCATGCAGGTTCATGGCCCTTCGTTCCCAGATGCGGAATGCCGCTTCCCACATTATGGTCAGAGGATCCATCTCCTCTCCCCCGTCCTCCCGATTCCTCTCAGAGATACCCATCTTCAGTGGTTACCATGGCATCTAAAACTGTCCCCCATTATGGAGTGACAGATAGGTTATTTTAATTACAGTGCAAAGTGCTCGTGAATAATGAAAAATCACACACATTTCAAAAATTACATAAAGGGAAAATTACCCCCCCCCCCCCCCACCAAGCAAGCATCCCGTTGATGCTCTACATAGTAACAAAAGAATTAAGAGACAATCGACTTTTCACATTGAAAGAAAACACACTGCGATCAGCAAATTAAAAACGGAGGAGATTAGCTCTGAATGCCCTGTCGAATTTATCGATTGTGCGTATGCTGTTTATGACAGCCGTCTCAAAGGGAAGGCTTCATTGATGTTTACTAGCAATATCCTGTCCCCTTATCCCTGATTAGCTTTATTAGACACGGCGCAGGGAGACACCTGAAACGAGTATAAATAAACCGTCTCACGTGCTGCTGGCATGGCAACGGAAATTAGCCGTCTCCCGCAGCCTCAGCACCCTCCCTCCTGTTCTGTTTGCCCCGGGGGGTGAGAAGGAGATTGGAAATGCCTCATGGGCTTGTTTGAGGCACAGGGCAGGAGGGGAAAAGCATTCATGTAAATCACTATTAATTGTCAGTTTATTTGATGACTCTTTTAGTCGAAAATTTCATTTTAAAAAATGATTTTACCTCATATGCAAGAACTGAAGGCATTTTTGGTAAGGAGACTATGGTTGCTGTGTTTTTTTGTCTATTTACTATGGTAGCTTTGATCTATTTACTCTGCTATGTCCTATGTAAGGGTCTTTGAGTTTCTGAAAAGCGCTATATAAATAAAATTTATTATTATTATTTATGAAGGTGGACAGCTGGCTTTTCCCCTCTCATTCCTTATCTGGTCTTTAAAGAAACCCCCATATTCTTGTGACTTGCTTTTATCTGAAAGCACATCCAGAATCATATGGTCCGTAATGTTGTGTGTGGATAGAACATATTCATTAGCTTGGTTCTTTCTGTGGTATATAATCAGAGCTAGGCTTTGGACCATCCCTTTCAACATCAGCCCAATATATGACGGTCCTCCACCATGTCCACTAAGTGAGACTCCTGTTCATATGTAAGCCATAGACTTCACCAGATGATGTACCATCCCTTTTGGGAAAGCACTGTTTGCTAAGAAGCACTCAACTAACAGTGGGTGTCACTGTAGAGCAGTGAACCCCAGCCATTACACAGAATACAGGCGAAACCCACATTTTTATCACCTGACCTGGGACAATGAGAACATTTTGGGATTCAGGAAAAGCAAGACCTTTGTCCAGCTTCTGCAGAGGTAAAATGAGTCTTGTAAGATTGCGGGTTTGAAGGAGAGTTCACTCTTTTGACCACTTATGGGTTACCTCCCCCTCAAAAGGCTCTCTGCAAACAAACCCAATCTCTGGACATTTTGTCAAACAGAATGGGTAATTGGCAGGGTAAGCAGGCCATTTAGAAGGCAGCAGATGGAGGAAACCTCGCAGAGGGCCAGCAATTACTTCACCCGAATCCAGATCAAAACCAAAACAAGAAAATCTTCATTTCATCTCACACCACCGCTTGTATGATCTAATATTTACAAGTTCACTTTGTCAGGATGAATTCAGGAAGTGGATGAGAGCCTCACACCTCCCTCTGCTCTGCTCCTGGGCGTGTGTCCGTGTGGGCGTGTCTATATCTCATTCTACAACCTTGCAAATAGACTTTTAGTGTATAGAACAGATATTGTTGAATCAATCCAGTTATGTTGGCTAAATAAGTTATCTTACATAGTTCAGTCATATTGTATGATTACAGAAGTGTTTGGCATAATTGATACATACATTCTCATTTTATTATCCCCTATATCACGGATGTTTGTTCTTTTTTATTACTAGCTTAATTCTCACAAACCCTTTCCCGGTGTCTTCCCAACAATCCCAGTGGGCAAAAATGTTTCACAGGCACAGTAGATACAGACAGCCGAGAGATAAATCCAGGCCGCCGTGGCCTGAAAATTTCCGCCGTAAATTCCCGGTTTGATCTGAGGAAAGTGCATCTGTGATGGAGAAATCGATTTCATTTAGAGCTCTCATCAAGGAAGCTCTCAAGCTGCCAGACACTCGCAAAGAGCTGGGAGGTATCTGCTGAGTGGACAGACGTCCCAAAGCAGCGAGTGAGGGAGGCTGCTCCCAAAAACACCACAAAGGCTCAAAACAAAACATGACCCCCCCCCCAAATAAACAAACAAACAAATAAATAAATAAAAATCTGCATACTGTGTATGTATTGTTTTAGGGTTCTTGACTGGAGAGTCACACACAGCTGCAAAAAGAGATCTGTGCTGTGATTGTTTGGGATTTAATTAACCTATAGTGCTGTTTCCAGTAGTGTACATGCACGTATATAACATGGGAAAGCATGGTACTGTTCGCCCTCCATGATGCATTCACTTTTCGAAAGTCTGGACATTTGTGTTTATTTATTTGTGTGTCTGTCAGTGTTATTCCACTACTGAAGGTGTAAATGTCAGCAGAGTAAGCATCTTCAGGCTGCATGCTCCCAAATAACACACAGACCCTCTATGGGTGTGTAAATCCCCATATCTGCTTCCCTGATAGCCTCCCACTGCCTGCTCATCACTGTGTCGACATTCTCGTGGTGGGATGGAGTCACTCTTGGCCTGTTGTGACTGGCACATGCTCTCCAAGACACTAAAGACCTACCCTCCACCAACAAGAAACACACAAACCCATCACCATCTAAATCATTTTAAATTGTAGATTGTACTGTATGAAGGACATTCTATTTGTGGGTATACAAATAAACATTTAATAATAGAGCTAAATGAAACAGAGATCCATCCCTGATAAGTACAGATTCTAACGTTCGGATTATCATGCTCTTTTCACACAATGTGAAAATATTGTCACGATGATCAGTAATTTACCAAGACAACCTGCCTGCTTTTATATAAGGATGCTTAGCACTTCATGCAAATTACGTACTCGGACTGCAGCATCTAAACATATCTCGAGATTTGGAATGTCTCAAAAGTCTCAGATGGAGTTCACAAAAGCTGTTAGAGATCATGGAGATGTGCAGCGGGATATTAACAAATCATGTGGAGCATCGTCAATGAGAATTAGCCGCCACTGGAGAGGACCCCTCTGATGTCCTCCAGAGCCCTCTTGTCTATGTAAACAACCTTAATGCATATGCAAATGTAGGTGTAACGTAGGCGAGGTCACAAGGTACTTAATTAGAAGAGAAAAAGCTAATTATGACACAAGGGTGATGCTTGCAGTTGTTTTGACATGTTTGTATTTGAAAAGCAAACAGACTGAAAAGATTGCGTACATGAACAAAGAGATTCCAGATTGATGCCATCAAAGAGATGGGAACACAATTAAAGGGTGCCTTCACTTATGACAGATGTGAGATGTGAACTCATTCCCCACGGTGTGAAGGTAATCCTGCAAATGGGTTTTCAAATTAGCAATCGGTGCCCTGGTTGGCTTCTTACATGCCTTAGTTTGATCCAACAGTAACTCATAAACATTTCTGCTACAACAGGCTCTGGGAGGCAGGATGCAAGGCAGGTATATAAAAAAAACAACAGTATGCCAAAACCTGAGGTTCCATGGGAAGTCTGAGGCTTTTTTTAGGTGTGAATGCTTGTCTATGAATGATGTGTGTGCCCTGCCATGGGTTGGTGTCCCATGCTGAGTTGTTCCCTGTATTGTGCCCATAGCTTCTGGGATAGGCTCCAGACCCCTGTGATCCTGAATAGGATAAGTGGATCACAAAATGAGTGAATTAAAGGATGGATATATTCTTTGTTGCTTAATTAATACTGCTGCCACTGATGCTATTCCAGATCCAGGATTACACCAGCACTCTGCACAGCACTAACATTGTTACACAGACAGACCCCTCAGTTCCTCAACCCAAATGGCCACATCTGTCCACACTCCAAATCACAGCTGAATATGGGGGTCCCAATGGTCAATGGACCCATGAGATAACCAATATAATAATCAACCAATTGAAATAAGATGAATGATGTGTCAGGTATAGCTCTTGAGATCCTTTCTCCAACTGTCTGACCCGTGACCCCTAACCCTTAACAAGGTCACACCTGACTCATATGAAAATGGTGTGGACATATCCATCCATCTTCTGAAACCACTTGTCATATTCAGGGTGGGGGGATCTGGATTCTATGCGCGCAAGGAACATCACTGGATGGGGCACCAACCCATCGCAGGGCACATTCACACACCATTTACTCACACACCTATGGGCAATTTAGCACCTCCATTGAACCTCAGCATGTTTTTGGATTATGAGGGGGAAACCAGAGTACCCAGAGCAAATCCCATGACGACACGGGGGGAACATGCAAACTCCACACACAGAATCCTGGTGGAGGCGCAAAGCCAAATCCCAGAGGTGTGAGGCAATAGTGCTAACCACTGCCGCCTCAGTGTGGATATATATCATTAAAAAATATAAGGGCCTCTAATATGTTAAAATATACCCAACCCATATTTACCCAACCTAATACCCCCCCCCCTCCCAAGAACCAAACCAAAAACGTCATTATTAAATGAGAGCTGCAATACCCATATTTACTATATGCCAATCAAAACCCTGAAGAACAGCAAGCATGATATTATGGACATTGCTTACAATCAGTTAATACCCTTCAGCCCTCAACTGAATGTAATTTATTGGTACCTTGGCTGTTGATATATTTGTTTTGACAGTTTGATAAGCAAGGCTGCATTTTATTCATGTTCTAAATATGGCCAGTTTATATGTCCAACTGTAAATAATGCAACCATCATGTTGATTAGCAGTTTTCTCAAGCAGAAGACCTAACTATTTAGTTGGCTCTCATGGAAATGAGAAATGTAGCCTTGTGATTTCCGTATTTCTGATCATTTGTGTACTAAAGTATACAAGTACACATACACAATACTGTACAATAAATGTATATGTACATAAAACACTCATAAGTTTAGCTCTTATCTGGCCATAAGAGGGGGCTTCCTCATCCAACCAGACTCCACTGCTTCTGAACACTCGGGCTGCCCTTGCCAAGCTACCATGATATATCTGACAACCCAGAGTTACAAAAATAATTCTGGAAATGTCAAAGGAACTCAGGCATGTAAATAGATGCTTTTCAATTGACAGCTCATTTCAATGGCTGCTGTATTTGACCTCCAAATTTATGGAGGTCTGCAGGGGATTATGGGAAAAAAAAACTGTTTATGAGCGGTGTGGGTATACTCCCTGCTTAGAACGTCAAACAAATAACTTATGATGGAAACGCTACCATAACGTTGCTCCTGTCAAAGTCTTGTATTACTGAACTAATAATGTTCAGTTATTTTAAGTCAATTGCTATAAAAATAGCATAACATCATTTGACACACTTGGGTGGTTGTATAAATAAAACTGTTGGTTAGTGGAAAATTAAAGGCTTGGTTTGAAAAACAGTTGGCTTTGTGCTGTGATGTAACTTTAAATGTAACTCATTTTTGAGGGCGGTTATTTCTGATCAAGTACTTTCTATAAGGGATCTACGGAAACCATCTTTGACATGTCCTCAAGCAGTGTTGCTGCTACCAGCTTAAATAATACAAAAATAACTGGCTTCTGAGTGAAATGTTCCATGTGTTTGTCATTTTATAGCATTTTTTTCCACTGAGGTAAATTAATGCTAAAGCTAGCTGTACCCATTTCATACAACTTTGCGGATTTCTTACAGTTGACATTTTTTCGATAAACACGCAGATCCCCATCTTGGTATGGTATGCCTCCCTGTGCGACTTCCCTCATATCATGTATAACAGGTTTCTCTTGGGGATGCGGTTGGCTACGGTTATTTGTTTCACTTTGTTATCATGCAGCTGCTAGCTGTAACTAGCCCTTAAAGATGTTGCTAATTGCGCCTCTAGGTGTCCTTAGGGACTCCTTACGACTTGTAATTCCGCTTCATTTCTCTGTACATGTCAAACTGGCTCACTAAAGTAAATGAATAATTTTGTTTTCCACTATTACACTCTTGCAAGACGAGGACAATACCCAGGGTGCCTTTCTCTCCCGCTGGAATATTTCAGCAGACTTTTGTCATTTCGAGATATTCTTCTATACAAAGACTGTATTTTTTAAATCTGCGAGAGGGGAGATGCATTGTGAGGGATACTTTGGCACTGCAGGCAAATAAATGGCTGTTTTATCTCCCTTCAGCTCTGAACCGTCGACCTGCCAAGTGGACAATGCAGTGGAAAAGAAGGGGAGGCCAGCAGATGTAGAGGTGGATGCCGTGAAGAAGAATGGACACGTCAAAGGCAGGGAGACCAAGCACCGGGGTCACCGGCGGGTGCGCAGGTAAGTAAGCCCCTCACGCCACAATCTGAGCCCCCCCCCCTTCACAGGAGGCAGCTTCAATTTGTTATTCTGTCACCCACAATGGTCGGCTGCTCCACAACTATTGATGTTTATCTGGGATCCACATACATACACCTTCAGCTGAATGCAGGAGGTTACCCTCGGTTACATTGGCGGCCTCGGAAAGTCACGTAAAAGACAAAGTGATGTGCTGGAGCCAAACCTTAAGAGCCCCATTTTAAGTGTGTATCTGGGAAATAGGCCCAGTGCCAGATCGCTTCCCCTTTGTACTTACCTGCTCTAAAATGTCTCAAAATGGGTGCTGACAGCTGGCAAACATTCCTGATTTCCCTGATACCATCAAAGCCGCCATGGAGCAGGGGAAGGAATCTCTGGTCGGCAGTCTAAACAAATGATATGTCCTTCAAAGGTTTTTCCAAGTATGAGCAGAACGTAGCTTTTTGCTTGAGCTGTTGACGAACTTTTTTTGTTTGGGAATGTTAGCCGAACCCTGCTCCATTTAATGCCACCGCAAATAGCGAAATGACGGAAACCCCACACCCGCAACCTATCTGTCGTCAAGATGCCAACAGCGGCCATTAATTCCCTTGACCACGCGTCAACAGCTGACAGCTAAAGTGATGGCGGTCATTAGATTCGCTTGCCAAAGTGTCACACTGAAGGTCAAAGTGGAGAACAGCAGCCAGAGCCGGTCATGACACAGAGCCCTTGCAGTAACAGAGTTAATGTGTGGGGAGCACCGACAGGATTTTATGGCATGTAACAGCCAGCTAGCAACACAACCAAATTTTCTGCAATATAAGTATGTCATGCCAGATGTGTGCGGAAATGCTAGCATTACGCTAAGAGGGTTTTGACACAAATTTACCTTAGAACTGTGCTAAATTGCACCTGCAAGCAATAAATTACAG
Source organism: Hyperopisus bebe (assembly GCA_026777045.1). Classification (NCBI taxonomy): domain Eukaryota; kingdom Metazoa; phylum Chordata; class Actinopteri; order Osteoglossiformes; family Mormyridae; genus Hyperopisus; species Hyperopisus bebe. The sequence goes on along the minus strand of JAODJW010000040.1, from coordinate 29,944,262 downwards.
GTTTCCTGAGTCAACAGAATGCTACAAACGGCAGATTAAGCAAATCCGTCACAGTCACCAGAAGAGTGAACTGAGTATTTATTTCTCTATGAAATTAATTCCACCACCATATATTTTTTTTGTTTTTGTGATGCATGACTGAAAAAAGACACAATTCCCCTTTTATATGTATAAATATATATATAGGAATGTGGGATGAATAGATGAAATTTGGAAATTTGTGATAGTGAACAAGATCATGTGATACTGGCATTGATCATGTGATACCAACATTGATCATGTAATACCGGCATTGCTTGAGGAAGGATAAGATCAGCAGGGGTGCCCATCTCAGGAGCAGCAAGACCTGGCAGGGAAGGAGTCAGCACACTGAGGGTCAGCTGGCAGAAAAACATGCTGTACCACATCAGTGCAATGCCCAGTGCCCCCGCCGATGTGTCTAAGATGGGTCATTTCCAAAAAACATCCAGATATCAGACTGACATCATATTTTAACCTTATACTCTGCAGCTGAAAGCTACAACTGGAGAAACTATTTTCTCCTCTCACGAATTTAAAATCGTAGACATGCACAACTGGTAAAGGGGGAGTTAACGAGATGTGAAGCTTCCTATTGGCATGGAGGGTACTGCGATGCTCTTCCACTGCTGGAGCTCCTGTCCGACACAGTTGTCATTAATTATGCTGCAAAGGCCATGTTCAGTCTCGATCACTGTTCATTTCAGACTGCGGAAAAATGAAGGATGCAGCTTCGTGTAATGAATGCATGTGAAAAGTGGCTATCGGCACGCCTTTCATTCCAGCTGTGGTAAATCCGCATATGGTGTCTTGAAAAATGTATTGACAGGTGTAACTCCAACTATTCAGGAATGGTAAGATGGCTGTGAGACAAGGAACGAGCCCACCAACATGCACAAGATAGAAAATTGCCAGACAGCAGTTTACAGGAGTACCACCCAAATGATAAAAAAAAATCTTTCTTGTAGGGAAATTAAGGTATAAAGTGTCATGATCATCAGTGATGTAGCTTCTTATCTCCATGGTAACACTGGATTTCTTTAGCTCCTTGACTCTTTGTGAATTGACCTCTTCCGATGTTTAGTAACCAGCTGTCACATGCATATGCTATCAAGACATTCCAACATACAGAAATTTTGGTACTCAAGAAAGCCCCCACAGGGACGTGAACCTGCAATGTTCAGGAAACAAATCCACAGGTTTACAGTGAATTTAAACTCCATACTGGACTATGAGTGGAGCCACAAGCATCCGCTTAAAATTCTGATATCATATATATATACTGGCATGACAGAATAAAGATGACATAATGGTTCTGAAGGTCAACAGATGCAGCATCAAGGGGTAGAGCCGCTGTCATCAGGGGGGTTGAAGGGTTAATTTTCTGTGTTGCAAGGGTCTCCTTTTTGTTATTTTGATTTCAATATTTTGTTTTATTTTCTGGCTCCAGTTTCAGTAACACAGATAGTGCACAGATAGCATGACCTTTCCTACTGTAGAGACGTTGTGACACATTCCCGAAATCTGAAAGATTTGATGATTAGCCTGTTCCCCACATCGATCTGGTTGTAGGAAGTGGTGGAGGTGATAAATTGGATTCTACAGAGGTGGAAATTATGAGCAGCATTTTTCTCAGACTTAAACACGCCCTGCGACGGATTGGTTGGCACGGCATGTAAGACGGTGAAGCGGAGAAACATCGCGTCAGCTGTGAAAACAAGATTTAAAAGATAATTTATTTGTAAAATGGGGCAAAATAAAATTTGTATGACACAAGCCCCAGTGATTGGGGGGGTGTAAGACCTGATCTGCCTGTAGGGGAGATCTAAGAGTTTACTGACACATTCGATCTTCTCATACAGCCAGATTCTGTGGCATGGCCAGATAGTGATACGTTTCCCCACAGTGTCTCCTCAGGAACATGGTTTACTTGGGGTTTTCAGCTGCTAGTTGACATTTACAGACTGGTGTTGACATTTGTGGTTAATTCGGGATTAAAATTAAGAAATCTGGAACTACAATTCAGAACGAAGGTGGCAGAACCATGGAAAAGGCTTACCAGGCCATTGGGATTCTTTGATATCCGTCCATCTTCTCATTCCGATTATCCATTGCAGTGAACCAAAGACCCAGGTCAGGAAGTCCAGAGCATGAGGCAGGATACATACTGGATGGGATGCCAGTCAGCAATCCGTTATTTATACATTTTATACATTTAAGGCTAAGTTTAAAGACAGTGATCCAACAGAATCACATATATATGATGCAGCCAGAGAAAATTCACGCCAGCTCACACAGCCAGAGCAGGGATCAAACCCAAAACCCTGGAGGTAGGAGAGTGGAGGTGTGATTCTGCTTTGCTGCTCCCGATCCACCTCCCTCACATATGACATCTATCATATTCTATTTACTTACCCCCTCCAAAAAGCCTTCAGTTTTTTTCTGTCTTGGTTTGAAAATGCAAACATCTTCTGTGTTTTTGAACTTTGCTAAACGAGCTTTGATAAAACCATGGGTGATTCCCAAAGCAGGTCTCTGCTACAACTGCAGGAAATGACTCCCACTGTTTGTTGGGCACTATAAAGGTTGCATGAAGGTGAGGCAGGAACACTGCGGCTCTGATAGCTGGTAAGATTCGAGAGATTAAGGGAGATAAAGTCCTTTTTTGAACAAGCTTAACAAAGAAAAAAAAACTGTGGATTGCCTTTTTTCCCCATGGGAACTAGATTCTTTAATCTAAATCCATCTTCATTCCTGCCACAAATTGCTACGTGGATCGTACCAACTCCCTGCGTACTGTATTACGCATTAATACCTTAAGTAGCATTAATAAAATTCCTATGTATAAATACATTTACTGAAGCTTCAAGAATTCTCTAGTAAAACTCACAAGATCTCTTCAAGACCTCTAGCACTTACCTTGGTATTTCCCAAACAGTGATAAGTGTGTGAAATTGGAGAAGTAAAAACGGAAGCTATCCAATATTCATGCTAAACTTAGAGTTACCTAAGGAATCCTTAAATTAATTTGGTGTGCACACACAGGGTGTCTGAGCCCTACATGGCAGGATATCGAGCCTTACACAGTAGTGTATCTGAGCCCTACACAGCAAAGTATGAGTCTTTCACAGCAGACTGTTTGAACCCTAGACATAGCTCAGTATCTGAGGGCCACATATCTGTCAACCACACACCTCACTATGGCTTACTCAACAAAAGAATCGACAGGGCATGTGAGTACATCTTTCCCCCACGGTCAAAGCACATCATTTACCAATCTCCCTGCTTGGACGTGTCTTTCTGAGCGCCCGACAACTTCATCCTGCCTAAGTCCTGACATCTAATTTAATCTCCATCACACTCTCTCCAGTTTCCATGATAATTCTCATTTCCTACCTCATTATTACTACAGCGATGCTGGCCAAATAAACATCATTAAAAGGTCCCTCCACACTCTTTACCTAAAAGCCCGGTTTAATAAACTGGGATGGTTTTCAAGTCCGCTATGTAGTTGAAAGAAACTGTGATCTGGCCAAGTCAACAAGAGTCTCTTCTCAATTAATATTGATGTATTTAAGCAAACGACAGGAAGTCATATTACTTGAGGGGCGGCGGGCTATGGGGCTGTACACCACTCACCTTAGCTAACAGTAACACACCAGCATCTATCACACAGTCACCCCCCTTTCCAAGCTTCCCACTGTGTCAGACATTCAAGCGAGGCAAATCCCAAGGTTTACATCTGTCCTTTCATACCGTGTGAGAACATCAGTCTACAAAGAGCTTTAACTAGCTCTAATCCCAGATTAACTCCCATTTTGCTATCTAAAAACGACAGCTTTCTCTATTTCTCCTAATGCAGAAATGACTTCAAATTGACATCTTCTTTTGTTCGGACTTTTAAAGTGCCTGTCGTGTTTATATTTCAAATGCACTTTAAACAACTTGAACCTGGACTTCTCTCGTTTCAATAAACCTGCACCACTGCATGTTATATTGCTGCATCAATACGAGCTCAGGGGAGTCTGGCTGACTGAATAAGGGATCCTCCATTTGAACCGTATCAGTCATTAATATTTCATGGCAGTTCATTCGCTGAAAGACACAAAGACGCAGCGGCATTAGTGAAAGATAATCTCTGGTCAACTTTTTGCTTTTTTTTCTCTCTGTCTCTCGTTCGCAGTTTGTCTTTTGATAACGATCTGTCCCCTCGACCTACACCGAAGGGAAAGAAGAAGAGGAAGAAGTCACAGCGAAAGCGCAGGAGGAAAAGGTGGGCGCGGGAAACGGGCCGCGTTTGTGCGCGTTTCACTGCCTGTCTTATGATGTTTTTTTAAAAGTCGCCTCATTTCTTCCACAGGTCTCCCTCATACAGCATCTCACCTGTCCGAAAAAAGAAAAAGAAGAAGAGCTCGAAAAAGAGAAAACGACACAGGTATCATGCCTGACAATACGAGGGAGGGAGGATGTTTAATGTGGGAGCGTTACGAACTTTCGCTTTCTCCATGGCTATTAATGTTAGGATAAAGGCTTATTTAGTACTATTTTCATGTACAGGCTATTCCCGAATTACGACCGCTGTCACATATGACCGAAATAAAAATAAACAATAAGTATATGTATGTTAAAATAAATTTCGGGCGGCCATACATTGTATAAGACACTCAGGCTTTTGGTCGCTTTACGCTACTTTGATAAGGTTTAATTCTGAAATGCAACATTTTTTAATTACATTTTTTTAATATACATGTCACATATAACATAAATAGTAACATTTTGAAGCCTGGGAGCCTGTGGTTTATGTTTGAAATTGGTACACTATACTGCAAGTCTAGATACCAATTCCGACAAGCGTCCACTTATCGCGTGTCGGTCATAACGGAACCCTTTGGTAAATATGCATGTCTGAGTTCTTCCGTAGCGCAGGCGAGTACCGTAATCACCCGAATACTCGTAATTTGTCTGTGTCGAGCCTTTCCTGAATGTTCATATTTTGTTGTAAGAATCTTTGTGAAAGGCGTCAGCCATACAAAGCA
>JAODJW010000040.1:29912066-29938863 GCA_026777045.1 Hyperopisus bebe | reverse complement strand
CCACCCCAACCCCCCCCCCCCCCCCCCCCAAAAAAAAGCTTGGCATTTCAGCGAAGTATTTATACAAGGTATTTCGACAGTTTGTGACAGGTGTCAGCGCTTGTGTTTATATCACTGGACAAGTAGTCATGTAAGATGATTAGACAGATGGATATTGAAAATAACAAAACTTTAAAAAGAATGAAAAAATCTAACAAACCTAGCCATAATGCAGTGTATTTGAATGCATAAATGAATTCTATATATATTTTACTGGTGCATACCAATTGTATAAAATATTCTCAAATGCTCGTGTCATCTCTGGCCTTTAGACATTGCCATGAGTAAATGAGTGACACTCCTCATCTTTTCCAGGTCAGCCTCCAAGAAGCGAAGGCACAGGTATGCAGGACAGCCTTGCTAAGCTAAACAAGTCTGAGCCAGGCAATAGGCCGTGGGATTAATCATTTACTTTCCACCCAACAGCTCATCAAGCCAGAAAAGCAAACGAAAGGATGACAAAAAGCACAAGAAAAGGTAAAAGTCCATATATCATTCACAGAGAAGGCTCCCCCTGCGGGCTAGACTGTAGTGGTGTAATGGTTCTAAAACCGAGACCAAAACTTCATTGCAGATGTTCACAATCATATGACTCAGTTCTGAAAGACATAACCACGATACCCCCCCCCCCCCAGCCCCAACTCCAGCCCGCTTCTACAGGTGCAGCCTGTTGAACTCTCAGTCACATTACTAATGTTATAAACGTTATTTTTCATTTCACAAATAACCCTATAACACATGTAAATCACAAAAATATTATTCTATTTAAAGATAGGGCGAGCTGTATTGCACATACTTCCAACTGCGTGTGTTGCATGACTGCTTTGCTCCCGTCATGATCGAGTGACCACGCCTGCGGTTAAAGCTAGGCTAACTCAAGATGGATAATAACCCTCAAACTGTAGAGCACCCAGGGACATTCAAGTCAGCGGTGAGGGAACATCATGGTTATGTAGTAGGGTATAGTTTTTTTGCTTAATAGTTAGAGTATACTTTTTATTTCTGTTTAAATAGTCATTTTGCGTAACGTTAAGTTAATCCAGCATGTTCTCTTGTGTTCCTTTGTTTAGTGTTCCCAACTGTTGGTAATTAATAAAACCCAGAATTTTTCCCCCCCCCCCCCTTTTTTTTACCCCACCTCCGCCAAACAAAAAACACTGAGATATGACCCGAACTGCGGATTCGAAAAATTGCTACATCGCTAGACAGGAAGTGTCTGCCTGCCTCAAAGCTAAAAGTTGGGCCAGTTTTAGATTAAGTGTGTTCCAAGGTGGTTCATGGCAGGTGTGTGTAATGCAGAGAGAGGGAGAAAGGGGGGGGGAGTGAGAGCGAGGGAAAGCAATTTTACACTGGGTAGCTGGTACATTTATAATCCCTTTAGGTGAGCTAAAGCATATTGGTGACCTTGTAGAGGCTGTGTTAGGGTGTGACCCCTCCTCCACCAACCCCCCTTGGTTTCAAAGTTGCCTTCGCCTCTCAGAGCTCAGACAGGCTTGAGGGCCATTGTACAGTGTGTCATCTGATATTTTTTACCTCTTAATATCTTACTTTGCTCCACAGTGAGAACGAGAACAAAGTAAACTTCGTCCATTTCTGTCACCTTGCCGCCATAGAGTACGCAATCAATTTACTTTATTTTCAGCCACCGCGGTGGCTGTTTAGTAGCTAATAAATGCACCCCATTTGGAGGCGTGTAATTGCATCTGTGATAAAAATGTTTTCTGTGTTCATGTCATGGTGACAAAGTAGTTGATCAGCAACATAACATCAGCTGGTCGATGCCTCAGCCCAAAAATCCTGATGTGTAATAACGGGGTGAAAAACAGCTTTCCTGCTGGATCAACCCCAACAGCCAAAGAGATGCAGGAATTTGCCTCCTATGATGGGGATCTGGAAACAGGGAAGCAACTCTCTCCAAACTCCATCACTGACATTCAAAATAAAACATCTCTATTCAAACGGCGTTGTGGCTCCTCAGTGAAAATAGCACAAACCTTAATTGCAAAAACGCTTCAGTGTAATGCCTGATGTGAGTTCTCAGGACACAGTAATAACAACATTATTTTTCCAAACACTCAACCGAAAATATTGCTACCACTGGGAGGTCTTATTTCTTTCGTATCTTGGTTTCTTCTGTCCCTGAACTTTATTTTTAATAAAGTCATAATGTATGTTAGCTCTCCATCCAGAAATTGTAAACTTCCCAGGCCTGCACATCTGATTTGAATGCATTAATATGCTTAGCATATTAAGCTCCAGGGTTTTTAAATATTTATCTTGCGTTCAGCTTGCATGCTTCCTTCGTACTGAATATGATCCACAGCCCCCTGTTCCTTCAGCTTTCTCCTGTGAAACAGGAAGCTCCTCTGTCATGTTATGTCAGGGAAAAGTGGCTCTGCCTTTTTTAGGGGTGAATACTGTAAGATCTCATGCTGCATATTTACCTCTGTGACATTCAGCACTCTTCAAACTTCAGGAAAGGTAGAGATACTGTGATTATGACTCCTTTAACAGACTACAATTAAGACTCCATTATGAGTCTGATTATGAGTCATTTATATGCATATGATTAAGACTCAATTATCTGAGTCTGATTATGTCTCACTTACCTGCATATAATTAAGATTCAATTATCTGAGTGTGATTATGACTCCTTTATCTGAATTGGATTAAGACCTCATTATCTGAGTATGACTATAACTCCTTTAGCAGAGTATTGTTAAGATTGTATTATCTGAGTATAATTTTGCCTCCTTTAGCAGAGTATGGTTAAGACTCCATTATCTGAGTGGGACGATGACTCCTTTAACAAAATATGATAGGCTCTAGGTACGCTTATGACTTCATTATCCGAGGATGATTAAGACTTCTCTATCTGGATGTGATTTCCTGTTATCATAGTGCTTACAAGTTATTCTCATTGTGATGCGCAGCACCTAATTAGGCTATTTATTCATTGGGTTCTTCATATTGGCACAGGCGGATGATGGTTTCAGTCTTTCCTAGAACACCTTTGTTCTCTGGTAATTGCAGCCTGATATACTCATGGCTTCATGGCAGACTAAGAGGTTCAGTCTAACCCTTCAGGTTCCTGTTCCTGTCCTTAGCCCTGGTCTGAGTGCCCTGTAGGGAAGCAGGCGAAGCCAAGCCTCTCTCACAAATGTGCATGAATAACTGCTTGCTGGCAGCCATTCTTCTCTACCCTGGCAGCAGGGATTATGGAGCCTTGCCCTTATATTTTTGCTGGGTTCTGGGTGTCCTCACCTCATCTCAGCTACTAATGAGCATCGCAATAGCTGTCGAATGTCTAGCAGATATCACGTTCCCGCTGTACATTTTGATTTCCTCACCCCCATTCCATTCCAAAGCCAGTATCTTGCACTCTATACATGGATGCCATCGTCAGGCAGCCTAAGCTGACTGATTTTTTCCAAGGTTCATTTCACCGTAAGCTGTCAAGCAGAGGGGGATATGGTTACGTTTCTGTGCACTGGGGGATAGGAGATTAAATTCGAGGTGGGACTCACAGCCTCCTGCCAACAAACTGTGCTTCAGAAAATCCGTTTTCTCCAGTTATGACATTGACTGCTAAGAATCTCTGAGTCACTGGGGTTCAAGGACATTTTTAGGGGTCCACTGGTGTCCAGGACCTTGTGTCCATTAACGGGAGACTCCCTTCACTGTACTTATATAAATCAATGATTATTTCTGAAACTGGTTTCCTCAATGCAGAACAATATATTGTAAGGCTAAATTTAGTCCTTCTTTCTGAAAACTTTTGAGGCAATATTTTGTGCAGCTCATTCCAGCAGACAGACAAGTTTATTCCCAACATTCTGGAACATTCTTTGGTATTACACTTGCCGGTTGGCAAATAAGAAATTATTTCCTGTGCCCAAGTTAATGTGACTGTGACAGAGTTTTCTGAGACTCTATAAAGGAGGAGTTGGGAGGTGCTAGTGGCTGAGATTTTTATCACCTTCCTGTTTCATTGTGCAGATCTCGGAGCCGCTTACACAGGAGACGCCAGCGCCCCCATAAGTCAGACTCAGAGAGTTCTGCTTGCCGGTCCTACAGCCCTGATGTCAGGTAAGAGGACAGCCTCCTCCCACCCAATCCTATTTGTCCATCTGTGTGTCCAGCAGTGACAATATGGCCTATGCCCATATCAGCTTGATGGGCTGCAAACCGCAGAAAGTCCTGGGAGCCAAATACTGTGTCTGTATTGTTCTACTGTGAGTTGGATCATATCACCAGTTCCTCACGGGCACCAGGATATTTCTGAGGATTCATCTGTCCCTTCAAACCTGTGTGTTTTCTGTATATGTCCGGCCACATGATGTTTTGACAAGTCCTCAGTCTGGGTGGTTTGCAGGAGCGCAGTACAGGGGGTCACAGTACATGCAATTTCACCCACTTTCTGATTCAGTCATAAGCGATCTGGCACAACTGTTTGTCAGGCCTCGCAAGGCGGACCCTCTTACCATATGAAAAAATAGCCAGGGTTTAGATTTGAAAAAGTCTGGATCTGAAGATGATTGCTTTTAAATCCCTCTTGATCTCTCTATTATGTGGAATTTCTGTGGGACATTCAATAGCCCAAATCATAAAAGTTGAACCTTTACAGTGTGTTCCACTGAAACGAGAGAAGCGAGAACAAGCAGAATTACCTTTCGCTGGCCCCATATTCCATTATTACTGTGATAAAGTAATTCCGCACTATAATAAACAGTGTGCAGTCATTGTACAGAATCATTCTGGGAGCAGATGCCCCTTATCCAAGTACATTGCAGCTCTTGAGTGTAGCTTTGTTGAAGATATATTGGTTTTTGTCTGCGTGAGTGGAGACAGGATTTGTCACCTAGGTGCTAGTATTTGCCAAAACTAATTTGTAATATATAAAATATATACCATAACATTCTATTCATTTCTTTTTTTAGCTTTGTGTTGTTAACTATATATACATGGGAGATTTTAAATGTGTTGCCTCCCCCCTCCACCCAGAATTACCCAGAAAGCCCTCCATGAACAAGCAGACTGTCAGCAAGTTTCACCCTCTGTACCATTACCCTAATGCTAACCCTGATTCACCCTCTGTACCATTAACCGTGACTCTCACCCTGTGTACTGTTACCCTAACCCTGACTCTCACTCTGTGTACCGTTACCCTAACCCTGACTTTCACTCTGTGTACCGTTACCCTAATACTAACCCTGACTCTCGCCCTATGTACTGTTACCCTAATGCTAACTCTGATTATCACCCTGTGTACTGTTACCCTAATGCTAACCCTGACTCTCACCCTGTGTACTGTTACCCTAACCCTGACTCTCACTCTGTGTACCGTTACCCTAATGCTAACCTTGACTCTTACCCTGTATACTGTTATCCTATTGCTAACCCTGACTCTCACCCTATATACCATTAATCCTGACTCTCACCCTATATACCATTAATCCTGACTCTCACCCTGTGTACCATTACCCTAACCCTGACTCTCACCCTGTGTACTGTTACCCTAATGCTAACCCTGACTCTTACCCTGTATACTGTTACCCTATTGCTAACCCTGACTGTCACCCTGTGTACCATTACCCCAGGCGTCTGCACAGGTCTCGGTCGGGAAGTCCAGCCAGGCAGCCGGGCCACAAAGGGAAGGACCGCACATCCACCCAGCAGATGGTGCTCAAGCTGGGGCCGTCGGCCGCTCCAGCGTGTAATACCCCACCCATGTACTGCCCAGCCCCCTCCGACGGCACCGTAAGTGCTCTCTGGGTCCCTCAGATGATCTTGTTCCTTGTGATGCTGCCCAGGCCATGTAAAGCCCCCCCCCCCAAGGTTTAAAGCTGTAATTGTTATGAAATTGATGGTGATTCAGCCACTTACAGGTCAGGCTGGGTACACTCTCTGCCTGCACCTGTAAGGCTCAAATCTTTCAAATACATTCTTAAAGGAAAATAGTAATTAATTAATATCACATCTGAATTCCTATGAGAATAAAAATTTCTATTTTTCTATTGAAATATTTGGATTGTATAGGTAATATATGTGCATATACAAGTTTTATTTATGAAATACGTGTATTTTTTGTTTCTCTTTAATTATAACATCAAATATGTAAAATATTGCTGCTTCTCTCAAAAGGCAAAAATTATGTTATCTCACTTTAAACTACTTTTACATGGCCTGCCTCACATTTCCTGACTTTTGATTGTTTTTATTGCTTTACGTTATCCGTTTGTGTGCTTCAGTTGGTATATTCAGTCACTAAATTATTACTGAACTATCAAACAGAACATTTTCCCATTAGCACAAGGATGTACATGTAATATACTTCCTCCCCATGCTAAGATAATTCTAAACTGCACAGATTTACACTTTATATCAGTATTAAATTATCGTTATTGTCTACTTACACTGTCTTTAGTACAAAAAAGGTAAAGTACTTTTCATAATAAATTCTATTAAATTAATAATACTATTAAACTTTTAAATAGTTTAAATATCTATCCAAGTACATAAACAAAAATATAAATAGCATTTTCTTTTTATTGATTTTAAACACCAACTATTTAGTAAATGTCACTGGATTAACTGCAGGGTATCATTACGCTGACTTGAGGTGAGTTTTATTATGTCCAAAGATGTAAATTTATTTTTATTTTTTGTAGCTGTGTATCAAATTGTTTCCTAGCAGTGGTGACAGTTAATCTGCTTTTTTGTTCACTGAATCCAAACTGGATATTTTCTTTACACTTCTTTTCTAAGAAAGCATCTCACACAAATACAGGAAAGGTGGGTATTGGTGAAATAAGTAAGGATTCTTGATCAAGAGGGTGGTTTCTGAGTGACAGTTTTCCTCAGAGGAGCATGTGAGCAGTTGTAATATGTACTGTTGTTTGCGGTTCAGTTTAGGGCAGTGTTTAATAGGATCTTCTCAGTCTTCACATGATCTTCATGACTTGCTTTCATGTGATGGGTTAGGTTTCTGCCAGAAGTCTCTGTCCCCACGGGGGGCCACTGTGTTCCTGACTTAGAGAGGATGCTACAGGCTGCCCAGTACAAGACAGAAAATTGAAGGGTGGTGGATATAAGCAAAATGGCAATTTATATCATTAACAAATGTTTCTTGAGTTAAGGTGAGGAAGAATAGGACAACAACTATTCTTGACGATCAAGGTTCTAGGTTTTATTTAAAGCATTAGGGACATGACACCTTGTCAGAGTTATTTTATACTGGAATGATTGAACTAAACATTCCAGAATGCAGTGCGGGCAAACGGTACAATCAGAGCGATCGATAAGACGCTGAGCATAATGTCGATGCAAGGCGTCAAACAAACATGCTAATGTTGACAGTGCCTTTGACCTCCCATTTAAGCGTCTGAAATGACCCTTCCTGCTACTGGTAATTAGTAGGCATGCGGATAAATCTAAAGCTGCATAACGAATACAATAAGTGACCTTAGCTTGTATCTTTGGGGCTGAGACACTTGGCGTCACCGGTCTCAGGCATTTACAGAACTCTGCTGGCTCGTGGTTGGGCTCAGGCCATGAAACGTACCCACAAAGCACATCGTCACAAAGTAAGACGCAGGAGTAGGGAGTGTGCCCGCCAGCCAGCTGGCACAGGGACTGAAGACAGGGTAATTGTCTTTTCTTGTAATTTACATCTCTAATGATGCACTTATGTTGCCCGCTCTCCCTCTTTTCTTACACCTTACCTACTTAAGGAGGAAATCTTGATTGGTAAGTCGATGCTACTCGTAGACACAGGGATTTATTTTAGGTCGCTGGAGGCAGATTAATTTCTTCTTTCAGGAAATAAGAAAAGAATTACAAAAACTGTACTTTTCTGAGGGTTTTTCTTAGTTAAGAGTGATGGAATATCTCTGTCTGCAATACTGTTCATTTGTTACATAATACCCATTTTGTGATGTTCGTTTGCTGTTCCTTTAAGACGACTTTTTAATTGGGACTTATTCTCTTTTATTTCTTTCTCAAATTTCTCAAGACAGTCAATAGTTTAACTTGCATATTTTATCTCTTCTTTTTAAGATCCCATTTGGTTGTTCCTTTTATATGTTCTTTAGTTCACTATTTATTTAGCTGAAACTTGAGTTTACTCATTAATTAATATTTTTTGGTTTATCTTTCGTTTTAGTTTTTCTTTTCGCATTATTCGCATGCTATAAATTTGCATGACCTCTTAATCTCTCTGATTCTCCTGTCCCAAAACGATTCTCTTCTCTTTGTCCTGTAAGGAAGTGTGTGCCTTTTATAGAGTATTAACAGTGGCTCATGCAGGCTGATGCTCTTACTTGGTGAAACCATCTTCTGTAGTAAAGCGTCAGACCCCTCTGTCTGCTTCCAGATTGTGCACTCAGGCTCTGCAGTTGGAGTTTTTACCCGAAAGGGGATCGGCCGCAATGTTCTGTCCACTCAAAACAAAGGACAGCAGGACTATGACTCCGGCAACGACACATCCTCTCCCCCGTCAACCAAAACCAGCCTGTCGAGGTCAAAGGTCAGCGAGGAGAAAAGCGGCCTTTGTCAAATAGGGTCACACTCCCCGGAGAAGTCGAGGTTCACAGGTGGTGATAACTCCTCTGATTCGGGACACTCGGTGACCAGTTACTCCTCCTCGTGCAAACCTCTGCCACTGGACAGTGGTACGACATTCATTAATGGGAGCAGCAGGGGGTGAGTCACTAATTTGAAACTAAAACCATGAGCATCGTAAACATCTGAAGCACATGCACAACTCTGTTTGTTCCGAGCAGATATATAGCTAAACGTACTGCTGATGCATTAGCCTATGGGTCAGTAATGGTGTTCATAAGGCATTCTTCTTTCCTTAGCATGTTGACTGGAGTTTGTAGGGGAGGTTGTGGGAGGCCCAAGGCGTCCAGAGTCACTCCAGGTCAGAGTGTGACTCCTCCACGCAGGCGGTCTGACACTCGATCCCGAAGCAGCCGGAGCCGGAGCAGGTCCTCACGGAGCTCCCGCTTCTCATCCCGCTATTCCCGCAGTCGGTCACCATCTTCAGAAAGGAGGTGCGTCTATGACATATTTGATGTCTCCAGAGGGCGACCAAATTCTCGCTTTGGTACACATTGTATGTCTTTCCCTCTCTCAAGGTCATACTCTCGGACGCCCAGTTCTTCGGGAAGATCCAGACAGAGCAGTGTGGAGAGCGGAAGTTTCCGTCGGAGTCCCAGTTACTCCAGATACAGCCCAAGGAGGTCTGTGGATCTGTGAATATCAGCAAACCCTGCATATGCCACTATCCATCAATGACTTGGAAAGTGATATCGTGCAGTATATGAAATATATTTTAAAAGGCTTGGCAGAGATGTCAGAAGAAGGTCTTTGTTGTTTTAAACCACAGGTCTCCATGCACATAATAATGATGATGAGATCTTGATAACATATATGTCAGAAAATATGATGAACAGTAGGGATGCATGTTTTGAAACCTGATTCTCAACTTAATAAAAGGGCTCAAGAGTCACACAGAGGCCACAAGAGGTCAAAACGGGAACGGCGGAGAAAGAGATCGTACTCTCCCATGAGGAAGCGAAGGAGGGACTCGCCAAGTCACCTGGAGGCCCGGAGGATCACCAGGTGGGGAGACATGCCCAGAAGGCAGGCCGAAGCCTGCTGGCTGTTTGTCAGCCACAGGGAGTTTAAGTGAACTCCTATAATACGGTGCCGATCAGCAGACCCTGACTGGCCTGGTTGTTATTTTTTCCATCAGGCCTGGACAGTTATTTTCTGTGGTGAGCTTCACTGTTTCAGCAGTGGGCATTTCCGCATGCCAGTACAGAAATAGCACATGTATTTGCAATTATTCATGAGATTCAAACATGAATCTGTACCAGTATTTATTATTTTTATTAGGTTTTTTTTTCTTTCTTTCGTTTTAATGATTGCGGGGGCCACTAAAAATAGCACTGCTGGCCGCATACGGCCCACAGGCAGCTTTTGCCCAGGTCTGGTGTACATGGTTCAGCAAGTTTGACTCTGGAGAGATTAGGAGATGAGATGTGCTCTCAGAGAACAGGACGGCATGTTCATGTCCTGTTTCTTCGAGTTTAGGTCTTTTTTCTGAAACTTTTTCAGCTTTTTTTCTTAGCCTGTTAAGGGCCAAAAGTATCATTTAGGTCTATCTTATATTTTTGGTCTTGCTATGCCTATCTTATGGCACCTTGGTTCCACTCTTGTGGCAAACCTCTTCCCCACGATCTGGCACTAACAGGGCCAAAAGCATGACCAAACCGAGCTAGTTGCATCACCAGCATCTGACTGATCAAAATGCACGGAGATTCCAGTGTTCTGTGCAGGGATTATCTGAAGGAAAAAGCGTATATTTTATATATTATTCACAATTGGCAGTATATCATGATGCATTCCAAAAAACTTGAAACTTGAACATTTCCAACCTCTTACTTTAAAAAATACCATTAAACACCTGAACAGAATGGATTAGTAATGTAAATGTAGCGTTTTATATTTGCATAACATGGCGATTCTCACAGTGGAAATTAGCACACAGTAAAAAAAAATACTAGTAATTGCACATAGTAAATCATGATGTAGACCGTGTCCACAGTAAATCTCTTCAGTTTTACGTCATTGTCGCTCTCCAGCAACACCTTTACTGAGCCGACCCTTCTGTAGTGGAAAACCGAAGCAAGCTGGAACCGCGCTGTCATTAGTCTCTCTTTGCGGTACGGCTTGGATACGGGTCGGTCCATGCATGCCAGTGGAAAAACGCCTTGAGTCTTCTAGGTGAATGAGAAAGTACATTGGCAGGGACCTATATCAGTCAGTGACTAGTGAAGTTAGAAGGGAGATTTGGTCGAGATCATTGATGGGGAAGGGTGGGGGGCATTTTACAAATGAGTACAGACAGCAGTGCTGTTTTGAGACTTAAGGAGCTCTTGTGGTGTCATGCAGCGCCAGAAAGAGGCCAATCCCCTACTACCGGCCCAGCCCCTCCTCCAGCAGCCGCTCCACCAGCTACTCGTCCTGGAGCAGCATCTTCACACGCAGCCGGAGCAGGAGTGCCAGTCGGAGCTGCTCCACCTACAGGAGCTACAGCCGCAGCCCGTCCTGGAGCTCCATCAGTGTGCGCAGCAGCAGCTATGACTCTGTGGGCGTCTACAGCCGGGCTCGCCGCTAGCCGGGCCCTTACCCACAGCATAATGAGCAGTGTTAATGGCACCGGCCCTATCAGAACTGGTACCAAACTTTTGACTCTCCTGCTTGTATGCTTCGGATGTAGAAGATATCAGCCAGTGTTCTCTGGTACCTTGTTTTAACCGTCATTGTGTCTCGTATTAGGACAGTGGTGTATGTTTTGGCTGTTGATGAAGAAGCAAGGATGTACAGTCGGTCTTTTGTCCCCCTTAAAATGACACCCTTCTGGGATGTTGATCCAGACCCGAGCGGCTTTCAGCATGGAGTCTGTAGCAATTCTAGAGGGTTCACAGAGACATTTCGTTAGATGAATGGCTGTATTAAGAACACATTGCAAGAATACATTGCAAAAGATATTAAGAAATATTAAAGCCATCCTTATTTCTTAGTTACTTATGGGATTGCACATTGGTAGTAGAGGGTCAAAGTCAACTTTACTGTCATTGTGCAGATGCACAACAAAGTCAGGATCGCTGGTTTAAGGAAGGTTGAAAACTTCGGTTATGGCTCATAACTTCAAATTTAGTGCGACCCCTTAAATTATTAAGCCAGGCAGTTACATGCTGAATTTCTTTGTGTAGTTTTGATGCCTAACACCTATGGCCAGACTGATACCGATACCGATATCATACCAAACTGATACTCAATATATTTGCTCGAGGGAAACTGGAAAACAGGCTCTTTTGAAGACTGGAGACGCAGTGGAGGGTGAGACGTTATAAACGTGTGAATGATTTCATTACAATCTTAGAACATTGATATTGTTTCTTTTCTCCAGGCCAAAATATTTAGCATTTTGATACTTCTTGTGCTGTGAATTTGTCAGAGTTCCCCAGCTTTGACCATCATTTGAGGTGCCTTGGGCCTCATATATATTTTATTTCCAGTTTTATATTTTTATATATATTTTTATTTTAATTAAGTTTATTAGTATTTACATTACAGCACATTCTGGTTTATAAAAGAAAAATGAACTACTGTGGTCCTCCAAGCCAGAATTAAAGCTTTAAAACACTGCTCTATAGTCATGAGAACCAAAATGTCACTCTACACCGGCTAAATGTGAAAAGGACTGGTTAGGGTGTAAAGGCGAGGCGTCCAGCAGCTGTAGGTGGTGGAGAATCCCCACCCAGACATCCTAAAGCAGTGTGGGGATAGTCCAGGTGGACTCTGAGGCAGGATGGGTGAGTGGAAGCTGTAGAGAAGAGAGCAACTCTTAGGGCGCTGCTCAGTGGTGGTGTCAGACAGCGAGGCTGCAAGCCACTACCTGACTCTGGAGGTGTTCATCAGCCAAATTACAGTGCATTATCACCTGGAGGTGACCACTTCTTTCCGGAAGTATCGGTGTCTAAGATAATGTGTTCATCAATATCACACCAGACTGTAGTTTAGACTAAGCATTAAGTAACTGAGATGAGTTTTTATTTCATATTTATTTTATTTATGGTTCTATTTATTTATTTATTGGATGGAAGTTATTGGTCGCTCAAACATGAAAACCACTTGTTTTGTACCATTTTTCATTGTTTCATTTAGCTGTTGCTGAATTAATTCTATTTGTATAATCCTATCAGCCTATTTTGGAACTGATAAATCAAAACAGAGAAACTTGGCTCATACAGTTTCAAGCTGCTGAGTTTATCTGATGTGTATCTTGCCCTGAACATACTTATATACTTTATTTATTCTGACCTTCTGTTGATTACTAGGCAAATGAAGGTCAAATTTATTTATGGGAGGAAGCTATTCAATGCACATTAGATTTTTTATGGTTCACATTTATTTTCCTTAATTTATTCAGGCTTTTTATATGTGATGGAATGCAGTCGTGTTTTTTTAATATATATATGTCGATATTTATTTTTGAAAAAAGTAGTATTTGAAAGAACCATGACAAACTGCAGACTGAACGAAGACTTGCAGCACGTGAGAGTGATTTTACCGCTTTTTCAGGGTTTTGTGAAAATGCATTAAGAGTCATTATCCTTGGAGGTGATGCCAATCGATGTCAAGTGGCGATCTGTTGTTGAAAGTACGTGTTAGACTGTTCTTTTTCGAAGCTTTTAAACACGAACTTACCTGGACCTCACACCGGGCAAGTGATCATGAATGTTTTCAAACAGTATAGTTTGCCCAGTGCGTGTAATTTCTTCATGTATGGCAAATTTCAACTAAACCAAGTTGATGAGGAAAAAAAATGCACTCCCTATGCATTGTATATAGGAGGATTGCTACGTTATGTGTAAGATATTGACTAACGGTCTGTCCAGTAATTCATTCTGAGGTTAAAAAAACAAAATATTTCATGGCACGATACAACGATGCTTTTAAAGTGGACTGCGTTGTTTGCTTTTTTTAGATATGATGTATACAATGAAGGAAATATGAATAAATATTTTTTGTTGTGTAAATACACATCTGTGAAAATGGAGAGGGGGATTTTAATATCCCTTCCACGTCACGCGCACTACAGAATTAATGTGAAGGTTTTTTTCCCTGTGTAAATAGCGTCTGCCCAGTGATGGTGACTCCATAGATCTGCTTTGCGACTCTAATGCAATAACCCTTAAAATTGTGAACTTACGCCAGCGATTATGCTTAATTAAAACCATAAGATACTGTCTGGGTCCAAGAAACCGCTGGTGGATACTTTGTTTTGAAAGAAAGTGCTACACTGCATATAAACTCTCTAAAAAATTAAGTGCATAATTCAATTAGATACACATTCTGTCACTTACTGTACGAGTAAGCTAAAACAACCTACCAAGATGGTAAAAACTGGGTTGAATATGAATTTAGATTAATTACTGGTGCATTTGAAGTGTGTCAAATCGGCTTTAACGTTACTCAGCTCATGTTTATAACATGCCCATCAGATCCCCTTTAATAGTCTTCCTCTTCAATTTTGTGAACTTGTACACTTTCCGAAATAAAAGCTATTTCAACATCACCGCAGTCTGAAATTGCTTATTTATGTGTCCAAAAATAAGCAGATTATGCTGAAAAGACGTTTCCTTTTATATAGCCTGTGCATATGCCTTGAAGGTAATACGCATTGCTGTTTCAGCAAGCATGCACAACGTCAGAAAACGTGCGTCCGGGACATGAGAGAGCCTGATTTATCGGAACGGTGATGTCATTTCTCCGTCTTTCCCTCGTTGCCTCACAGGTGGCCTTGAAGCCTTGAGCTGGTTTCTATTAAAAAGCTAATGAGTTATCGGGGTGGGGTGGATCCCAAAGAGACTGGGGGGCGGGGGGCTGTCCCGGACCGCCACGGAGAAGATTGCTAAAATTGGTCAGGGGCTGTCCTGACTCACCTATCAGCTGTTGCGCACATTCAGCTTCAAGTTTATATATTCCGGAAAACTGCCGGGGGGAGTGCATTATATTCGTGGAAGAAACTTCCCGAAGTGTTCAGAGAGTATTTAGAGGTTTGTGATCCTTTCTATTGAGTTTATGAGTTCTATTGACTATTAATTGAAATATCCAAAAATATAATATTTATAACTCAATCCACGGGGCCTATTTGGAAGAGAAATAAATAAAGATTATAAGTCTGACTCAAACCCCAGCGCTGAAAAATGGAAGAAGGAGGTTTTTATCCAACGGGCAGCAGGCAGCGTGTACCGAGAGATCCATTTAGGGATCAGACCCGATTCATGGGTGACGATTTCGGCATGTCACCTTTTCCCGACGACTTCTCGCTCGACTGGCCCGACTGGGCTCGTCCCCGGCTTGGCAGCCGCCTGGGCTCTCCCTGGTCGGGCTCCTTGCGCTCCGGCTTTCCCCACGCGTACGCGGAACACTCTCCCGTGTACAGCGCCACGCACAGCGAGCCCCGCGGCGCGGAGGTCGCCCTTCCTAGCGACCCCTGGAAAGTGTGCGTGAATGTACATAGTTTCAAACCGGAGGAGCTTAACGTCAAAACTAAGGATGGTTTTGTGGAAGTTTCTGGTGAGTAAATTCCTAAATACTATTAAATTAGTTATATTTTATTAAAAAATGTCTATTCTTCCTCCTCCTCCATCTTCTTCTTCTTCTTCTAATTATTATTATTATTATTATTATTATTATTATTATTATTATTGACAGTCCATTCGAACGGATTTGGACAGTGAATTGCCTGTATGTTTAAAATGTTCCTATTACATTTAAGAACAATTAATGTAGTGGCCACACACACAAGCGTGCATATGTTCTATAAGGCAAAATCCCTGTAGAGAGGAACAGTACCATGACTATCTTATTTGTCAGAAGCCAAAGGGGGGGGGGGGCTCCTACCAGGGGCTCCTTGGCTGGGCTCCTAGGCATTTAGTAGAGGCCCCTGTCCCTGTATGAAAATCTGGGAGGCTAGATCGTAAAAATGAAGCTTTGTCATTTATAAAATCAGCTGCTGGGGTGATGTTGGCTTTGCTCCTTTGCTTTACTGTCATGTTTCATTCAAACTCGACATGAGACACTGGGGGATTGAATAACCTGCATGTCAGAGACATTGTGCTTATAACGGTTTTATTTGTCTTAGGTGGAGCTCATTAGAGTTAACTGTCTGATCAGCACTATGCTGGATAAGCATTAGAAAACTTCAGACCAGTAGTTAGCGGCATGTGTTTCTTACAGTTATATGTGTTTATATATACGTTTATATTTTCTGATTAATCCGTAATGCTTTGGATTTTGTCCATCGGGTTTTCAGTTTGAATAAAAAGGTTGCAGGTTGCAGTTCAGCAGTGAGAGTGAGATGCCCACGCTGTGCTTTTAATATATACCAGGAGGAACCCACAGGTCTTTACAGAGCCTGGCCAGCTGCCGATTAACTCAGCCTTATATTACACATGTAAATCTAGTGCGCCCTTTACACAGACTGCACTTCTCAAGTGAGAAACAAAGGGAACAATCTAGAAGCTCAGAATATTCTACAAACTTGGAGGCTTAAAGCCAAGTAGACGAGCCTCTTTGGATCAGTATTTTTCTGCTATAACTACCGTGGGAGAGTTTGGGTCCTGCTCTGACTTATAATACTGTATAACTGAAAGGACAGGTATGTTTGTCTGATGCCGTCCTTCTAAGTATTTGTTACATGCCGCTGGGTGGGAATCTGTTATTAGAAGTGTACTATCTAAAGCTGAACCGAATTTAGATAGACAGACAGACAGACAGATAGATAGATAGACAG
Source organism: Hyperopisus bebe (assembly GCA_026777045.1). Classification (NCBI taxonomy): domain Eukaryota; kingdom Metazoa; phylum Chordata; class Actinopteri; order Osteoglossiformes; family Mormyridae; genus Hyperopisus; species Hyperopisus bebe. Next base: position 29,922,446 of record JAODJW010000040.1, on the reverse strand, counting down.
ATAGATAGATTCAACTAGCAATATGAATAATTAGATGATGTACCTATTTCAACCCCCACAGTACAATATATGTAGTACATTTTAATACTCTCAATATTTTCATGGGGTGATATCTCCTCTTTGTTTTTACCTAAGTCTATACCCAGAGTATGAACAGTTATGTATATTTTTGGGGTTGGAATCTATCAAACCTGGAAGTGGAGGTGGGAATGGGATGCCTTGAACAACTAACATAAGACCATTAAGATTTTTTGGATGTTTATACAATCAGATTAAATTCAGTGAGATGTGTCCCGAATGTGCAAACTTGTGTTATAGTGCCTATTTTTAGAGTGCTTATTATCTGAAAATAACCACAGTACAAAATGTTTAGGTGAACATTAGGTGCAGCTAGGAAGTCATGTTTTGCAACCGCAAGGAAGCCTAAGACATTAGACATGCATTCTGGAATTTGAAACTTGTATTCTGAATGACTAAGGAGACAGACCTTTGCTCCTCGCCTGTATACTCTGTGGATCTACTTTCTAGGACCTTCTCCAAGAAGTCACATGGTGAGTTAGCATTGCAAATCACATGCCAGCCTAGGGGTGGGACTTTCTGACATTTAGAAGCAACAGGTGGGGGGGAGGTGGGGGGATTTGATGCTCGTCACGCGGTGGGGTATTTTTATCCGTCAGACAGGTGAGAGGACAGCCCTGCGAGGAGGGCGGAAGCGGCAGGCGCTGTGTAAAGGCAGGCTCTGTGTGTAGGAGCTGTGACTGAGGGACTGCGGGATATGTTTAACGAGCTGCGCCGTGGGACTCCTCATGTGCACGTGTGCTAGTGTCTGTGTGTGTGTATATAGATTATATTACATTGTGGGGACCACATGTCCCCCCACAATGTAATTAAAACCTGTTATTTTGATGTTGTGGGGACCATTTTTCATTTTCCTACAAAGATTTGTAAATGCGATCAAAAAACTAAAAATGTTTTAGTCTTGTATTTTGTTTGGTTACTTATGATTATAGTTAGGGCTGGGTAGGGGTTAAGGTCGTCATGTTGAGATTAGAGTTTACCTCAAAGAAATCAATGCAGAGTCCCCACAAAGATATAATTACAAACCTGTGTGTGTGTGTGTGTGTGTGTGTGCGTGCATGTGATGCATGCAATGTTTTTTAAAGGCAGATCTCTGTATTTGACAGGTAAAGACCATTATTTAACATGTTTCCTTTGTAAATATTACAAAAATATTACAGCTTGACGTTTATCAGCCGAAATTGAGTCTCATTACATCTCCCTGCTTCCAGGTTCATGTCGTCGCTGTTATAAATCCTGGCACCCTGACTGGTGTGATGCCACCTTCCTCTCTGTTTTGTATGAAACACAAGAATAATGTCATAATAATCTGATAATAATCGAATTTTCTGCTGCGCATGAGCACACGGCTTGTTATTACAAGCGCTACAGTTACGCTGTGATGTTTTAATTACCTTGGCCATCAGTGCAAAGCTACAAAAATAATTTATTGTACGGAGGCAGTAAGGGGATCGTTATTCATTGATCCCCTTGGGGTTGCATCTCGGCTGTGCTTGGGAACACTCTTTATAATGCCGGTAATCCTCAGCACGATGTTTCACTCGCTTAAAGGGTGGGGGGTGGCTTTAGGGATGTTTCGAAACAGCTCAGGTGTCATTCATCTGGATAGGAAATGTCACCATCACTTCAAGCGCTACCATGTCTGACACGCAGAAAAAGAAGATTAAAAAAAAACAAAATGTCACCCTGCAGGACACAGTTATCTATCTAGTCATTACACACTGCTTGAAAGGAAATATGACACAAAAATTAAATTATCTAGTTTATCACCAGAGGGTTTCCTGTTTTGCAATATGAGCACAAAACTTATGATAAATCTCTGATTTATCTCCCCAGCTGCTATAGAAGATCTCTTTTCTGATCTAGTATATCGATAGCATTGTAGGGTAAGCAGGTTGTTATCCTTGGAGATTCAGAGACTGCAGGGACTATAGCCCACGGAAAACTCCGGCAGTTATGTGCTTAGAAAATCATCCATGTTCCTGAGAGTCATATTTGATTTTATGCATTTTCAACATTTGTTCAGCATTCAGCTTTGTTGGGGTTATTTATTTGTAAATATCCACTTTAAATAGCCTGGCCATGATGCGTCTAATACCGTGTTTCCAATGCTACGTTTTAACCATGGTAAATATGAGGAATGACCGAAGAACCGGGGAAGAGAACAGGTGAAATCTGTATGTGAGATGTTTATCCAGACAGATCCCTCCTTGTTCTGTTGACCATTCGCACAGGACAACAGAGACCATGTGATCCCTCATATCATTAGACCCTGTGAGATGTGGACTGCAGCTTCAGTTTACCTGGGCAGGTTTTCTGGAGATCTTACAAGGTCTTCTAATGAAGATCTTTGGGAACAGACTGCTCTCTTTAACTACAAGCTTCTTGGGGTGCATGGTGCCTCGTTCCTGCTCCCTTATAGGAGTCCACCCCAGGATTCTTGCTTAATTTGAGTTCCCATCCATCCGTTCTGGGACTCGGAGTCTCTCGGGCAACAATGACACAACACAACAGCTCATCTGAGGCCCCTCCCCTGGGCCTACATACAATTAGCACCCGGGAGCTGGTCTGACTGCAGTGCGGTCTAATTTAATGACCAAGAGGGTTTGTGCCAGCTGCTCCCCCAATCAGCTCCTACTCGGAGTCCATTAACTGGCAATGGGGGATAATCCTTCCAGCCAACTGTGATCATCCCTTGTAGCTGCGTATTTGCATGACAACACCTCACTATTGAGATAGAGGGCATCTAGAGTTAAGCAGGTATACCGAGCACGTCGGAAAAGTGACTCAAATTTTACACGTGACTTTGTTGCTTAATGAAAAAAACACTTCAATAGGTGTAATAGCAGTTTTGTCAGCTACTTTATTATTTTTAGGGAGATATATTCTTAAGATCTGTCGCAGACAATTCCCGCAGCGGCTGGTCACTGTGTCTGTGATATAACTTGAAAATTGGAGGAAGGGAGACTGACAGCACTTGTCAAAGAGGAAGGAAAACAGGGGGCCAGAATTGGTTAGCACCACTATAGCACATTCAGCGAAAACTACACGCAGATGTCGCAGGGGAATTGCTTTTAAAAATAAAATTTGTCTCGCTTCAAAACAAATCTCAAAAACTTGTAACTCTCTGTTCCTTCTGTGGAGGGAAAGAATAAACTTCCTTTCAGCTCACAGCTGTTCAGCTCTAAGCTGAGGCTGCTGCTTAACTGCCCGATGTTTCCTTTTTTTAAAAGAAGGCTCTGCAGTTTCTCCAACTTTTGAACCGTAAGTAGCTTTTAGAGGGATCACGTCTGAATCCAACACTTCAGGAAAAGGCATTTCAAATTGGAAAAGATATCAGTGGGAAATCAGCAGAAGTTTCCAGATTAATTGTATGGGGGTTTTAAACTTGTGGTCTGCCACCCCTTGTGGGTCCATGGAGCAGTTGCAAGGGGCCCACAGAGACTTACTGTACATTTTCTGTATTGTTATCCACTTCACAGAATGAGAAAAATGTTCAGAAATGTATGTGCTCATGCATAAGTCATAGGGGGTCCGTAAGTTCTAGCTTATTATCATTTCGTGGTACGTGGTTTATGAGAGGTTCCAACCCCCCGGCCTGGCAGAAGGAGCGATGCAGTAGCGCATGTCGGCCGGCCTGTGACTGACTTCTGTCTGCTTTTCTTCCAGGGGGCGGGCTTCTCCTCCTGGCCTTGTGGCTTCAGTCAGCGTCCGCGGCGCCGGGCTGCCCGGCCATGTGCGTGTGCTACGACGAGCCTCGGCCCACCCTGGCCTGCCAGCAGCAGGGACTTTCCTCCATCCCCACTGAAATTCCCGAGCGGAGCCAGAGGATATTCCTCCAGAGTAACCGGCTAACGGTAGTGCGCTCCACTAGCTTCAGCTGCTGCCGGAACCTGACGGTGCTGTGGCTATACTCCAACGACATCAGCCACATCGAAGCGGGCGCCTTCTACGGCCTGGGCAGGCTGGAGGAGCTGGACATCGGCGACAACGGCAACATGAGGATCATCAGCTCCACGGCCTTCCGGGGACTCACACGGTTACACACCCTGCACCTTCACAGGTGTGGGCTCTCTGAGCTTCCAGTCGGAGTTTTCCGTGGGCTATATTCCCTGCAGTATCTGTATCTCCAGGATAACAACCTGCTTACCCTACATGACAACACATTCATGGACCTTGCCAACCTATCCTACCTTTTCCTCCATAACAACAAAATCAAGACTGTGTCCGACCACATGTTGCGTGGCTTGGTCAACCTGGACCGCTTGCTGCTCCACCAGAACCGCGTCACTTTCATCCAGCAAAGAGCTTTCCAAGACTTGGGCAAACTGACCACCTTATATTTGTTTTACAACAATCTGACTGTGCTCACAGGGGAGACCATGGAACCTATGGCATCGCTTCAGTACTTGCGTCTCAACGGGAACCAATGGATATGCGACTGCAGGGCTAGGACGCTCTGGGAATGGTTCAAGCGATTCAAAGGGTCCAGCTCAGCACTGGAGTGTCACGTTCCTGCTAGTTTGGCAGGGAAGGATTTGAAAAGACTGAAAAGCAGTGATTTAGAGGGGTGTGTCGATAGCACTCTTCATACATGGACTGGGATCTTTGGTGCCAAGGCTTGGCCAGGAAAGTACCCAACTACTGAGGCTCCTCTCTGGGGAGGAACTCCCCGGTGCTGCCTACCGGACAGTGACAAATCGTCTATCATTTCCAGCAAAGGCCTGCCGGATCCCTCCTTGTACAACAGCCGGCAGATCACCAACAGCTCCCCTAAAGAGAAGGAGAATATTGCTAAGACTAAGTTCTTAGAGGTGGACCAATCAGAGAATGGCACCCGGAACAAGCAGAACCTGAACGACGGCCCAGGTCCAGGCAACTCCAACATGAACCAGGCCCCGGGAAAAGTGAAACCAGATGTCTCTGATGACCTGGAATCTTCCACGGATCCCTCCAGTAAGAAGAAATGCTCAAAGAACCTCAGTTCGGACATGCAATGCCCCAAAGGCAAAGCAACCCTGCTTCGAACACTGGATATCCTTATGTTACCGGTGCTCTGGTCCTCCTTATTCACATGTTGGACCTGGTGAGGGACGGGAGGCAACTTGGACACCGATGTTTCCCAAAAAGATTGGGAAGCCAAACATGCCGTGACTTCCAAAGACTTCCGTAGGGAAAGGGGAAGGGCACACTGTAGATTCTAAAAGAAAAATTAATAAAAGACACGAGAGGAAGAAAATGACAAATGGATGCCTTTATAGAGTATACAGCACCTATTGTAAATAGAAAACAGTGCCCAAATCATTTGTTCAAGGAACTCCCAACCACCTGAGGTGCACTACGAGTGCTTCTCAGCTCCCCTCGAAGCATCAACGCTTTTGCTGCAAAGATAGCGACTAGCCAGCCACAGAAAACATCGTCACTTTAGGGCAGAATGCACACATGCTGTCAGACTAAGAATGTTCTGGGTGTTTTTTTTTTTTTTTTTTTCCACGACAAACCCAAAGACATGTTGGATTTTCTTTCCCCATGCGTTTTTATTTTTTCAAAAGAAGTGATGCATTTTTGTTTGATGCTAATATTTTTATTATTTTTTAATATTCACAAGTGTTAAGCTACAGATATTCTTCTCTATTTCAGTTTCGTCCTACCGTCATTCCGTGGCCACGGAGAGCATTCGCTGATGGGTGCTGTCTGTTTGTTCACTGAGGTTGTTGTATATTATAGATATGCATTATTTTACTTGTGATCAACCATAAATATAAATAAAGTATTCTTTTTTCCTAAATCAGCATAATTATTATCATTAATTTTTATTCTATGGCGGTGGTTCTCAAACTGTGGTACTTGGATGCCCCCCAGGTGGTACCTGAGAAGATTTAAATCCCAGAGATCTTCAGTCCAGCTTCTAGGAGCCCGATATGAACTGTCCTAGCAGTCCACACCCGTTCCTTTTGAAGGTCACTTGATGTCATCCTCCAATTCATGAGAAACTGTCAGATAAGTTAACAGTCATCTCTGGCATTAGAAAGTGATTTCCGCTCTTTGCCTGGCTGGTTTCTGGTTGTTCCCAGTGTCTCCTGCTTCACCTTGTTCTTGTGTCCTGTTGTCTTAGAGATTATGAACATGGAAGCAACCTGCTGCTCAGTGGTCTCAGTTTTTCCTAGAGTTGTGTTTTCTATGTATTACTATATATATTGTCTATAACGAGACATTTGGGACAGGTGAAGGTAACCTAATCAATGCTGCACATGCTGATTCTTGGGCTCCATTCTGCACTTAAAGCTCACTGCTCTCATCCCCAACATCTCAAAGCTTTAAACACCCCCCAACCCCCCCCCCCCCGGGTTGATTTATTTTTTTGCCATGTGGTTCTGCTTCGGTTTCTTCAAATGTGACACTTGGTCCAAAAAGTTTAAGAATCACTAACTAAAGTTTAAGAATCTAAGCTAACAAACAAACAGCCAGCTTGCAGAAAGTTTGTAATTATGAATGTTATAATTATAATTATGCATCTGTAATTATAATTATAACTGCTTTATAGTTCTTTTATTAAAAACCCTGAGTAAATGCCAGTTGACTATACAGAGAACTATTGCTAGCAATAAAGAGGCAATTAATCGGGCCTGTTTCTCTCTGGAAGCCCCTGGAGTTCTTTCATTTAGCCAGTTCTCTGCACTCGGTCGGCATGATTAAGAGTGCAGGTTTGGAGGTGGGATGGACAACCCAGAGCGGCTCTTAGTCTCTGGGGTGACAGGCAGGCAGATACCGGTGAATTGCCCCTTCATTCCACATGACAGCTTGCCCTCTGAGACCTCTAGTTACTTCTAGAATCAGTCACGCATAATCGGGCGGTGTCGCCTAGTGATGTCTGTGGTAACTGTAGTCACCACAAACATTTATGGCTATGTTTTATGTACAGAAGATGTGTGAGCCTATGGTCAGGCTCTCATGTGAGTATAGGGTCAAGTACAAAAACTAGACCCCAGGACTGAACCTATATAAGCATATGGCCATGTCTTGGACCCATAGTCCTCACAGACCCCTGCCTGAGTCCCACATACAGACATACAGAGCTGTTCTTTCCCTCCTGTAGATACCTGGGCAGCAGTCCATCTTAACACTATATTTGCATTATTTTCCAACTCCAGCCATTTCCATCAGAACTGTATCAGTACCATTTAATTATGGGACCACTTGGTTACTTGTTCTGAGGGCAAAACGACAAAATTATTGGTTCAGAGAGATAACCAATCAGATTAGAGAGGAGGTGGGTCTAAGGACAACTTCCAGGAGCTTTTCAAGACTGTAGAGTGTGTATCTCACTATAGAGGTAATTGTAAATTGTGTAACCAATGGGAGGATCCACATTCTATGTGAAAACAGATATGCTATGACCCCCCCCCCCCCCACACACACACACACACACACAAACACACACACATTCTTTGTCCCCTTCAGTACTCACTGTCCTCCAGATTCCTGGAGGTGATGCCTTTCGGTTCCTCCAGCAGTAGCTGTATCTAGTGGCTGTATCTGATTCCAGCTTAATGACAAGCCGTCAGTCAGTGGCGACTTTTTTGCCTCTCCATGGGCTCCTCCTCTACTTTCCACAGTTCCTCTTGGGGAGAGCCGAAAGTCACATGTGCACATTTGCTGGGTTGCCCCGGCGATAAGGCGGCAGTTCAATCCTGCAGCACCTGTTATCTTGAGTACAGCGCTTCAGTGCCCCCACTCTGAGGTGTGCTAATACCCCCGGCTAATCGGCGGCACAGAAAAGAGAAGAGAGGAGATTGGCTGATAGCCATGTCACGGCCTTCTCTCTGAACAAGATCTGTCACCGGAAATTTTCTCTGAAGAGCAACTCAGATGAAGAGAAGCATTGAGCCAGGCTTTCCCAGAGCCATTAAAACGAATCTGTCCTGGTTTCCATTACCAATACACCTGCAGTGTAGTAAATGTACACATCGAGTTGCTGGAATACTTCCAGGTTACAGTTATGATTTAAAAAAATTGGTTGAGACATTTAAAGCAATATTGGCAAATTGAGAAGGTAAATAATTACAGCTTCCATCTTACGCCTTGAAATGCATGAAGAGGCCTTTGAGTTTTCCACAGTTGTGAATTTTCTGACAATTTTTTGTCTACGTGCGTTCACACCGCGAGATGGCTGGCAGCCGCTTCCTGACAGTTCGGAAGCATCGGGAAAACCTCGGGGACCATGTCTGCGTCTCGCACTCAAGGCACCTGACAAGAATCGGCAAGAACCAAACTCTGCATTATTCATTCGACGAGCAGACTCCCCCCTCCCATCTGTATGTTTTTTCTTGGGCGGTCTGCAGAGCACATGGAGTTCTGGATTTCCCTCCGTTTTTGCTGCAGGGCATTTACACAGGCAGTTAATGTTAATAGTCTCGCTCTGAGGTGAAACAGGAAATGTCTCCTGGGGTTTCAAGTCGGGGGGGGGAGGGGATCACCAAATGCTAATACAGCTCCCCAGATGTGGACTTCCGGTTCTTTAAGGCAAGATAAAGTCAGTCAGCTGGTTCTCGTACATTGATGTACGAATAAAGGCCAACACTTCCAAAATGCCGTCCCACCGATTCTCACAAGAGCTATTCCTGTTTATTACAACCAAGCTTTATGTAAACTTGCAAATAGCCTCAAATTATGAGGTTGGCCGCATGTGCCAATTGAGCAGGAAATTAGCCTATGGCAGATTTATCGCTGAAACATCCCGATGAGGGATTGGTGTCTGTGGCTGATAATAAACACAAATGGCATGTTTGCATCTCAACAATGCAAATATCTTATATGTATCTCCATGAATTCAATCTTCTGCTGTTATTTATATTCATATTACAGATCATATTTATATTTTCCTTATTTAAGAGCTTAGCTGTCAAGAAATACTTCCATTAATTACCTGATATTTACTGAAGCAACTGGGCTTCCGAGTTTAGCTTAAGAAGCATCCTGTTCTCTGACCACTTGGCGGTTTTCTAGGGGGCAGAGGGAGTTAGGAACCACAGTCTGAAGGTGCTATCATGGATGTGTCGCACCCAAGCATGCTGAATGCTTATGATGGGTGAAGAGAGAATCCAGCCGTTAAGGAAACAGCAGGAAAAAGTCTCGCAGCACATTAGCATTGAAAATTATTTAGTATGGAAACAACAGTGAGACTTAGCATAGCCAGTGGTGGAAAAAGTACTCAATTTTCATACTTAAGAAAAATTACAGATACCACACCAAACTGTTACTCAAGTAAAAGTCATACAATGAAATTTCACTCAAGAAAGATAAAAAAAAAAAATCCTGGTTTTCGAGGTCCGTAAGTAAAACTAAGGCCTACTGTGCACTGTGGCCTCATACCTCCAGGACCCGGGTTCAAGTCTCTGCCACCGCTCCATGTGTGTGGAGTTTGCATGTCCGCCCCATGGTGTCGTGGGGTTTCCTCCAGGTACTCTGGTTTCCCCCAACAGTCCACAAACATGCTGAGGTTAAATGAAGTTACCGGACTGTGCACTGATGTGTGAATGGTCTGTGAGCGTGCCCTGTAATAGGTTGGGGCCCCATCATGTTCCCTGCCTTCTGCCCATAGGCACCAGACTCCCTGTGACCCATTATAGGAGAAGTGGTTACAGAAATACAATGGATGGATGATCTTGCAAAACACAATATATCCTTTTATATTTACTCAAGACAGGTTTGAGCACAACATTGCAAGTTACAGTGCAGCACAATAAGGAACACTGAGTTGCATCATTTTATTCAGAAAAAGCGTTGGAACTTGCCAAGCTGGCTGGCACAGATTAGCAGAATTACTTTTCTATGCTATAGAAAACAAAAGACAGATCTACAAGTCAGATTTAATAATGAATTATAAACAGTACTTTTAGACCTCTTATAAGTATTGAATGAAATTACTAAAACCCTCGTTCTCCACTATGGAATAGTGCGCCATTATTATTTCAGTAGTAGCTCTAGTGATGTTACTTTGAATATTGATAAAGTGTAAATATTGGATGGCAATTTTGGTACATTAATATACAATATATTTTGCATCACTACATATTGTTTGCTCCAGCTTCATTAAGACAAAATGTAATGCAAAATAATGACAATTTTAAAAGAAATATTTCTCAAGAATCGTGAGAGAAAATCTTGATTCTGAGTACAAAAAAATCGTTACAATGTATGAGTAAAAAGTGATTATTTGCCTGAGAACAGAGGTGGAGATTTCAGGTCCAGAAAGTAAAAATCCAAACCAGGATTTCGTTTCAACCAACCAGTTGAGCATAA
>JAODJW010000040.1:29891879-29911966 GCA_026777045.1 Hyperopisus bebe | reverse complement strand
GAAGCAACAGGTGGGGGGGAGGTGGGGGGGGGGGGGCAAGCAGCTGAGGTATGAAGATGTGTAGCTGAGCTTAAGCCTCTGTCAAAGAAAAGAAACCTGAAGCTGCACTTTCTGTAACATTGACCTTAAAGGCATCGGTACCTCCACTAGCGGCCATAATTGTGGAAACACTTACAGTTTTTACAGATTGCAGAACTTCATTCAGTTTACAAACATCACATACATTAGACGATTAAATAAGTAACTGGAGCAACAGTTGAACAAAGCACTGAAATCTCTAAAGCTTGGAAGCGTTTCCACAATTTTGTCCACTGGTGTACGTGAGCTCTTTAAACAAGGGGCGTAGCATTTAAGTACTGTGATTAGGGTGACCATATGTCTGGATTTCATCTGGACAGTCCTGTTTTCCAGCCCTATGTCCGGCGAGTTGTTGGGTATCCTCCTTTCCGTCTCTGTGTCCTACTTTCTCCATCTCCCTTACCTGCCTCCCCTATTGTAGCTCCCTTACCGCTACTCTGTCCCTACCCCCCAGCCCACGAAAAACACGAGACTCACACACAATGATGTATATTTACTAGACATGACAGGCAAGTCTAATTAGTCTCAAGTTTAATTAGTTTCAAAACCCACGCACATAAAAACCATGTGTGCATATGCACTCGCGAGCAGGGAACCCATTCTCTCTACGCACTCGCGAGCAGGGAACCCATCCTCTCTATGCCCTCGTGCCTGTACAACACTCACTTGCTCGGTGATAAATTAGGGTGAATCTCAATACTAAGAATGCAAAGACCATACTTGTAGACTTGGCAAGGCTGGTTTTGCAAACTTGCCTTCCAAGAACTAACTTGGGGTGCAGTGAATCATGGGATTGGTTTCATTTGGTGAGGATGCAATCAATGTATCCTTGATATTTGGGTGGAGCAAGACCAACATCCGAGTATTTTACCTTTCTCTGTACTTCTGTTCTCAGTATTGGAACTGGTCTGGAAGGTGACATTAAATGGGTACATGAGAACACAAGTAAGGTCAAGTACGAATACTGAGATTCACCCTTAGTCCAAAAACTGAACCACTGTGTATGTGCTCATGAGCAGAAATCACTTCCTCCCTACATGTTGAAGCACCCACTAAGGTAACTTCTTTCAGAGGTCCTATTTTAATATTGCATGTTCAAGGTGGTAATCGGAATCATACATATATGATTCGGAATGTAATACTTAACGATTTGGTGATTCTGGCCAATTAACACACCGGCATGAATAAGGAGAGTACTGGCACTATTTTTCCCTCTTCAAGCACTGTATATATACACACACACATTTTAATAAATAAATAGCCTTTCAAAACAGGCACTTGACAAAACAAAAACATTAGGAGATATTGCTGATGTTTACAACATAAATTTATTGAGTCAAATGGACAACCATTTGCCAAACTATTCATTATCATATACTTTAATAATATAATATCTGTATGATAATATACAGTATATGTGTGTACTGTTATGTGCATGTATATTTTGCATTTTTATAGTTATAGTTACTATCTCTTTAAGTATGTCTACTGCATTCAGATGTAAACACGCTAAGAATTTGATTGTGTTGCCACTGCATACACAATAAAAACTTAATTAGTTATTAGACTAATAGAAGTCATCAGGCCTGCAATAGAGAATTGTACAGTGGGCAATAAAAAATGCTGGAAAGCTATCACTTATCTATGAATACTTAGCATGTTACAACATGCTTAATCCTATGAATATTCCATTTCCATGTTCTGTGCATATGCTCTATACGCTAAACAAAAATTAATACATATTAATGCTGTACATTTTGGACAACATTACCCCGTGAATATACACTGAAGGTGCAATATTAACCCTCAGTCAGTTCTAACAATAGCCTGAGATATGACTAGTATCAGGGTATCGCTGCTCCCAGGATGTAAACTGGTTCTGTGATGTTGTAGGAAGAAAGATGCCTTGTTGTTCATGATACAGTTTACTGTACAGTGGCCCTTTCTGCAGTGACTTTTACATACAGTAAGATGAAGCTGGAAATTCCAGCAATCCTGCACCAACCTTCAAGTGCATACATACACATATGATTCCAATTACCACCTTGAATGTGCAACATTAAAATAGGATCTTTGAAAGATGTTAACTTCCTTGTTCCAACATCATGACAGAGCATGAAGCTGGCTGTTCTCTCATCGACTGGTCAGTTATTATCTTCTTCTTATTCAGCCAACCATAAGATTCAAAGGAACCAATCAAAGAAGTGGAGATATCAGCCACTGTTCCTGCCTCCAAAGTCTCAAAAATCATTCTATTGAGGGAGCCGGTGCTGTGCAGACGTGAGCTTGGGTTCTTTGCTTGTGAGTGTACATGCGCACATGGTTCTGAGTTTTGAAACGCCCTACATCTGTAAGCCAATGGGTGCAGAGCACAACATCACCTTGAAGAAGCTACTCCACCCATTGTTTGTATGTGTAACAATATAAGTGACACACAATTTTTTTGCAAATATCATACAAATGAGGCTACCTAATATTTTTTTTACCGTAATTAATCGATAACATTCGGGATTTTGCTTTACCCATATGCATTTAACTGCAGACCTAAGTATATTACACATAATCCACATTTTTAGGCACAGACTGAAGCAGTAGCCATAAATACTGTAATGCTAACAATTATAAATGGAGAATTGCTGTGTTCTAATGTTATAACGGTTAGTAAGAAGGTTATGCACAGTTAAAAGGGATCCCCTCTCAATACACTCTGTATGTAGCACTACTATCAGCGAACAGTGTTGTATAATTTGCTGCGTATTGAAGCATTACAGCTATTGTTCCAGCTATGCAACTGTGTGACGATATATCAAAAATTCGTATTGTATGGTAAATTAAAGCCAGCACCAGAACCAGTATATCGCCCAGCACTATTCTAAAGATTGCAAAACACATTGTAGCACCAGCAAGATGCCTTCGCATACTGGAGCATGCCAGGAGGGGTGTAAATAGCCCCTTGTCCTTGTCAAGTAAATAGCTATACTGTGGACCCGATTGTCATGTGTGCCTGTTTGTACTTGGTCCCTGTCTGATTGTGTAATGTCTAGTTACTCACCGTGTGTGTGTGTTGCTGGTTGTTGGGCTGGCCCATTTAAGAACTCCAGTTAAAGAACCACCTTGTCTCTTCTCGTTCCTGCCTCTCTGATGCCTGGGTCTGCCAAGTGTGACATTATGTTTGGAAATATCACACAACTGTCAATACAGAAATACACAATGATCAGTAAATGGTGAAAGGTTATGAGGTTATATCACTGGAGCAGGATCCATACCTGTTTTTGCAGCCAAGCACTGCACAGTGTGAAGGCATTGCCTCAGCTGCTTCAATATGGCAGTCAATTCGATGCACTTGCAGTCACGTGATAGCAGGTCTAGTAAATATACGTCATTGCCTGCGCATACACACACTCAGCTGCTGGAGTATGTGTATGATATGACCCCCCCCCCCATACGCAAGCAAATGGTCTTATCTTTAATCTAGTCAAAGATAAGACCAGCTGGATCTTTTGTAAATATTACATATTACATCTATTTTGTTCCAACTGCATGTGTCACGTGTGTATTTTGGTCCAATCATGATCGATTGTGCCTGCGGTAAAAGCTATGCTAGTTTCCATAGCTCAAGATAGATACTGACCTTGAGATTGCAGAGCGCCCAGGCACATGCAAGTCAGCTGTGTGGGAACATCTCGGTTATCCAGTGCAGTACAGGAATGGCACTCGTGTCCTAGACAAAACACACACAGCTGTAAGTGTTGAAAAAACTTAAATATTATGTTATTTTATATGAAGTAGGGGTGTCATGATATGCTGGTAATGACGGAATCTGTGATATTAAAAAAAAAAACATGAAATATCGATATCATGCTAATAATACACATATGATGACATAAACAATCCAGTGCCAAGTATCAGATTCACATTTCAGTATAGTATGTGGTGGTATTACTCCTTAATGCTAGTTTCCATCAATGCTTATAATATTAAAAGGTGATAAAGTTAAAAGTTAATAATGTTAAAGTAAACAGTTATAATGTAAAACACAGTGAATTTTGAATGTTGAGGGCTGCACACAGACTGTACTAAAAAGCTAAAGAAATCACCAAATTAATGTTAATCTGTAACAAAAGGTTGTTAGCTAACATGCAGTTATTCCCTCTCAAATCAAAAGTCAAATAAGCAAAACATCCTATAAAAATATCCTCACATTTTAAGGTAAAGCACTTGGTTTACATTTACAACAAATTCAACGGGTCCATTTATTGTTTAGCGACAACTGGTGTTAATGATTTCGTTGACTGAAAAAGATTTTTTGTTTCTTTGTTATTTTAAATGCTTATCCTAGTCATCTATTTACAGGTTTGGATAAACAGTGTTAATTAAAAATCCCTTATCATAAATATTAGTTTATATTTCCATCAGTTTAAATTGCTGTCCAGGGACAGGGTATTTTGGCATACAGTACAGTCAGTTTTGGACAAAGTACTGTCACTCTGAACAAAATATTAAGCTTGGTGTATTTTGTTAGATACGTATTTATATTACTCCAAATCAATGTGATCAGAAATAAGTGGTAAAAAATAAATAACATGCATTAATCTAGGTTTTTGTCCTATTGGCATAATGTACTCACTTTGCTACAGCATAGCAGTCATCTTGGACATATACAGTCACCCCACCATAACTGTGGTACCTAACGAGACCCATAAACAAGCACTCAGAAAAAAGTGCAATGCGGAACTTTTATGTAATTTTATTTTTACTTTTTTAACTATTAACAGACAGAGAACACTAAGAATCCAAATTCAAAATATCTGGTGGAATATCCCACTGTGGGCTGGTGGAGATCTCTAACTCGCAGTCCATAAAATTAACTTGATGTTAAAATAAGTATCAATGGTGTTACTACAGGATTTTGTAAAAAAAAGATGGGGTGATAAAGACCCCAGTTTGCAGGAAGTGTCGATCAACAGTAAGCGCAAACAGGGGCTTTAGCCTGGTTGTCCTTTCACTGTCCATTAAGTAGTGTTATTTTCCTATGCTTTTATACGTTTATGATTGCAGAATTTTAACCTCACTACACTCCTATTTTGAGGATAGTTCATTTCCCAAAAAATAAACAAAAAGCACACTAAACAAAGGTAAAGAAGAATTTAAGTGGTGTCAACTTTAGAATTATTTTGTTCAGATTTTCTAGAGATATCGCGATAATATCGTCATCGTGACTCCTTTTGCCCATAATCGTACCATGACAATGAACGTGATATCATGACAGCCCTAATCTGAAATGAAGTTGATCTTGAGGGTTTTTCCAAATTTTTCCATTTCCCCTAATTTACCCCCCCCCCCCCCCCCAACAAAAAATGAGGTATGAACCAAATCATGACACAGAAATGGAGGTCTGAACCGAACAGTGGATTTGGAAAATTGTTACACCCTTGTTATCTAGGGACACTGAATATTTAGATTTCTGTTCACATTCCTTTCTTTTGTGATTTCTGTGCAGGAAAACATGAAGAAAAGCAAAACGAGGGAAGCATTGTAACCAAGAACTTCACCAAAAAAATTCAGTAAGTATGATTCATTTCTAGAATGAAAGATCAAAGACACTAATTATCACCAGCTCATTCACTGTAATATCTGGTTAGTGGTTGTTTATTTATCAGAAGAGGAAGGGATTTCTGCTCATGAGCACATACACAGTGGTTCAGTGTTTGGACTAAGAGTGAATCTCAATATGCATACTTGACCTTACTTGTGTTCTCGTGCAGCTGTTTGACGTCTTCTTCCATTGCCAAAGACCAGTTCCTATACTAAGAACAGAAGTACAGAGGGCAGTAAAAATCCCCAGATATCGTTCTTGCCCCATCCCAAATATTAAGAATACAACAGTTGCATCACACCAATCCCATGATTCATTGAGCCACAAGTTTCTTCTTGGAAGGCAAGTTAACAAGACTGGTCTTGCCAATACTGCAAATAGGAACTTTGTGTTCTTGATATGGAGAAACACCCCATGATTTATTATGTGCTAATTTCCACTAGCACATCTGTGAAAATCGCCGTTTTATGTTAGCTTCAAATGCTAATAGAATTAGCATTCGTTTGCATAAATTTGCATTAGGAATCATTTCCGTTCAGCTGTTCTATATTACTTCTTTAAGTTTTGAGCCATCGGGAATACAGAAATACATTGTGATTAGCGATACTACTAATATTGAATAATATAGAGAACGTGCCCTTTTTCACTTCAAATAATTTATACATATCAACCAACGTCTCCGTGTATTTTGACCAGTCATATATATCATTAGTAGTATGACACATCATGATGTATTGATGCATTCCAATTTGCAACCTACATAAACTAGATAAACTACATAAAGTACTGCAGAACAGCTAAACAGAATAGATTCGTAATGCAGTTTTACGCAAGCAAACGGTAATTTCACTGCTGTTTGATGGTAACACAAGAAGGTGATTCTCAGAGACTTGCTAGTGTAAATTACCACATAGTACATCATAATGAGGTACACTGCGTGAACAGTAAATAAGCTTTCATTCGCTTTTATGTAACTGTTGCTCTCCAAACACGGCAACGCCTTTACCAAGCAGACTCTTCTGCGATGGAAAGCTGAAGAGATCTGGAATCTCGCTGTAACTAGTCTCATTGCGGAATGGGTCAGGTACAGCTCAGTTCTTGCATGTCAGTGGAAAAAGCTATTAGTCACGATTTCGGCCCTGCTGGTAAAACGCAAACGGCCTATGCCATTGTGAGCATTTATACTTGTGCATCAGTGTGTCTGTGTTGCTCTGCAATTACACTTCCAAAACAGTAGGTGATACAGCTAGTTTTAGATGTTGCATTTATTGTCTTGCCACCCTGCGATATATTCAACTTTTGAATCATGCAATTGAAATAGAACATTTAACAAAGTATCAATTTATCTGGTTACATTTGTGCTGCTCCACACTTATACACAAATTTGGAAATATGTCGAGCTGCTACAGTCACTTTTTATGCACTTTCCCTTCTAAAGTTAATGTCTGAACAATTAGTCTTGTCAAATATGAGTTAACTTAATGGAGGTAAGTGAAACTGGTGCTGTCATTCTGAGTGTTTTGTAGACCTTTTGCTACGATGCCCAGGATGGGATATTTAATTCTAGATACAAATAGCGCCTCAGTGTCAATCAGGGATGTACACTTTGCTCCCATAAAAAAACAAAAGAATGCTACCAAGCGGACCAATCATAGTTCTTTTGGTCTGTGTCGCCGCAACATGTAGTTACATTTCTGGGGAGGTGCACATCAGGCTATGGGGTTGGGTCCACGGCTACGCAGTACTTATGGCGACGATTTGACTCAGAAGTATGAACGAGCCTTTAATCAGGCCTATGTCGAGATGGTTGCGGCTCAGATACGGCTCACATCATTCACAATGCAAAACCATCAGTTCGTATTTTCCCTCGAGTAGAGCTGGGTACTTGATAGCAGAGGCAAAGCTCTATTAGATGGAACGCCTACTTAAGTTATAATATGACACGTCAGGTTCTCCTGCCCAGCCTGGCTGACCAGCATGTGGACTCAGGGCCGTAACCTGAAATAAATTTCATGTGGGGTCCGGCAAATCTACGTACCAATAAGTCACAACTCATATATTATTTGTGCTTATATTAAAATAGTCCATTTGGCTATAATTCATTTGAACACTGGTAGTCTGATAAACATAATGAAGAGTCTTACTTCGTAAAAGTAGTTGTATTCATCTTGTTTTTTGTGACTGATATTTCATGTTTTGTTTAATTTGCAAAAGTTTGATTTTGGCTCCCGTATTGCTTGTGGCCCAAGCACACTAACGTAAATTCAGCCAAACCTGCTGAGAGCGACACTTCAGCCAATCAAAGATGGGAAAATTCAAAATTAGTTGACAGGCATTACATTTAACAGTCAGGGGTAAGCAAATTTTAGGGTCCAAATCCACAATTTCCTTGATGCGTGGACATAGGACTCTCTGGATTGTCTTTTTAAGTTTTTGTTTCCTCTCCTTTGAAGTCCTTTAACTTTTTTTTGTTTATGCTAAATGGTATGTAATTTGTTTCCCTAAGACAACCAGTCTTTTTTGTTGAGAGCCATGGGGTGTCTGAGTTGGAAAGATGCTATATGTAAATGAATGGAACGGAGCTGAAGGATAGTGTGATGATCTAATTATGTACAGCATCTTGTAGCTAAGCAGTGAGATTTCTGTGTCTCTCCCAGTCGATCACAGACACAAACTCGTTTCCACGTGGCCGGTTTTTAAATTTTAATCGCACTGGAACAGCAAACAGAGCTGTTAATCCTCACTGTAGGTGGTATCATCTCGAGCCCATTTCTCCAACTTTGGTAATTTCCTGTTTGATCATTATAGAGCATCTGCTCTACACCACCTGGACTGTGCTCATCTCAACTGATACAGTCTTTTTCCAGGTACTGTCACAAAAAAAAACATCCAGAGGGAAAGAAATAATTAACTGGCCTCTCAAAATGAATTTGTCCCTGGGAGGGGTTGTCTGTGTTTCACATGGTACACTGAACAGGGACCTTAAATCCCAGACCAGTGCAAGGGGCCAGGCCCCTCCTTTCAGAATGAAAGCACTGGGACAGTCATTTATTGTCAGAACATCAACAGACTGGCAAGAACATTTAGCAGAAAACCAAAGTGTTTCCAGCTGAAATGCCAGGAAGTATCCAGTTAACCACACCTTTCAGTTGAGAAGGAATAATATGTAAACTGGTATGAGATGTAGCCAGAATGGGTTTAAAGAATCTGCTTGGTAAATGATTTACCTGATAATTCATATCTCTTTTTTCTGCAGTGACTTACAATTTCACCCTTTTAGTCAGGTTGAACCACTGGAGTGACTTAAGGGCCTAGTTCAATAGTACAATAGTACAGTGTCCTAATACTTCCCCCAGCAGCCATTGCATTTTTGGAGTGAATCACATGCATAAAACTGTCTTGCCTGGCAAGTTAACATGCCGCTGGCTTTGAGGTCCGGAGCGAGTGATCGTAGTGGCCCCAGCCTTTGAGTCCGTGCATGTGCCAAGAGGCCCCTTCTCTCTCGGGGCAGGACTGCTTCCCCTGTCTGTCAAGCAGCACAATGGTACAGAATCAATGTGAGTGATTAAAAAAAATATTAGCCATGAGTAAACAAAATCCCGCAGCGGGTAGATAAGGTCACTGCCACCTGCCACAAAATAAGGAAGACGAGCGACGTGACTTTAGATGATAACTTTGCCATCTGACGTTGACTTTCTGAAACCTTATTTAGGTGAGATTGTAGCACATACCTTTCATTTCCAGATGATCCCAAAAATAACGCCATCCTTCCCCTGGGATAATACCTCCTTGTGGCCTTCGACTCCGCGTGTGAATTCTAGAGGGCTTGTGGTAATTAGACAGGCGGAACATCAATTCAAAAACTGCTCCTGAGTTTATTTAAGCGCCCTGGTAACTTGACCTCTTCCAGGGAGGTGCAGCCAGACCTTATCAGGGCTTACTAGGCCTTATTAGGTGCCTGACAAAGTCTCACACACCCCCCTCTCTCCAGGTCTGTCCCAAACTGAGGCCTTTCTTCCGAAGCATAATGTATTTATAGGAAGATTCCAGTGCCATGGGTATCAGGGCTCAGAGATCTGAGGTTTTTATGTGAATCCTCAAAAAAAAATGCTATGTCGAGCAGTAAAGTTTTTGAAGATAATACTTGGATGTGTGTTTTTGTGGGAGTTAAATCTCAAGAATAGTAAATTAGTGTTATGGATCTGGGCAGGTTTGGAGCGATGGCGAGGCATGATGCAGGCAGAAAAGGTGGACGACCCACTTGCGGCTCACCAGACGGGGGTTTATTAAACAAAACAGAAAATACGAAGAGCACTACAAAAACCAAAAGGACCACGAGGGATCAGAAACAAAAGGGGATAAACAAAGACTACAAAAAAGATTTACAAAAGGGTCAAGACAGGCTACAAACAGAATATTCAAAACTTCACTAACATCCAACTATCACAAACAATTAACCCCTAAAACTCAGGCAGGAACTTAAATACAAAAACTGAACGGGGTAATGACAAGCAGGAATGAAAGTCAATTAACCAATCGGGGGGGGGGCAGGACAACAAGCGATCAGGAAAACACACAAGGGCAGGCAACAGGTGAAGCTAATAAACTAAAACATGGAACTCAAACTACAAACAGAATCTAACAATGGGGAAAACTGACAGGTAAAAACACAGTCAATGGCAAAAACCAAAATCGAATACAAATGAAAACACAGGGACTAGAAAACTGATACAATTGAAACACAAGGAATCAAAATCTACAAAATGAGAGGATGTGGGCTTTATGTAGCTTTATGTAAATATAAGACATATTAATAACCCCACCCAAACACAGAGGATGTATGCTCACAAAAAAGTCAATAAGACTGCCAGCACAATGGCATTTCTCATCTGCCTCCCTCATTCTGCCCAGCTGGCATTAAAATACATTAGCACTGCCAGCGGCCAACTGAGTTGCAGGGCCTGTTAGCGGTAAGCTAACGGCTGGTATTCGCGCTGCTTGGCAGCACAGGAGCTCTCCCAGCGCCCTCTTTGGGCACTTACTCGGCCTCCGCTGGAGCCTCCTCAGCTGGAGAAGCAGGAAAAAGGCTCAACATGTATGGCAGCAATTAAAACTATTATATATCAGAGTTAATTAAAAGTGCTTATCAAATTCATAAATTTAGACCTTGATGGTTTTCTGCATTGGCATGCATTCCTTATTGTAAAGGGAAAATAGGTAAATAGGACTGTCCCATTGGTGTTCTGTGTTTTTGTTAGTTGAAGCAACCGTGCAGTAGTTAGGTTAGTGAAGGTAATCAGCAAGCAGAACCATCACAGGCTTTATTATTCTGAAGACCTTTATACCTGTATAAATGTGTTTTTGTAAGTGCTTTGTCATAAGGTGAAAATCTTTGCTGTGAACATAATATGCTACCTTAATACCCTATTTATGTAAGCAATTAATATGGGGCGGCGTGATGTGAATCAGCCTGCCTGGCTTTCACCTTCCCTCCTGAGAGAGGATACAGGCCAATTAGGAAAGAAATGTGAGAATATGCTAGAAAAACTCCAGGTGATAAACTTTATGTGAGGAAGTAGTTTGTACCTGCAGTCTGACTTTATTCCGACATCTTTCACCCAAAGTGAGGCCTTTTCTCCAGCAGCTGATGCTTTTAGGACATTTCAATGAAATGAAAACCAGAGCGTACATTTTAAATGTACACCAAAGCTCTGGAGATATATATATATATGGAGAAACACTATTGAGTCATGTATCATTCCGTCTCTTTTTCCTTTTCTCGGTTTGTCTGGCTATCAATCAAAGTCACTGACTAATGGGAATGTCCCGGAAGATTGTCCTGTCCCAGGAATAATGTGCCTTCCTGCACCCAGCCTCATAACATGTTATTTACTTTCCTTCGCATTTGCAGACATCGTGCCTCTGCACCGTCACGCACTTAAACACCTTCTCCTCCATCCTTCCAGAATTCCCAGTGATGTGGACCCTCTGACGGTTTTCGCCTCCCTGTCCCCCGAAGGCGTCCTTATAATTGAGGCTCACCTGACCCCCCCGTATTACTGCTTCAGTGACGAGTATCCCAGTGAAGGAGGAGCGGAGGCTGATTTCAAAAGCAAGGAGACGACCGTGGCTTGATTCCGGGATGGGGGGGTCCAGTGTGGGCCCCCTGGTGGGGCCTGTGGGCTAGCAGGAGGGGCACTGCCCCCACTTAGAGACTCCCAACTGAGTAGATGTCTGTCTGGACTTCGCCACAGTCTCTCCCGCAGCTCCTCAGTTTTCTGTACCAGCAATCGATGCACCCCCTACTGGCAGGACGGCATGCTGGGGGGTCCTGGGCTCAATCCACGCAGGCATAGAGATGGACACCTTCCCTTTGCAACAATCCTGTGAAATCTGCCAAAGCTTCATTTGCTTGAGACTCCTCTTCAGGCCTCTGCCTCTGTGTTATTGTCCCTATTTCACTAAATTTCATGCAGCATTCACACAGTTTAGCACTGTATAAGCTCATATTTTAGTAGGGTTTATTATGACTTATTATGGTATATCTTACTTATGGTAATCGTTGCAATTCTGCCTTATTTCTGTGTGTGATCCAAGTGTACCAGCTCAGGTTATTACACACTGTATATTCTTGATCAGATTGGTGGACCATTTGGTTCAGGTTACTGTGGAGGTCTTACAATTGGATTTTTGCTTTGTTTTTCTTTTTTACTGGACTGTGATTACGTTGTTTTCTGTGCAGAGTGAATGAATGTTTTTTGTGAGAGATGTCTTTGTATAGTTCATGCAATAAAATGTTTTTCACTTGCACACCATCACATTTGCAGCTTTTCTCCTCTGTTCAGTGGTATCTGGAAGCAGTTACTGGGCAACAGATCACGTGATAGGGGCTGCATCACCATCCTAACATGTGACAGAAGGGAGCCTACATGACCAACATGTAATTTGACAAAAACAGATGCTTTTCCTAAAACTGAATTTTCAGAAATATGTAACAGTTATAATAAATTTGTGCATGGTTTTGTTTTAGTTTTTAAATGTGTAAATGATTGCCCACAATATCTTAAGTAATGTCCCTCTATATAGGATTTGTACAGGATCTTGGAATACTTCCATTAAAGTGAGCCCAGAGCTGTATTAGATATCAAAAGGGGATCACTGTGCTACACTGTCATATAAAGAAAGCTGACTTTGGAGACAACAAATCACAAAGAACAAACTTCTAATGGGAGAAGTCAATTTTAATTGTCTGTTCTGCAGGAATCTGAAGCTGACAAGCCAAAGAGATCACAGCAGGAAATGAATGACACTTCAGTAGCTGGATTGTGATTCGCATCAGTTTATTAGTGCTCCAGGGAAGCAAAGGAGCTCCATGCTTTTAACCTACGGGGTTGTTTAGTCTAAGACATTTGCCTGTAGCAGGGTAGACCATAGTGGTGGAGGCAGCAGGTGGATTGGCAAGCCCTGGGTGCAGTTAGGACTTTGTGAATTGCTCCCCTGCTGGCTCAGTGTCCTGTTTTTCCAGGACGTCCAGCTCAGGAGGCTGGGCTGCGTCTGATTGGCCGGGAACTGGCTCTACACCCTCAGCTGGAGGTTCCTCGGAGGCCTGTAGAGCAGCCTCCTTCTGGATTATCCCCTCCTGCTCTCTCTGGGCTAAACCTGGTTGCTCCGGGATCTCCGGTTGTCCCCAGGCCTCTTGCTGGGTGTCATCCTTCTCCACACCAAAGGACCGCTGCTCCTCTTGTCTCTGGATCGAACCCCCCGCATCCTGGTCCCCAGCTGCCTGCTCTGAGGGGACCTGCTGATCACTGGGAGCTGCTGCACCCTCCCCAGTGCCAGCTGGCTGTTCGTCCTGCTGCCCCTCAGGAGATCCAGCTGAGATAACACCAGGATTCTGAGGTTGGGGTTCCTCGACTCCTGGCTCCTGTGCGGCTGCGGTGGGTGAGTCTGTGACCTCACTGTTTTTGTCCTCACTGGAACTTCCCTCTACTGTCCCCTCCACCTTCTTCTTCTCCACTTTTTCTTCACCCTCCTCTTTCAGAGGCGCAGGACTCTCTCCTACCTGCAGAGAAACGAGATGCATATCTCATTAGCCCTAACGAGCAGGAATACGTGAAGGAGGCCTGAAGGCATCATTTTAGATCATTCATCTTGTTCCGCCTTGCAGACGACTGTGAAAAGGGCCAAATCCCTCCACAAGTATTTCTCTGAAGCCAATTATATGCACATTTCGAAGGTAAATAAATAAATGACAGGGATAAAAATGTGGCTTTTAAAACAGACTAATGAACCTGAACATAAACAACTGGATAATACAACAGATCTGAAGGCAATATCTGTATCTATAATTACAAATCCCCTAAAGACTATTAAGAGTTTATAAAAATTATACACTGCAACACAAATAACTCCAAACCTGTTAGAGAACTGATGATAAACAGATTTCTCAACAGCAAGTGCTTATAAAAAATACTCAGGGAATTTGCAGATTATTTTAAAAGGGCGATTTTTCACCTTTTTAAAAAAGTAGCTGTTAGTCATATTTAAAAAGCAAGCAGCATCCAGAGCGATGGAGAATGTGAGAGCTTCCCGGTCCGTTTATTCCTTCACCTGGACAGGTATGACAGTCTTCTGGGGGGGCAGGTCTCCTGAAGTGGCCAGAGGGATCTCCACAGACAGCACGCCATCTCCAGACAGATAGGACCTCATCTGCTCAATGTCAGTGTTGTCTGGAAGGCTGCAGTTAGCAAATGTTCAATGGAAACATGGGTATGAATAGAAAAGAGCTACAGAAGACAAGGGTTAAGGTTATCTGATCATCTGTACACTATCGTGAATGGCGATGCACACGTGAAAACGTACTTGTACTTTCTGGTGAAACACCTGGTCACAGACCCATGCTCGTCCCGTCTTTCGTCGTGGCTCCCTGCAAACAAACGAGTGATGATAAAAGCACGGCTTCTCAGTTAGCTGGGTTAACTTAAGCTAGGAGCAATGACTGTCCAATAGCATCATGGTTGTCCTATAGCAATGCTCCTTAACTAAACTCTTACTGGATAATCATGACTTACAGCTAAGTCAGAAATCTTGCTTCATGGAATCCCCCCCCAGAAAGTGAAAAAAGCAAACACGATGCCTCGTTTAATTAGATGTTTTTGCTTTAATCCTTCCCCTGGCTCGATAACCTTGGCCCATCTGTCTCGTCCCATAAACAGAGCAAAAAAAGCCTGAGCAGGTGTGCGAAAGGTTTTAATAAAGACAGAATTGTGAAGCAGGTGTGTAAATGAATTGTACCTGTAATCTCCAAGTAGCCCTCTTTCATCCTGACTGTAATCTCCTCCGGCGAGAACTGGTTGACGTCCAGGCTGATCGTCCACATTCCTTGGCTGCTCCTAACTTCGGACAATCCGGCCCAGGACTGCTTCAGCAGTCTGAAGCTTGGGTAGAGCAGGGCTTGAGTGGATGGGGTGAGAAAGTGTGAGAGTGTGTACCCAGGCCAGGAGGAACTGCCCAGGCACCGGCGGGTCCAGGTGAGGTCACTCGTGTCAGAGAATGGGGGTGAAGCGAATTCCTGGCTGAAAATGAGGCTCGGGGAGACCCAGTCCCGAAAGGGATCCCACCTCACATCCCGGCAAAACTGAGGGCTGGGGAGAACCAGGTCACGGTCACTCATGGTCTACAGATCGTCAGACAAGGAGAAAAAGGGAAGTTCTTAGAGGAGAGAACACCTCTCAGTGCTCTTTGACAGAAAATTAAAAACTAATACGGGAGAGTAATGACAGTAAAAGAACAATTGCTGAACTCAGCTAGGATACAACTGCCCTCCCATTTATATATCCTACCCATCCAGGCTAACACTCCTGCAACACAAATTATTATCCAATGCGATGAGAATTTCGAAACCGGGTGATGATACAGAGACACACGGTCCAACTTTTCAGCTGCCTGGTCCATAGAGAAGGAGATACTAATTATCTGTATTTATAGCTCTGGAGGTGAAATGGCAAATAGCTGGTGCATGACTCTGGCCATGGTCTGTGTATTCTCCCCAGAAGCAGCGCCATGTCAGCCAACCCCAAGAGTGCGCCCCCTCATGGCTTTGTGTTGAAATAGGAAAGGCCAGTATTTTTTGGTTCTGTGCAAACAGTATTAAAATGCAATTGAAAGGTGCAACATGGTCACAAAGGAGAAGCATCAAAACGTCCACACATATTTAAAAGTTAAGGTAATTAAATTCGCTGTTTTAAATGGGGGGTATATGGAGACTCCCCCAGGGAAACAGGTTTCAGTTTATGTCTTACTTAACGCTGAAATCACATTGTGTCATTAGTTTTGAGAACAAATGTGTTATATCATTTCTTTCAATGGGACACAGACAAAACAGATTATGACAGTTTACTGTGTTTCTTTCCAAGCAGCAATGTGCAGGTACACTTATCATCCCAAAACACAGCGCTGACAGGTGTTTGGCTAAGTACTCTGTCCCCCCCCCCCCCATCGGAAAACACGCTGCAAAACAGATTAAACAACTCTTTCAGTCATTCATCATGACGGGCTCGTCCTTGGTATTAAAGCCCACGGGATGCGACAGAAGCGATATGCAGGTGACAGATGAACAGCGTGACTGGAAAAGTCAGGATCCACTGGAAGCAGTGACATTGCAAAAGATTGCAAAAAAATCCAGATTTCTCATAGCATCCCACATGCATGCAGAACTATTTTCGAAAGTCATAATTAATTTGCAGCACCATACAGAATGTGGCCCTTCTGCAAGATTATACTAAAGGGACGGCAATTTTATATGTGTTGAAGTTTTGTAAGCCACCCAAGCGGAGCTCTGTCCTAATTAAACCTAAAGATCCACTTCGGTGGATGCGAGGATTTTAGATGGGATTCTTCCACCTTTTCTCCCTCTAATTAGTTTCAGGGTATTAATGGCGTAGAGCTGCGCTGGTAGATTCCGGAGGTGCCTCTACAGCCCCGACACCACGCTGCAATGCCGGCCCACCAAATTAAGGGTGATTAAGTGATGGATCCTCGCACCCTAAGAAGCTGGCTGTCCCATGTTTGAGGAAACTAGTGGAATGTATGGGTAAAAATGATCACTTCGTAGTGAAACTACATAAAGAGAAATATGGACTCAGACCATTCAAACAGGCTACAAAACCTAATAAGTTTGGGTTATATAAACAATATTCAGACACAGCTCTGGAAAGATTAAAAGACCACTCTGTATTTTTAAAAAATCAGCATTTTAATATCCTGGTTTAATCCTGGTTCTGCTGACAGAAGGTTACATGGCAGGTTGCTTCCAGGCTTAAAATTTCTAAGACAGAAGTAAACAGGAACAAAATGAAGCAGGAGACACAGGGAAAGACCAAATACCAGTCAGGCTGAGAGCGGAACCAACTTTCTAATGCCAGAGATGACCGTCATCTTATCCAGCAGTGCCTCATAAATCGGAGGGTGACCTCATGTGACCTTCAAAAAGAAAGGGAAACATTAAGTGCAGGTGTGAAGTGCACTGCTAGGACAGTTCAGGCTCCTAGAAGCAGAACTGAAGTCCCATAAATCAAGGAAAAAAGCCTTTCATTTTCGTATATTTTTGAAGTTTCTCCAGCATGATATAAAAATGCACAAGGCATGTAGAATGCTTGTAATTGTTGGAAATCAGTGGTTAACTTCTTTAAATTCCTTCCATATTGAAAGCCTTGTCATGTTCTTTTAAGTGTAAATTACAGTATTTGTTATGTTGCAACTTTAGGGTTAATGAATTCCTGTGTATTCGCTATGCTACAGGGGAGACGTAGTTGGGTTTTTCCAGACCGCTACAGCCTGGTGTACAATATCTCACCCCCTTCCCAGACCCTGCCAATCGCAGGCTCCTTATACAGTGCACTTAAAGACCTTAATTTCATCGTTGGCTCTTTATCTTCAGCTAATCGGAGATCAGTCTTCTTCTTGCGGTGATGCTAGATTTACTTTTAATGGTCCCGGAACTATGATGCTGAAATGATGAACAACACGTCGAAAATCAAATTTCCGTCACCCTGCAGTGCGGATGTGACACTGATGCGGTACTGCGGTGGAAACACGTGTGCGGGGGGGTAGCTTTTGGTCCAATACATTTACTCATTCAGCTGATTGAATTTCATGTCATTTATTCATATGTAACTTGCAGTGTTTTTAATCAGCTTTCGCCATTGTGAGGTACCAGACACAGTGGTGCGAGGGGGCCATTTTGCCAAAATGTCCATGTTCTCAGTTCCAGGTTAAAAAATCACTCTGTTATTACACAGAGATGACTTGGTTGCATTGACTGCTCAAACAGCATAGATGTATGCCTTAAATAATGGTTAGTGTGGATTTTTTTATTAGCTTTCTGCCAGTCACAAAGCTTACAGTCGTATATAATGAACAGGATGACGTATGCTTTGTATCTTTTTTGTTACAACAGTTGATGTATGTGTTTGCAATGTTAAATGTATTTAGCAGACACATCTATTGTCTGTTCAGTTCTATTTATTTTTACATAGCACCTTTCACAACATAGTCATCCCAAAGCACTTGACAGGAATGTGTGGCCAGCCATTACTACGTCATTCATACAAAGTGGGGTATCAAATATAGAAAAGGGGAAGAATGTTTGAGGACGACAGAGGAGTGGAACTAAAAACAATCTCTTGGGGTCCAAGGTCGACTGGCTGGCCGACCCCCCCCCAGGCTTTGCTAGACTTGTAGTCAAGACTGCCTAAACCAAGACCAAGTCACTACCAAGACCAGAGGGTATCGAGACCAAGACTAAGCCCAAGACAGACCGAGTCAAGACCAAGGCCATGTCGAGACAAGACCGAGACCGAAAAAAAAAAGACTCCCTTAACTTCTGTGTGCTGTTGAGGACTGAGATGACGGGTACTGACTGGTCCCAAAGTCATCTGACAAAACAGCTAACACCTCCAACAACTGTCTAAAGAATGGGAAATATGTAACTGATTTCAATTGTACTTAATTTGTAGAAGAAATTGTAACATCAAATTGAAGATACACAATTATAAACTTGAAATTGCATTATGTCCCATTGTTGTAGTACTAGCCAAATGACACTGTATGATATCAACTTGCCTGAAATGGATTAGGCCTGTTAAGTCAACACAACAGGATATGCAGATGTTATTTAAAAGTCAATGGTCACATTTATTTAGTCAACACCATTTTAAGTAAAATACTGTAATCAAACAATTTAAAGACATGTGCACACGTCACATGAATCAAATGCAAACTACAAATACTATATACCAAAACAAACTGCACATCAAATTGTGCATTATTAAACATGAGGACAAGTGCTTAAAAGATTCTGACATCTTGATGTCTGCAGTGGCATGTGATTACAACACACTGCCAGTGATATCAAGCCTGTTGTTCAGTAGGGCAAGAACAATAGAACATAGACGTTATGGACAAATAACAGATTGATAAACTAATACAGTTAGATAAAATACTTAAAAACAGAGAGAGAGAGAACGAGAGCATCACTGTTAATAGACATATTTTCAGAGAGGAGGGAGAGAAAATAGTTCATATTTTGAAATAGTGGTTGATTACACTTCAGGATAACTAATGATTGCAACATCTTATAGCCTGTGATGCTGGATCTAATGTTTAACTAGTGCTACACTTATTTTGCACATATAACGCGTATTTTGATTGGATGAATGCCGATGTCTGAATCACAACAAAATGCATGTATATCATTGACTGGTTGCATTTGAAGGGCGTGAAAGGTGAAATAATAATAATGTTGCATTATGAACGTTACGTTGTGTGTCATGGATGGTTTTCGTTCCAAATCTCTCGACCACTATGTCGATCTGAGACAGCAAGACCAAGACAGCGAGATGTACCAAGACAAGACCGAGGGATCCAAGACCAAGACAAGACCAAGACCACGTAAAAGTGGTCTCGAGACATCCAACTCTAGGTCATGCTAACATTATAGGATACAGTGGTACCTCGATTCTCGAACTCACTAGAACTCGAATTTCTTGAAAGTCGAACAAACCAGTTTGACCTAGAACTCGATCTGAATAACAGAAGTCGAACCGTGAACGCTGACCTAATATAAATTGTACGCGCCAGGAAATGAGTCATACTACAAGGGAATTCTTACTTAAATGCCTTCTTCACAGACTGGACTATTAACCAAATAAAAGTAACTAACAATAAATAAACCACTAACTTACGTGTACTATTAAAGCATTTATGTCATTTATTTAAACTTTATATTACCAGGTAAATTAACTGAAAACCAGTTCTCACTGCTTTACGTGACATTGGGGAGAAATAGCAGATTACGCATCGGAACTGCCTGGGATACAAACGTCATGCGTGTAACTAAACTCTTCAGCCAATA
>JAODJW010000040.1:29863272-29891779 GCA_026777045.1 Hyperopisus bebe | reverse complement strand
AATGACAACAACCAGAAACAGCTGATCACATGGGGATCCCACACGAGGTTAATGAGGGTGCGTGGCACACGGAAGGAACAGACGATCTAGGCAGGACAGGGGTAATGTTGGGATAAGATCTTTATCCTTTTGGAAGCCATTAAGAAAAAAATGCTCTTCTTGTTTTATCCGGTTCATTTTGTGTTTAAATGCTAAAAAAAAAAACATATTTAGGTGTAATTTTGGGGGGCTGGGAACCAATTAATTGGTTTTCCATTATTTCTTATCGGAAAAATTCGATCAGGACTCGAACCTTTTAGGATTCGATCCGGAGTCCGGAACGGTTAAGTTCGAGAACCGAGGTACCACTGTACAGGGAAATGAGCCTGATTTAATAAAAGCAAGGTGTAAACTGTAGTCATACTCAGAGTCCATCCGGGAGCCAGCTCTCCAAGCAGGCCTGCAAGCCAGAAGATCATAGGCCACACTCACGGTGTCACAGTTTGTAAGCTGCATCCATGATGTCAGGCTTCCAGTGGACTGTTGGCTTGATTGAAAAAAAAATTCTTAGACCATTTTCTGTCAGGGACCAGCCCGGAGGAGCCCTGCCAACATCTACGTCTCAACGAGTATGCCCCCCAGGGAATTCCCGTCCACAATACCCACCCACTAAGGGAAGCTTATCCTGCCTGCACCCTAATTAAATGGTAGATCTTATTTGGGCCCGTGCCCCTTCCTAGCTGTGATCGGGAGTCTCTAATAGACTTCTCTACTACACAGAGATTTTCTAGCTTATTGAGAGTGTGAGCAGTTTCCTTGTCATTTCTATCCCGCTTGTCTGGTCTTTCTCATTTATTTTTTGCTCCTTTAGACACCGGGTTTTGTTTCTCTCTCAGATAACCAGGCATACATCCCCCACCCTTTGATTTGCCATTCAATACGGAGTAGTACCGAGCCCTCTGACTGCCAGCACGCACTGCCTGACCCTCGCCAGCCTACCCGTTCCCTTGAATCTGATCTGCACAAGTGTCCCTATCACACACCCTTACAATGTACTACAGCTCATCTGATGAAAATAATTATTCACACAATTCTTAAATTTCAAGGCAAACTTACTGAAAATAGAATCTCCAATTCCAGGGAAAATCCCAGTGCTGGAATCCACGTAACTGGGTAGTGAAAATGCGAGCTGCTGCAGATATTTGACATGTTTACTTGATGTTTGGTGATCTGTGATCAACCTTCTGGGTAACAGACCCAAATAAAAGTATTAAATGCAAGAACTTCTACAGAAGAACTTTCTCAGTCATTGTTAATTTTATACCTAAAATCCAAACTTTAAAACTTCTTTACAATAAGAGTAACAGCTCAGTTTTCTAAAAGTGTTCATACCCTGTCAAAAATCTTTTATAAAACAAACAGGGGTAGATTTTCCACCCTGCTTATGATTCTTTTGTCCATTGAAACAGTGGAGAGACTCATTGGAGATATTTATATCGAACTGAACGCTCCATTTACCACATATCTTTACCTCATTCTCCTTTAAAAATGATGAATTTCAAGCCTAGCTGATTCATCACAGCCGCAGGTGTTTGTAAGGTTTCGCTGGAGTCACTGCAGAGATTCATTATTTTGCATTTTGACTGCGATGGAGCGACACACTGGCTCAGCAGGTGGAGCCGTCACTAGCGATGGGGGGAAAATGAGGCTTCAGAGTCCGTGCTGGGAAGGATTACTGTGCACTGTGGGCTGATTGGCTTAGCTGAGTGCAAGCCGGCAAAGCCAGCAATGAGAAGTTGCCTAACTCCGTGACAGCACAGGCAAACTGTACCCATCTTGGGTTTTGAAGCAGTTATTTCCATCATTACTCTGGGTTTCTAGAGTTAAGCCCAACCATGGTTTATTTGGGTTCAGCCTGGGGGGGGGGTCCTCTTGGTACTCTGGCTTTCTTCCACTGGCCGAAAATTCCTGGTCACATCAGTGACCCTAGAATTAACGTGTGACTGCTACAAACTGACATCCTATGCTGGGTCTACCCCACACTGTGTCCTGTGATTTGTGCCCTGTGCCCATAAGATCCTAGATCCCTGTGCACATATCAGTCCAGAGGACAAAACAAATACTCCAAGGACGTGATTTTGAGGTATTACGCAGTGGGGGCAGCCTCTGAGGTGCCAACTGGCCTCGATGACTGGGTTTAACATCAGAGAGATTTACTGCAAATGAGTTCATCCATCAGCCATGTGTAAAGGAAGGTACAGAACAGGGAGGCCTGATGCAAGGCTGGGAGAGTGCCACAGGCTACCATGAAAGATCAGCTGTGTCACTGCTATGCTTCTTCATATTCTGATCTTATTTTCTCTGGTGGCTCTCAGCAGCCATTTTTTATCCTCATTCTAATAACAGATGGTTAGGGCAGTATATTTCATGCCTTTGAAATATATATATTTTTAAAGCCCTTGTAATATTGAAAAAGTAAACACGCCATATGTTTAGTCAGCCTCTTTGGAAGCAGATTTTTATTTCTCCAATCTTTTGGAGATTGAAACTTTTGTTGTGTTTATTATTTTTTAGACATTGGTCAACCCCTGCGGCTCCAGACAAGTTTACCCAGAATGCACCTGCACCCAATCCAGCAGATATAAGCCTCTAGTGTACATCAGTTTCAGGCATTTCAGTGTGGTAGTACTTCTCTGTGCAATAGGTAGTAGATTGCGACTGGGAGAGAAGGATTTTATTAAGCTTTTCCAACTTTACTTGGGGAGCACCCTTTACTCTGCTCAGTCTCAAGACATGATGTAGTAATTTTGAGGAGACATCAGTACTGTATATGGGGAGAGACTGGATTGGCTGAGAACAGCTGCTAACATCACCATTAGGTCAGCTGGCCGGTCAGGACCAATCGGAGATGGTTTACTCTTGTTTTGTTTCGTACTGGGACGTTAACATGAACCCCTCATGGCTGGGGATTAATAAGGATGACTTTGCTGTGACCTTTAATACTCATAAGTCTTGAGAACTGTAGCCTTGACCATCCTGGGGGGAGAAAATGCCATTTCAATTTATTTTCGTTTCCATGGAGTAATAACAGAGTAACAATGTGCACAGGACAATCATAACAAGGTACAATGAGTCTACCCTCCATTCCTGCTACTGCTGTAATTATTATTTGTTTTTTTATGGAAAAACAAATGAAACCTTGGGAGAAGCCCCCACTCCTGCCTGATTTGGTGTGGGGAGCCTAAGAAAGCACAGACAGCAACCCAGGGCATGACTCATGAAGCAGTCTACCGTTACTCTGTTTTATGGTGGGGTTTTTTTGGTACATCATTGTGGTGTAATTGATTTCCCGGGACAGAGTTTTATAGCATAGATTTTATTACCTGAGAGAAATTAGCATGGAAATGATTATTATTCAGTACACACCATTTCTCCATATGGTGTGTGCTTGTGTATCTGTGTAAATGCTCCAAGTAAAAACATGCATTGAATGTATGTCCTCATCATGCAGGAAAGTTGCCTGAGTACGGTGTAAGGGGGAGAGTCTGATCCCCCCCCCCACCCCCCATATTGTGTGTTTAGTAGCTAATACATTCATCAGAAGTAACCTACATTTATTTAGAGTTCATTGTATTGAGCCCCTATTTAAAAATGGAGCCACAGTTTGTTTGTTTGTTTGAGAAAATGACTGACGAACATCAAGGAGACTAACCAGAAGGCCATGTATCCAAGTCTAAAACCAATCTCCAGTTGAACCCTTCAGCCATATATTTGACCTGAAATAGCTGAAAACATCCAGCTTTATAAATAGAGTGTAAAATTGCCATATTTGCATGCTGTTATGAACAAAACCACCTGCTAAGTGATTTAATAATATAGCAAATCCTGAAGCTATGTCGTGTCACATTTAATAGAAAAATAAAAATAATTCAGCTTTTTGCAACTTGATGTGAGAGCTCACTTGACATGTTGAGCTCCTCATTTAATAACTGCCGCTGCGAAGACATGTATCCCAAATTTTCACAATAAAGCTATTTGTTATTTGTTTACATGACTACAGGAAATATGTTTTGAAGTCAATTCTCTGGCAACAAAAAAATATTCAGCCAGTGACTGTATTTCTTACCATATTCATACCCAGAACAATTTTCACGCAGTGATAAATTACAACTGTCTAAACTTTTTGGAGCTGCAATCCCTTACTTTCAGATCTACAAAAAAATCTATGAATTATGGCTTTTTCTTGCTGTTTTTTAAAACACAAATGGAGGAATGTTTAGTGAATTTCTCCATCACCTGGGGGGTATTCTGCAAACCAGAATTTCCCAGTTAGCTGGATAACTTAAGCTAAATGTATCCAATAGGATTGGACAACCTTCATATTTGGCTTAAGTTATCTGGCTAATGAAGAAATCCTTATTCGTGGGCCCCTAATTACACAAACAGTTACACTTAATTACTACTTTAAAAATTATTATTAGCTAAGTTGAACAGTCTGAATAAATAGTGTGTGATTATTTGTATATATGTGTATGTGTGGCTGCAGAGGAAAGACACCCTGCCCAGGGGGATGCCCTGTGCTTCCTGGGATTGGCCTCCGGCTACAGTAACTCATTAAACTGAGCTGTAATAAATTAGTGACTATAGAAGATTGGATGGATGATTACAGCACATATTACTTTATTTTCATGACGTATATAAACAGCAGTGGCAGCTGGCCCATAGGGGGCGCTCGGGCGCTGCCCTCCCAGATGTGGGGGGATGTAAAACATATATATTTAAAAAAAGAAAAATATATATATCATTCAACAGTGAATTTCCACTGACAGATTTCCACCAATCATTTCTCTTCTTGGGTGCTCATCAAAGCCCCCCAAAAGTGCAGCCAAATAGCCAATCGTGTATGGTTGCTAGGCGAAAATAATAAAGATTTGGCCTATCAGCATCGCCGAATTAAATGGTTTTGGGGCGCTGGAAATTTCGCCCCTGCTACAGAAAATGCGGGAAAGTTTTGGATTGCTCTCAGGTCAGTCAGTCAGAGAGAGATGATGGCGACGAGGACAGTTGAGGGGCAGCTCCCACCAAATTCGGTGAGATCGTTATTGAATTACCCTTTTGCGAGAAGGACGATGGTGGAAAAAAATCCACGTAAAGGAGCTGGGACCCGACAATCCCGAAATAACTGTAGCTGTAAATTGTTAATTTACTTTATCTGTGAAACTGCTGCTTTTGAGAAGGAAATTAAATTATGATTGTGAAATTGTTCTCATTTTCTGACTGTTCATTTGAATGCTTATACTGGACTAAGAAGAGACATCTACGTTAGCCCCACCAAGAATTTTTTTCACCAGCCGCCACTGATAAACAGACTCTATAGTCTGAAAAATGCAGGGTTCTGAATATTTTGCCCTGATGAGTGATCCTTAAGTTATTTCAAGGTATATTTAAAATGGACTGATCTGTAGGTAGGATGGCTGACTCTGTGGTGGTGATCAGGACAGACTGCGGGGGGGTGGGGGTATTGGAAGTGGCTACCACATCCCCGCCTCTCATTCTTGTGAAGAATAAGGAAACGCAGAATCTCACACCGGGGCATGAAATGTAAGAGAGCGTCAAGAGGTGCTACGTGTCAGTGGGTGCGTCTAGCCGGCCAGTGGACAGCGGACTGTGTTTCTGGCAGAGGTGCTCTGGTGATTATGGATGGGTCCGGTGATGGCTTCTGAGCAAGAG
The DNA here is from genome assembly GCA_026777045.1 of Hyperopisus bebe. Taxonomy (NCBI): domain Eukaryota; kingdom Metazoa; phylum Chordata; class Actinopteri; order Osteoglossiformes; family Mormyridae; genus Hyperopisus; species Hyperopisus bebe. Next base: position 29,886,070 of record JAODJW010000040.1, on the reverse strand, counting down.
CTCCTAGGTAAAGACACGGACGAAGGAAGACGGTTTGAGCTCAGGGCGCTGAAAGTCAGAAATTCTCCTGTATCATTGGGAGTTATCAACGGTCGACGTTTTGGAAGAATAGTCAGAAAGTCACCTCTGAACCACTGTGAGAATAATTAATATAACGTTATTTTTTTCTTTGATAAAAACTATAGCCATGGGCACTGCCCAAACAGTATTCTGGCACCACATTACCAAAAATATCCAGAAGGGGTACTGAAGCACCCCACAAACCCACTCTCCAGCACTCCTGGGTAAAGCTGCCTTTCACCTTGATGTGAAAAAACCCTGGTTCTCCCAACAACATAGAAATACGATACAAGGTACACTGCTGACTCTGGTGAAACAATTCAAGGTGACTACTCACGGGGGAATTCGGCTTTCTACACTTTCAGGTGTGATCTTTATTTTTCTTTTTTTTATATTATGGAGCAAACAAAACAGACAAGTGTGATCTCTATGAAATCTGCATTTATTGGCCTAATGATCAACTTCATTATGCATCGCTTACATTGAAAGTTAAACCCTGCTTCACGGGAAACACATTCTTGCTACATTTTTCCAGGTTTTGTCAGAACATTTAGTCATTGATCCCTGCTTTACACATTGGCATTGTTACTCAGCAGTAACCTACCCTTCAGATCTAACTGCTGCAGCAAAGTTTTTCCAGATAAAACAGTTGTTTGAAATGCAACTCCAAGATTTCATCTCCTCTCTGGAGACAAACAACGGAAGGCAGGAACCATTAAGGGGCAAGCAGTGATTGAAGGAACACTTAGGGAAGCAATGGCTACTGATCTCCACAAAGGGCTGCTCTGCTGAGTCCCCTGCGGTGCTTCTAGAAAATACCTTTTGTTGCCTGGAAACAAGCCAGGAATTAGTGTGCCTTGGTCACCTCCCCCATTTGGAGTTTGTATGTCTGAGTAGGTCCTCCTCTGCATGACTACTTTTAGAGCCAAAACAGGCACATAAAAGAGACCAGTCTGTTCATTCACCTGTGGCTAATTACTGATCATTTAAAGGGACACCTGTAAGTGCCACTGCTTAACCCCAAGAGAATTCAGTCAGCTAGACCCCATCCCCAAAAGGTATCAGCTGAAACCAGTGAAATTCACATAGCCTATGCCCCTTTTCTCGATATGTGCAAAAATGGAATCCACAACATGACAAATTCAATTAACTTCTGGCAAGACATTTGTTAAAATGCTGTAATTCTGCTGATTATCATAAATAACAATGACAGACAATGAATGACTGAAATAACTACTAGCCTTCAAGTATAATATTTTCCTGTCTTCAATGGTCTGTTTTCGTATAGGAGCTACTTACATGACCTGAATATATTTAAATGAGTGAATACGTGAATATGGGTGAAACAATTATGCAAAGATAATTCAGCGAGCAGAACGAACGAGTCCCCGCCTGACCCATAGCCACATGCACCCAGTGTGACATTCCACGGGGAATTCTCAGCTTAATCCATAGGTGGCGCAGTCGTTTGTAGTGCCTGATAAGACACAAAAATATTGGATGCCTATAATTCCGGTCGTACATTTGTCTGACGGAAAAGCTGTTGGAATGTCCGTTTAGAGCATTTTATATCAGTGAATGCTCTGAGTATTAGAAAATCCGTAAATTTTACTGCTTTTCTTCACAAACATAGCCCTTCCACATTTGATACAGCCCTCCACATCTCCTAAATTATTAATTTATTCGGGCCTGAACGACAACACGGGTTTATCACCACAAAACAGGCTCATATGATGATGTTACTGCCTAGATCAATAAGATATATGTGCTTTACAAACATTAAGCCTCTATTAATTCTACGATTTGAATCTGGAAATAAGAATAAATAGCAAATACTGAAGTATTAGTTTATAAGAAGAAAAACTCAATTTTGAATCAAGATTAAGAACAAATCTGAGAGAAGAAAACACTGCTCGACATTTGCGTTGAGTGGTAATTAACTATAAAAAACGAATTAATATTTTCGCAATCTTTTTATCAGTTAGACTCTCAACCTTATTTATTAGTGGTAAAGCAACCCTCAGGAAATGAGTGATAAATCAGGCTATGTGATGAGCACACGGGTGTGAATTTTAGCCCTCAAACGTTGTTTTTCTGTCAGTATTTATTTTTTTCCCTGCGCTGTTTCTAAGGCAAACGAGATGTTTGCAGGGAGCTTGACAGCTCCGCTGTGCCGCCGTGTGCCCTGCGCCAGGCTGAGGGCGGCGCTCGCATCCGCGCTTATCTCCGTCCCCCTTCCTGCCGCCGCCGGCGATCCGCCTCCCACCATCAATCATGCCGGCGATCACGAAGCGGTGAAAAAGCCTCAAGGCGGGGGACAGTCCGGCACCCCCACGTTCAGGGTGAAAAGGGGGGAAAATTCAGCAAGTCGCTTTGAAGCATAGAGATATAATGGGGATGTATTATCACCTTCGCTTTGCTGCAAAGTCAAATGGCTGCCGCGACACACTTCACAGCCTATATATATGTATACACACACACACATACATATATATATATATATATGTGTGTGTGTGTGTGTGTGTGTGTGCGCGCAACACGGGTGCCTTCCTGACTGCATTTGCATACCAACTGCAAACAAACAAACAAACAAATGATAGAGAAAAACAGAAATAAATGAAATCAAAATTTGAAAAAGAAAAAAACTACAAGCGAGATTGGGTGCATGCAGATTCCTTGCAAATTGTCGTATGGAATCAATTATTCTAACATCACCAAGTAGCAATTCATTATAACTCCATTTGCATGTGGGGGGGATGCCATTACCCCCGCTGTGGTGAAAGTCCATGCTGAGTTGCGAGCTCTTCAGAAAAGGTTCCCCACAAAGCCCAGTTTCCTAAGAGTGATGATTTTTGTGCCATGTGTCCTTTCGGATATTTCCAAAACACGAGTAATAACATGTTGCGCAAAATTGGCAGAACTTTTTCACAAAAAAAATGAAGAAAATGTAAGCAAAATACAAGCTGTAATGACAGTCGCTTTCAAGTTCAATACTAAACGTAATGCTAAGAAACAAACTTCGAATATCGCTGTGTTTACATCTCACTGAAACTGCTCAACAGTCTTCATTAACTGAAAGTAAACCGTAGTAGTTCCTTTGTTCATGTTACTTTACGTTGATCTTTATTAGTCACTGCGCTATGAAACGAAATGCAGTTTGACATTTAAAAAATTTAGTTTGAGGTGTTTAATAGTGCAAAATTGCTATAAAGTTTAAAATGTGTCTGTTGTGGGATTCAATAGATTTAAAAGGGGAATATAGCTGTAATTAATCGAAACAAGAACTGACTGTGGCGCCGGTAGGGCAAGGTGATCTAATCGGGACAGATAGAGGGGAGCAGACAGAGAACGTAAACGGCCCTTATTTATCCTTAGCCGAAGGACAAGGCCAGAGCTGGACCAAGTATTCCACATGTGGTCGACACGTAGACGGAAGGTACCGAGAGAGGGGGGAGATGCCCAAATGGGCTATAAAAGGGATAGGGCTGATGCATATGGCTGAGCTCTCTCCTGTACATGCTGAATGTATGTCAGATGGTCGCTCCCGGATTATAATCTGTCGGAAAATAAACTTGGACCTGCAAATTCTCCCCGTCTCTGCTGTGAATCTCTTCTCATCAACGGACCCGGTGGAGACGGTGAACTCCAACACTATGTGTGTCTCTGTGTGTGGATTACCAAATGTCCCCACAATATGATAAAAACCTATATCTCGACGTTGTGGGGAACGTTTTTTCAGTCTCCACCAGGGGAAACTAAATTTTATATTAAAAAAATGTGTAACTCCAATCAAAAACTAAACACGCCAAAAGACTTGGGTTGGTTACTTATGGTTAACTTTAGGGCTGGGTAGGGGTTATCGCTTACCCGGGTCTGTGTTGGGAGGGGGGCAGTGTCCCCGTGACAAGATAAATACGCATGCTGCATGGGTCCCAAACAAATGTATTATTATTTGCATTTATATATCTGGCTAAGGTTTTGGGCTCTGGGAACTGGCGAAATACAATTATATATAAGCCCGTTTTCTTAACAGACTCTTAACGCGGGTGCGCCGGGTGGTCGAGTCGCTTCAGTTGGTGAAAAACGAAGTTAAAGACAGGAAAATTAATCAAACTTGTGGAAGCAAGATTCTAATCGAGAAATCAAAGTGAGTTACATATTTATAAAAACTGTAAAATATGACTTCAAAGTAGGACTGGGCGATATGGGCAATAAATAAAATCTTCGAATTTAATCGATTTTTTCTTAACATAAACTTAAGATAAAACAGACAAAACTCAAAAATAGTTTATTTTGAAACTACATGGAAAGAACAATAACAAGCAAGCTACAGTTCAGGGGTGTTATAAAAATAAAATATAAAATAATATAAATAACAAATATATATAAAAATGCTAAACAATTCAGTTCAATTTTATGTGTATAGTGCACTTTCACAACATTACATTACCCCTGCCTAAAGCCCCCAGTGTGTGAGCCAGAGGCGACAGCAACAATGAAAATCTGCCTAGAAGAAAGAAATCTTGGGAGGAACCAGACAAAAAAACTTACCTAACAAATAATTTACCAAATAAACTGAAATACATTTACATAAAATGGAACACTATGAGCGGGCAATGACAACATAAATTATAAATAACAAATGTGAAGCAGTGCAACAATAACGCAGAGCGCGCGCAGCTGCATCACAACACGTAGCTTATTTTCTCGTAAACAACAAGTGCTATTTTCAGACTGGGTGGTAGGTGAATATTAACTCCGTATAACTCGGGAAAGTTATGAAAGTTATACTTGCGCCTCGTCCATTAATATATAATGGGGCACCTTGGTGGACGGTATCTCTTACTTCACAGCGTCAGAAACACAATGTGTGGCGCGTGAACTGGTACAAATGCGTGTTTCTGACGGTCAATGCGTGAGACTTGAGAGCCCTGCTGAAGTAATATGCCCTTGTTGTGATGTTATTGGTCTCTGAGAAACAACGCCAACCTCCAGTTGTGGTAACTAAGAGAATTACAGGTGCAGACTTGTGTAGACGGACTTGTGACAGAGGAAGCGTTAAACAAGATTTTTCGATATAAGCATTTTCCCACATCGATTTAAAGCAAAAACTCGAATTAACCGAATCATTTCGATTTACCGCCCAGCCATACTGCAAAGTGTTGCATAAGCAAAGTTTTTAAAAATTGTCTTTTGCTTCTTAATGCTGGCAATCTAGTGCAAGTATAATTCTTGGAGGACATTAAGGTGAAATGCATCTGGCCCCAGTCTCTCCCCCCCCCCAACTGAAATGACCTAGAACCGCCACTGGTCATAGCATTAGCTACATCAGTATTTCTCTTTTATTTCAGGGGACTTGTCAGAGGTGCTAGATCTGACCGAGACAATCTTGTGGCATGCTGTGTACCCTTGGATCTAGCATTTAAATTTCCTGCACCATATTGTTCTGGAGTAGATCATTAGCAACTCCACACTAAATCATAACAACAGCCCTTTTCAATTGGTAATTATGCCAGTGGGGGACAGCAATCTGGAGACTGTTCCAGGAAGGAGCACACAGTGCATAAACGGGCACTGGCGGTTGGGGAAGACACCAGTTCATATGAACTTTGGACCCCAGGGGTGGAAACAGGAGAATCCAGAACAAACTACAGTAACATATGGAGAGCCTGTCAAGGGCTGCACTGGAAACCCACAACGCTGGGGATCTGAGGCAGTATAAAATTTCACTGTGACATACTTGACAGCCACATGACCCTGGCCTCACCCAGCAGCTGGCCTTCTTGGGATAGGGTAGGAAAAAGACACTGGTTAGTCCCCTGTCTGTCACTGGGAGACTATGCAATGCTGAGAGCTGTGTTGGAGCTGCAGTGAAACCCTGAGCGTAGTCCTGTGGACAGACTGTCCTGTCGCTTTCCATTATACTGTCTAAGTATCCCCTTTTCTATGAATGTTCCAGAACCTAACGTGTTGTGATGCATACTAATATGTACTATTTGCATGCATTAAGCCATAAAGCCATCAGCAGTGACAATGTTTGCGTTGCCACGAGGAGTTCCGGTACGTTGCCGTGGTACTGTGACGCTCAGAGTGAGGCAGGGTCGGTCCGTGAGCCCAATCCTCATCTAACGCCAGCAGAATGAAAAAATGATCGCCGAGGAGGTCGGCAAAAAAAACAAGGGCAATCTCAAAGGTTGTTATCAATTGTTTGATGGGTATTAATCTGAGAGGCTCCCTTTTCCTGCCTGACTGGCAAGCCGTCCTTTTGATATGAGATGCCATCCCTTTACTTGGAGTATGCATTTACCATTTAATGGCAGTAAAAGGTCCGGACTCCCCACAACCCAGTAGGATAAGTGGTTTGGAAAATAGAGGGATGGATGGATGGCAGTAAAAGGCAAATGCTTCATCTTAAGTTGGTGGTGGGAGGGGGATTTCTGGCTGAAAGAATCACTGCTAGCAAGTAGGCATATGAGGATGTGTCACTGTGACTGGCATCAACTTTAATTTAGGGGAGAAGCAAGACAAGTAGCAAACACTCCGCGTAATCTTCAGCTGTGGATCGATACAGAAAACAACAGTTTTACTTCGTGTTTCTTTGCCCTTACATTTTGCAGCCAGCATTGCATTTCTCACCTTTGCCAATGGGTGGAGTACTACATCACTAAAGATTTTTGTACCCTTCATTCCAAGAATGACTTGGTATACATGTGACAAGTTGAAACTGATTTTTTTTATTTCAGAGATGCCACTGACTCCCTAGGCTTTTAAAATCGAGAATTCAAGAAACTTACAAAAATAAGGTTTACGTATTCTTCTCAAAATAACTGGCTTGCTTGTTTGTAGGTATGTCTTTGTTGTTAAAACTATTCTTTTGAGACTCAGCTCATTTAATTGAGCATAACAAGCTGAAGGCCTTAGTATACTCTGTCGTGCATTTGCCCTGACTGTTAATAAAAATTCTCTTTACTAAACTGGAACAACATTCTGTATGTATTGTAAACAAGAATTTGAACAAGCTCACCTAGATTAAAGACGTCACGCTGCAGGTCTCCGTTGAGACTGTGTTCTGCTGACACCTTGTGGCCAGTAGGGAGCTTGCAGGTTGTGTTTATTGTCTCCCACGGTCTTCAGTCTCTCTCAAAGCGCAGTGATGTTGTGTTCAACTTTGCTGAAGGCAGTTGCGCACTTCTCTGGATAGCTGTTGTTAGATCTTGACGGAGACGCTCTCTGTTTAATGCAGGATGACAAATTGGTTTGGTGTGCAGAGAATATAGGAGTAACATCAAACCAGACTTCTTTAGATCGGAGTATGTCACCCTTGAAATTTTAGCAATATATTTTTGGCATATATTTTAAGTAGTAAAGTGAGGTTATAATGAGTATCAGAGAGATTTATGTGCTGTTGTGGATTAAGTCAATTCAAACTTACGTTAATTTTAGTTATTAAGGTATTCATTCACTTATTTCCACAACTAGGCTATGGGTTTCTGTCAGAGTGGCAGAAGATAGTTCTGGTTCTGAATTTCTGAGTCCAGTATGCCCATCATCCCTGAGAAAAATAGGTCTCATCCTTTTCTCTGTCAGTTGCTAATTTCTTTACTCTATAGTTCGGCCTAGCAACAGAAGCAGGCTTTGGAATACCAGACAGGCAGGGTTACCCTGTGCTGACTACCACCAACCATCTTTGGCTTCTCCCAGCAGTTCTTGGTTCCCACTGGGTTAAACTGAGGTATGATTGACAGGGAACAGTAACCCCACCCACCATAGACTTCAAAGCCTAATTTGTCTCATAGCTAATAAAATCCCTCTGCGCTGCCAAACGGTGTCACATTTCGGTTGTCATTTTTGATAATAGTTGTTGAATTTCATGTTACAGTACGATTGCTAAGCAGAATCGAAGGTGTAACTACCATCAAGGCTCTCCCTGGGCTAACAGGTGAGTCTCAGGTTCCACTGTGAGCGAGGGGGGGCCTTTTTGCCAAGCTGTGCCTCCCAGATTGGCTTTGTTGGCGCCGTCTCCACATGCTACGATCTACGGAAACTCTTTATAATTACCGGTTGTGAGGTCTGCTGCCACCCTAGTGTTCTGGTGTCTTTATGAACTGGCTACTGTTATGAAACCAAATAGAAAAACTGTATATATATAACACTGGGCAAAACATGTCAATGCACCAAACCTTCATGCATTGTCATTTTGGCTTGAGATTATTGCTGCATATCAGTGCAAAACAAAAATGCTTGATTTTACAGATCAAAAATTTCCTTGGTTTATTAAAAGACCAAAGTAGAAAGAAACTTTTTATACAGTCTCCTAGTGTCCAAAACACTTAGCAACAACATCAGAACAACATTCAAAACAGCTGTTACCTGTGGTTTGCAGAAAGGCACTGATCACACAAGCTCCCTGCCCAGCTGCCCCAGGGTTAACAGAGCCAAATGGCCCCTAGATCTGCTTAATATAAAGTGCCAAATGCAGCTTGTCTCTCTGACATCACACCCATTGGCCCGTTTTACCATACAGCACATTCTAAAAGCCTTGGCGGTTGTCATGGGAACCAGTTAGTGATGCAATCACACTCAGTGGCATGAAATAGTATGTGTCCTGCCAGTCTTTTCAAGAAATGAAACAAACACTGTCTTTATAACACCCGCCCCAAGCAAAACCCCCAATCTCTGAATAACAACTCATCTGAGAACAGAAGTATCTCAAACACACTTTGGTCTCAGTCTATTCATTGTGGAGTTTCCTCAGATCCTGTTTAAAGAAACAGATAATAACAGAACGGCTGGAATTTATGGTTCTGGGGAGATTCCTGATGAAAGACCAGTACTGTTGTGAAGCTATAGCTAGTAGACTGTAATGTTACTTTTAATATAAAGATTTATTGAGTGAAAAAACTTATTCAGCCCAAGTTAATCTCTAAAGTTATGCATCAGAGCATGAAATTGTGCACGGATGGTATTCAGTTCCATTCAAATGCTTTAGTCTTTCATGAAAAAGAGAGAATCACATGTAGACATATCAGTGTGAGGCGCTGGGGACAGCAGAGCTGTTTATCAACTGTCTTATTTATGTACTGGTTGAAATTGTTGATTAGGTTTGTTCTCAGATGACTGCACCTTTTGACTATCCACCCATCCATCTTCTGACCCCTTATCCTGGTCTGGGTCACAGGGCGTTTGATTTGGTTTCTTAGAACAGCAGTCATTTAAAACAGCTTCTTAAGCCTATATAATCTAACAGGCTTGTATAAGCCTATATAAGCCTATATAGCCAATCGTATTGTTAACAATCATAATACTGACACTGATACTCAGTTGCAGGTCCTGCACATATCCACCAGGGGGCACCATTGGACGGCTTTAAAATTCTGAAATGTATCAGATATTACCTGTATCATTTCACTTCTCAAAGAATTATCAAAGTGTTGGGACTAAAGTTACATATTTCATAATGCCATTCAAAAAATTACTTCACTTTGTGGAAATTAAACTGTACTAGAACAACTAGGTATTTTAAGCCAAATATTTATTGGGTGTCTGGGATTTTCACACTTAATATCAACTTTATAGGGTACACAGAATTCCTTCTGTACTATAATAGCACATTTTCTAGCCCTTTCAGTTTAATGTGTGTGCTATTTAAACCTTGCAGCCTGGAAACCTGGATGATGGCTGTCTCAGAAGACAAAATGCAAGACAAAAAAAGAATGTCAAACATATTGATAACATCAATAACTAATGGAATGTTTATGCAGGGTAGCAGTGCACTAGACAAATGTTTTACTTTCATTACACTATCTATCAGAATGGCCCAGGTACAGCCATGATGTCCTCACAGGCTAGATAGCCGGACTGGCCTAAGCATTTTGGGAATGGGGCAGGGCTTCTTCTGGAATGGGGTGGGGCTTCTTCTGAAATGGGGTGGTGCTTCTTCTGAAATGGGTTGGGGCTTCTTCTGAGAAGATGATGCAGTGAACAGATGTGTTTCAATGAAAAAGTCCACAGCCTAACTAAACAGAATGCAATTTGACGCTTAACACAGGATGTGAAGAAAGCCTTATGTTCAAAGGCCAGGACTGCCAACAACAGGAAGGTCTGCCTGTTAAAAGGTTGAAGTCTACATCCCAGGAGAAAAGTCAGCCAGCCAAGAGCCTGGAAAACCTTATTTGGCAGGACAAAGTGAGCGTTTCCAAAGTGACCCACATTCGCAGGTCAAAAGTATCATCCGTAATCACAGTTGGTTTGTTGGCCTGACACATCTAGTCGCACACTGGGTTGGATGCTTTGCTAGAGCAGGTCAGGATAAGCGCTTCACTCAAGGGCGGTACAGCATGACATAGTTCAGAGGGACCCGAATGGGCAAACGGCAGGTTATGAGCTCGTGTCATTGTCCCAACATCTGAACCATGATCCATAATCCATCACATCTACTATATCATTACTGAAGGGGTTTCTATGGCAGCCAGCAGCCCCACGGACCTCGTGTGAAAACCTGTGTCTTTACAGTTTGTGGAGTTATGGGGTAACAGAGAACAGAGATGTCAATCCCTGCATGAAAGGAAGCCCCAAGGCAGTTGAGTGAGGGAGGTCGTCCCCTTTGAAACAAAAGTGATCCTGAGATAACATTAATCTTTTCCTGGTGCTGCTAGTTTCTGAGTTGCCCAGACCTCTACGTAGCTGTTGAGGAACTGTAGCCCACCCCCACCCCCCTAAAAAAAAAACCCCAAAAACAACAGGCGCCTTTAAATTGCGGGGTTGTCATAATCTAGGGGTAAACTTAGGTAATAATATGTCTCCCCTGCATTTGAAATTGTGTCCACACCCCTGCTTTCAAGACTAGGGCTAAGGCATGGCAAGACTGTAGACATCTGGTCTGTGATTGGATAATAACAGAGCACGGGGATCCAATGGGGCTGTAAAGCCAGACTACGGAGAAGGCAGTAGGTCTCCTGCTCTCCAGACTGTGGGGGAGCATGTTATACGAACAAGGAGGAATGATTGCAGTGCCTGGCTTTGAGCCCCAGCTCCCACAGAAAGCCCAGTGAGACAAGAGATAACAAATCTGTCACAATAGGGGGCTTTAGTTTGTGGCTTGCAGTGTTGACAGTTGACACCACGTGTGTTTTGTTGTTGTCGTAAACACACCCCATTCGTAAGCATATCAGCATCACTCCAGCAAATCCAGTCATGCTGCATCTAACCCTGTCATACCAAAACCCAGTTTATGCAGCTCAGGCTAGATTAATGCTCATCATAATTACATTTTTACAGGCTTCACCCTCCAATTTAAATTTCAATTAGTGATTTATGAAACATCTTGGAAATCCTCTTTAACTGTAATTACTTGCTTTATGCAGTCAAAAATGCAAAAATAGTTAAAATGGGAAAGTGGTTATTTTTTATAGTAGGCAATCTTATTTTGAATAAAAATTAAGAATAGCAAAAAACAATTGATGTGTACAAATCACAGCTTATTTAATAATATGGTGGTAAAATACTTAGTTACTGTTAGTTTTTCTGCTCCAGGTACCAGGCTGGTCCTGTTGTATAAGCTAATATCCCATACACGTTTTTATCAGGTTTAATGTCCTGAAAAATGACCAAGTTTTTTTTTCCAGATAATATCATTTTCCCCTTGATACCTCAGGGGAACAAAAGGCCATTTGCAAAAGGTCAGATAAATATCCTGGAGGTAGTGTCCCTACAGTGTCTGTGTGTGTGTGTGTGGGGGGGGGGGGGTACACAGCATGCCCTCAGAGCCTAAGGCTGAAAGATGAGTGCAGGACAGGGGCAGCAGACACTGGGAGTTTTTCGGTGACACTCTATGGTGACACTCCATGGTGACACTCATTTGGGAGCTGTGGCCACAGGCTGCTCTTCTCACGTCGCGTTTCATGTGTTTACAGGCATCTGCCCCCAGGAAATTTTGGGCCTCCCAAACCAATCCAATCATATTCCATGTTTTTCCTCCTCTCCCCCTCTGGTTGACCGGTGTAGACACAGTCTAATCCCACACAAACACAACTTCATCTTTAGTGTCCTTGTTTTTGCTCTCTGGCTCTCTACAGTACTAATAATACAGATCCTAGGTAAAGTTCAATATTTACTTTTCAGTTACCAGCAGGACGCCGGCGCAACAAAGTGGATCTAATCAGCCGCGTTTTTATGTTCCAGAAAGGTTACGAAATCTGAAGGACTCTGACGGAAATGGATGACCTGAGTGAAATACTTGCCTTTATGGCTGCTTCTGGCTCTCCTTCATATGCAGTTCAGGAACAGCAAAGTGAAGGAAAATTTAAGAAATAAAATGTCATCATAACATTATAATATATAAGCGGAATCATATATTAACTCTTCTATTTATTGTAGTCTGAATACATATATTAAAACATTAAAACAGAATTTCCATAGTACATTTATGACATTTCACTCTTTTATTCTTGCAATTTTACACTATTACTTTTCACCACTTTTAACGACATGCTAACATTCTTATGCCAGTGTCAGGTTTCGGGCTGTAACCCCGCTGTCCTTCCTCTCCTGGTGAACGCGTCCTCGTGTCCAGGCATGGGTCACCGATCTCAGCTTGTGCTATCCAAACAAAGTGCTCCCTTGTTTCCATGACCACCTACCCAGCGGATCTCTTCGCCCTTCTCTGCAGAGAGTGCCATCCAGCGCTCAGCCCAAACAGGGGACTTAACCCCTGTGTGTTTATACCCAGAGCTTTGTCTATAACACAGAGATGTGATTTTTGTTTAAAGTTGATGCTCTGAGATCAAATTTAAATAGATCATAGGCAGAAATGTTTGGCAAAAACTAAAAAGAATTAGAATTTAGTGATCACTGTTGACACCACAGCACACAACAAAATATGTCCACTGCATTTAACCCATATGTGATATCATGACACAGCAGTGGGCAGCTAGGTAAGCACCCAGGGAGCAGTACTATACTGGTTGGGGATTCAAACCAGCAATCTTTCAATTACAAGTGTGCTTCTCTAACCATTAAACCACCCCTGCCCTCACTTAAAGGTAAAGCATGTCAGTTTTATTTCATTTCTCATAATTTCATCCCAGAAATTTAATTGGAGACATGAATATTTAATGAAAATATACTCTTATTAGGTGATTTTACCTTATGATTCCCCCTGCGATGTTGTATTATTAAAATGTATTAGTAAAAACCTACAGGCCTTTAAAAACATGCAGTGCAGAGGCCATCATTGTGAGCTCCTGGTGATTTTCTCAGCTCTCATCCTCTGGGGTGGTAATAAAAATACCTGAGTGGAGAAAGTCAACTAACACACAAGTAGAAAGTGTGGAAAGATCCCCAGGGTGGGAGTATACGGGCTTTTTTTTTTTTACAATAAATTATTAACATTTTAACTTAAATCTTTTGCCCAAAATCTGTGATCCAACCCTAACTATAGCTCTAATGAGCATGGATGCTGCCACCAGTGTCTCTTCTGCTTACATGTTTCTTACTGCACATGCAAGTGTAGACCAATGTTGTCCTATACCAGGGGTCTCCAACTCCAGTCCTGGAGAGCTACTATCCAGTCGGTTTTCAATCCTACCCGGCTTCTGATGAACCACACCTGTTCTCAGGTAAATACCAGGGCTAGGTGTGACTCATCAGAAGCCAAGTAGGATAGAAAACCTACTGGATAGTAGCTTTCCAGGACCGGAGTTGGAGACCGCTGTCCTATACTTTCCTGTGCTTCTGTTTAATTAAAGGGGAGCTGACTGTGTGTTCAGCAGTATTTATCTAGAGACGGTAATGGTCTCTGAAAGACCTGCTCCCTAGGGGGTAACAGGTCTCTGAGAGTGCGAGGATAGGTGGGTGGATGGGTTTGTAGAAATGTTTGTTGTGGGGAATCACATTTATGACAAATTTACTATGAACTCCACAAACTGAACAAAATGTCTTCACATGTATGTTTAAAGATGTCATTTGAAGTTCTGGTCCTGCTGTGGAGATGGTTGTGTGCATTTTAGTGGTCAAAGTGTGTATTTTTGTGTATTCATTTCACTATGGTGGACTAGAACATCCTCATGTTAGATTCATATCTGAAAGATATTAAAGATATTAATATTCTCATATCATTTTACGACAGTTACAGGTGTCTTTAAATGTCTGATGACACTTTAAAATAATGTTTTAAAATGTTTTTTTCTGGTAAAATTCTACTTTCACTTTGAAGTCCTCTCTCTGAAGCTTAATTCTTAGAGGTACAAATCTCTAGTGCATTCCAACAGTCTGTATAAGCATTAAGGATGCTATGTACTGTATTATAAAGGTATCTTTAGTGCATTATAGATGAGAGCTTCATAAGGTAGTCATAATGCATAATAACATGGCTGTAATGTGTTATGCCTATTTTATAAATGTATAACCCTTGTTAATGATGTTTCATTAACGCATTATTATTTGTTATGAATGTGCTTATAAATTGCTAAAAACATGGCCTTCAGTAAAGTGTTACCAAAAAAAACCTTGAATGACTACAACACCATGGGTCTATGTCCTTCTAGGGAAATGCACATTTATGAATGTCTTTATAAATTGCTAAAAATGTGGCCTTACGTGTTTCTTTTACTGTAAATCTTACATAGTCTTGCATATATATAGACAAACAGTGAGCTCAGAATTTTTGAGGAATAACGTGAGCAGCACTGTTTTTAAAGTATTGCTCAGGATCAAACTGTTTGAAATTAACATGAATGAACATCTTCAAAAGAGCGTTTAGCTAAGAAGTTGATTTGTTCATTAGCATGATTTTACTGAAGTGCAATGGGTCTGTGAATCCCTAACGTGTCGTGCTCTCAAAATGCCCAAGCCTTTGTGGTTTATGCATCACATCCTGTCCTTAATTCATTCTGTGTGTGTGGTGGATGCTTCACAGTCCTGATTAGCAGCACACTCAAAATAGCATCGGCCTTTTTGTAGCCACTGTCAACAGGAGAAAGTGATGCTTGGCACTGCGGCGGCAGTAAGTGCGTCAGTGCTGTGACTCAGGGTCAGCCATGAATATCATTAATTGAGTGGTCTGTCTGAAAAATATCCTTTTGAGAAAAAAGATATTTTAAAGAGTTTCCACTAAAACTAAAAACTTGCTTATAAACATTCATTCAGAAAACTCAGTTTCAGGGGATCCGTTTTCTGTTCCCATTTATTTCATAGTTCTATTTTTCTGGGAAATGAGTTTTACCTTTGAAACTTGACCAGGAAGATGAAAATCAAACTAAGTTTCCTTTGCTTCCACAGAGGACAGTCAAGTGACACACAAAATGGATCCTGCTAGCTTTTCCACCAAGAAGGATTAGCTGTTTCTATCAGACTCCATATTATCCACTGGTCAGACTCTATGTTCTGGGCAGAGGAATGGTCTTAGATAAGCGATCAGCTAACAGGGGCCATGCTGACTCAAAGAGAGAGCAGATAACCTGGATGACTTGCTGAGAGGAGCACGATTCAATCACTGCCTTCAGACACTTTGGTGATGCTGTTACTTAGTGGTACGAGGCGTGAATAGAAGCTGAGTAAGATACTGGATGTCATACTGTGACCTCCTGCTAGCACTCTAATATAAACCCAGGTACTCTCATGATGGTTCTCCTGCCCCCATCACATGACTTCAATGCCTTATTCATACCTCAAGACAGTAACTCAGGCATTGTGGATTTCTTCCTAGCAACTGTGTCTGTGTCGCTATTAAAAGTTCTGTACATAATAAATGTATTAATTTATTTGATTCTTGTGGGGATATTGTCTTTTTGCCCACCTCATCTTGTTCTTCATAACACATATGTTGGAAAGAGCAAGGTTGACAGTGAAGGGCAGCCAGCTGCAGTGGTGCCCATGGAGCTGGGGGTTAAGGGTCTTGCTCAAGGACCCACAAATGTGACTGTTCTGCCAAAGCTGGGCTCGAACTGGCAGCCTTCTGATCAGACACAGAGGCTGATCCTGCTGAACTATACACTGCCCTCCTCCCCCAAAAAATAAAAATATTGCCATTATAATGAAAATATTAACATTTCTGTTCAAGCTGTACAAAATGACTATGGTAGGTCTGACTTTGGTACAAAGCAGAGGACGAAATCCAACACAGACACCGTTCATGTGTAATGATTTACCTCTGCTATCTTATCATGAGCATGTTCACCAGAGGTTCACAAATGGCAGAATCCCATGAGCAGAAGGGTGGTCAGGCTTTTAAGCTAATTTTGGGTCACTGATTCGCTCCCCCCCCCCCATTTACCTAGACTTCAGAAAGGTGAGGGGGAGCAGTGCCATTGCTTCATACTTCAAAGGTTGAGAGTTCAAAATCTACTCCCCCCATCCCTGCATATGTGTGTGTGTGTGTGTGTGTGTGTGGGGGGGGGCAGTGTGACATCCCCCCATACTGGATAAGCAGATTGAACTTTATATCCTACATTTCATAGACAACGACGATCTGAAAGACTTGTCGCTAAAATTCCCACTCTTGACAATCGTGGCTACATTCAGCAAGCTGTGGGTTATAAGCAGGGTAATGTATCCATTCACTTCACACAACAGAAGCAAGGAAAGCATTTCTTGACTATTAGGGCACCAGTGATCTTGACCTTTAACCTCAACGCCATCAATTGATCATAGGACAATGCAATGCATGGTTTTAATGCAATAGCAACTGTGCATAGATTATACATAATTTGTACTTTTAAACAATTCCAGAGGAGAAAATACTTATACAGAAGCGATTCCCTTGTCATACAGAAGCTGGGAAGATAAACCTGTAGTGTGAAGCATTCTGTAGCCATAAATGACACTACACTGACAGCACAATTAAGACTAACATTCCAGGACAGAATCATGCCATAAAACAGGCTTGAGGCGCTGCAGTAAGGATTTTACTTCTGCCGACCAGTAATCAATTTACAGCATTTACAAGAACTGAATATTTTTTGGCACTTCACACAGAAATGAGCTGAGGAAAGAGTTCATTAGCAAAGAGGTCATCCCAAGACATGTCGGAGCATAGGGGAGAGGAGACGTCGCTGAAGGGAGAGAGGGACTGCTCATAGCCCGAATCGCTGTAGGCATCCATCAGGCAAGCAGCGTCAGGGGTGCTGCGGAGGGGGGAAGCAGAGAGGCAATCTACCCTCACTTCTGGTAGAACTGCCAATTCCCCAGGCTCATCTTTGACCGAAACAGTCTCAACCAGCAGCTCGTCTTCCGGTGCCACCGTGAAAGCCAGCTCTTCCAGCTTCACCGCAGAGCCGACCTCACACGGCTCTGTGCAGACCTCCACAGACTTTGTGTAGACGTGGTCAAAGTAAATCAGTTCATTAAGGGCTTCCAGCTTAACTGGTGACGACCCCACAGATGGAGTTGAGGGGGGAGATAGTGAGTCCGCCATCTCTTCTGCAAACTCCTGCAGGTCTTTGGAGCCCGGGTTGTCACACTTGAACAGGTCTGGGTTAAGGATGTCCAGAATGCCGAGTAAGAGATCAGGCTGCAAGGAGGGGGATAGTAGTTAGCTTGATGTACAGCAGGACCACAGAAGCTCACACCAACAGGACACATAGCTCACCTCAGAGCCTGCAGGAGCAGGGCGGCAGTCATCCACGTGGAGCTCCTTGGTTTTGGAGACGTCTGGGCCTGTACCTTCTGCAGAGGCACACGTAGCCTGAGTGCTGCGGACTCAGAAGACCCGGTCACCAAATCCATGTCCTCCACATGGGCTGGCAGTACCTGCACCTGGAAGTGAACCGTGACAGTCGGATCAGATTGGAGGGGAGGGGGGTTGGGCGGGCACAGTAAGACTGAAGGACAGGCAGCACAGCCCACCCCTCTTGTTTTACAGGCGCTGGTACCTTCTCTTTAGCATCTAGTGCAGCCAGCCCCAGCCTCTGACGTAGTTCCTCATTTTCTGTCAGTAGGCCATCTGTCTTTTCACGCAACATTTGGTTCTCAATGTGCAGTTTCTGGTTCTAGGAGCAAACAAAAACAGCCAAAAGCCAGTGAGATGTCAGCAGTCAGGAAGTGACCCACATCTTGACATCTGTGAGGTATGGCCACCAGTTAACGCTACGCAACTTTAGTCCCTCAAAAAAAAAAAAAAACCCAGTCACTAAAAATTACCTCCAATTCCAACTCCAAAACTTGCTGCTCCAGTTCTCCCATCTTTGCCTTTTTTCTGTCCCTTGCGGTCTGTGCAGCAACTCTGTTCTTTAGCTTCCTGAAAATTATAGGAAAAAAATAAAATTCATGCTTTTCACGTGGCCGCTGCCGGTGTTCACAGCGCTTGCGTAGTTCGTAAACGTCTTGCCATGTAAACGATACTCCAGCCAAACTCTGCCCGGATACAGAAAGTGGACGTTTTAAGAACACTGCATCGGCTAGGGGCACATTTTAAATTCAGCGCTAAATAAATGAATAAGTTAATGACATAATGCAAGTTAATTCCCAGACAGCCATCCGATACGGTATGCAAAAAGCCACTCCCGGAGAGCATCGAAACGGGGCGCCAGCTAACCTCCGGAGAGCTTTCTCTTCGGGGCTCAGATGCGTGAGCCGCTGTCGCTTGCGGAGTGGCGGCCCGCAGCCATTTGAATCCGAGTCGGAAGAAGTCCGGCCGCCTGAGGAAGATGGCAGCACCACCGACACCGGCCGGGTACCGAGTCCCCCCGGCGTCACGGCGGCCCGCTTGCCAGAGATGACGAGCACTCTGTGTGCGCCCCCTGATCCTGCAGCCACTACCACCATCCTCCTCTAAATAAGACCTTCAACGATCACCGGGTGTAACAGATTTTAATAATCATAAACACCAGTTTAAAAGCTACCACCCTCCACACCAAGCGCTCCTTTTCCTTTCTCTCCTTTAGGATTCGCCCTACATTCTATTTCTACTGTCGTGGTGACACGTGATAGGTCGGCGGGACGTGTGACGCAACCAAATAAGAGCTGTTGATTGGCCATGCAGCTGATGAAACTTTTTATCGATAGCGCCGTCACCGTATTTACCGGTAAATTTGTGATCTATGAAGGACAGTCGGAGGGGGCGCCGGGAGAGGAACAGGGTGACAGAGAGGGGACATGGTTAAGGTCAGCGGAATTTTTCTGAGCTCTTGGGAAACCCCCAATGTTATTACCACCCGGTGGTTTCTATGTCTTTTTTTGTAGAGGCTCGGGGATTCAGAGTACCGCAGATTGAATGACCCTCTAAAATTTCATTTCATTGCATCATTTAATTCTAATTAATTCCCCACAAGAAAAAAAGACACAAACAGGCCGAAGCTACCCAGAACAGGAACAGAAATTATTTTCAGACTATTTCCGAATACATCAGAAGGCTTTTCGTGTAACTAGTGGAGGAAAAAGGAAAAAGGAAAAAGCACATGACTGACAAATAAAAAATGCTCCCCGACCGCATCTCTGCTACAGATGTGATTTGGTTTTAAAAACAGATTTTTATCTGACTTCGAAACGTTTTCTGACTGACTTTTTTTTTTAATTAAAATCAAAACCGCGTATATTTATTAATGTTTTTATCCAAAGATAATATGCAGGCTATCTGGCGTAGAAACAAAAGTTTTTATAATGAATGTCAAATTTTATCTGACCATATAAGGATAAATAAGGTTTTCTGTTGCCTGTTTTTAAATTGCCATCATATTAACTAGCTTTAATATAGTCTTTTCTTCAATAAAACTGTGGATACACTGGGCATGACATAACTCATACATAACTCATACTTAAGACTCTCTTCGGTCTTAAAGCTGCTCATTGTGTAGTGCATATATATTTCTTAATATAGTTGTTAGTGCATGTGGAGTGTTAAAACTCTCCATTGCACGCACCTCATCTCTGCAGGATTCGTCTAATATTTCTTAAGGTCTGGAAAAATATGTAAGTCTGTGTTTGACCTTTATTCTCAAATATGGTGATGCACTGTAATCTGATTTACACAAACTCTAAACCAACGACAAGAAGGTTGCATGAGGAATTCGGCAGCCCTGCAGAGATACCTCTATTAGCGTGTGTTTGGGACGCCGGATTGCGCTTGAAAAGGCACATTTCTCGGTCAATATTGACCCGTTGGTCTTTGGAGGCAAACAGGATGCGCAGGCAGTTTGAGACGGTGTGTAAATCCAGCTGAAGGAGACTCATATCTCATATGAGCCCCCATCAAGAGATCGTAAGAGTGAATTAATAACCTGCTCAGCAAAATCGTCTGTGCCGTTAGGACCAGTCGCGGACCCACACATGTAGGAAAACCTCGGAGACGTTGTCGGTCCACAGTGTCTCACATTAAGAAATACGACAGTTTTCATTTGGGTACATAAGCATTAAGGAATGTGTGATTGTTTGCTTTACTGCACCTTGGCTTTCTAAATGGCCATTTAAAGCCAGAAAGATGTTTTTAGTTGGATTTGATAGCTACTGTATTTATATCTCTATATTATATATACTGTATATATATATATATATATATATATATATATATATACACACACACACACACATACAGATATGCCTCTATATATAGGTATTATCTATGTGAGATCCCTCGGGGGAGTCAGGTAACCAGTAGTAAAGTTTTGGTTTAGTCCACCTGTTCCTCATTGGCTCTATAAATGTGTAGTTACTTTTTTAAATCAACCACTGAAAAACATGCATAGACCCATCTGTGTAACTGTTTTTTTAAATATACTGCACATATAACTCCAGTCTAAACTGTGTTTCTTCGTTTCTCCTGCCACCACCTCCCATGTGCCATCCCTGTAGCCCCAAAAAGGGGACTCCATCTTCAGTGAGATTCCTGTTCCCTGTCCTGTCACTGCCGCACACAGCTACATCTGCCATCTTGACAGATACGATCACATCACATCTTTCAACGGACGGCGGATGCCACGCTGCAGCCAAACGTCCTCCTTTTCGTAGCCTTCGAGCTGACAGCGTACGATCTCTGGGGGATTCCACATTCGGCACATTCGTCAGCGCTGAAGTCGCGTGCTATTTCTTTAGAACGCGGCGGCCCTTTCGGTGGCCTAGCAAACCATGAGTGGCTGGGATTACTGCTCGGATCTGGACAGCAGCTGGGAAAATGGGCCTGACACAGCCTAACCCCGGTAAGGTCCGCAGGTACTATGTGTACAGCTGTTACTGCTTTTCTAAAGGCGGTGGCGAAATGACAAACCAGATCAAAACCTAATGAATAAAATAAACTGGGACGTTGTAGAGCCCACATGTCAATATGGACACTCCCGTTTGCACAGTAGGGTGGGAAGCAAAGCTGGGGGAGGGGGCGTACTCAGCGGGGTGCTGGGACAATGGAGCTGGCGGGTGGAGCAGGTGGAGTGGCCTAGACCCCCGAGATGGCCGAATCCCTGTCAGGGTGGGGGGGAAGGGGTGTGGACTCTGGGCCGGATCCCTTTCTGCCCCAGGTGTGTAACGCGCCTCCCAGCAGTGCTGACCATGGGAACCGTGGCGACCCCCCCCCCCCCATCCTGCAGAGCCCCATGTCAAAAGAGTTCGCCTTGGACTGGACAGGGAGCCCTGTTGTGTTGGGTATTGGGGAAAATATATTTTTATATATAGTGATAGAAATAATTACCTCAATGTTGTACCAGATAAGCATTATGGGTGGGTGATTTAAACAAACACAGTGTTGCTTTTATTCTGCTGGATAATCCACATTCTGGTTCAGTGCCTTTTACGGTACAATAGCAGACTCACCCTCAAGAGCTGAACTAAAGGTTTCCAACCCTTCTGCTGCCTGGTGCCTTTCCCACGTCAGTCCCTAACTTTGGCCGGCCCTATCCAAGTGTGTTTTTTCTCACGGTGATTAGGTCCACCATCAGAAAGACGGCTTTGCATGCAAGTCCCCTTCACCGTGAAGCTGGGAATGGGGAATTCAAAATGCTGAGAGATAAGGACCTGTTGTGAGATCGACCTACCGTTGCACCTACATGGATATTTGAATAAATTCGGATAAACCACCCTCCTGTTAACAAATAAATAAAACTTACAGGAATGAGAATTGTGCACAACACACTTCTGCTCTGTTTTGATTCTCTCGACCCCCCCCCTCCCACCCATGAAGGTATCAATCCACAGACACCCTTCAGTAATTTCCCCCCAGACTTTATCTAACCTGGAGGTGCTGCTATGGGGTCGCCTCAACACGTGAAGCTATTTTCATAGGCATGGTTGGTCTGCATAGAAAATCTGTTTGCTGTGTGTCTGGCTACATCATCTGACGCAGAATCAGACTTTATTAGACAATCATGTAACATATACAAGGAATTTATTACCTGTTAAAATAGAATCTCCTGATATAAAACTCACTTTCCTTCAGATCTTACACTGCTTACTACACTGGGGTTAGAAGCACTGCAATCTGACATTTAGAATCCTTTGTCTGTATCATGTCTGTATGAAAGCTACTGATAATCCCTGAATGCTGTTTGTGACAGCTACCCGGTGGGCCTGCCACACTCCGTGCGGTACACCCTGGCCACTCTGTCACTGTCTCCAAAACACCAAAAAGAAAAACACAACAAAGACACAGACATACAGGAGGCATGGAGGGTGTGGCACTGAGACCGTCTGTAACTTTTGTACACATAGTTACAGTGAAAAACTGGACATGGCATTCTCTAGCGCAGGGGTCACCAACTCCGGTCCTGGAGAGCTACTATCCAGTAAGTTTTCTATCCTACCTGGCTTCTGATGAGCCACA
>JAODJW010000040.1:29842431-29861360 GCA_026777045.1 Hyperopisus bebe | reverse complement strand
GAGCCTTAAAAATAAAACCAAAGCCTCAGTATATTCCTCAGTATATTCGTTATCCTCAGTATATTCCTCAGTATATTTGTTATCCTCAGTATATTCCTTATCCTCAGTATATTCCTTATCCTCAGTGTATTCCTCAGTATATTTCTTATCCTCAGTATATTCCTCAGTATATTCCTTATCCTCAGTATATTCCTTATCTTCGGTATATTCCTTATCCTCGGTATGTTCCTTATCCTCAGTATGTTCCTTATCCTCAGTATATTCCTTATCCTTCCAAGGGAAACATTAGCAAATGTTAGGAAAATGTACCACCTCCCAAATACATTGATTCAAAGTTATCTGCATTTCCTGTAGATAAAATTGAAACATTACTCACAAGTGGTTACTCGTTAAATATGAGTAAGTATCCTTTGGGTACTCATTCAGGGTCCTCGACAGCATGCGATAGCCCAGTGAGCTGTGAGCGGCAGAATGAGGCCTGTCTACCTGCTACACCTTCCTCGCTTCTGTAACACGCAATTTGCAAATGATTCTGGGTCAGAAACAAAACTAAAATTACACTAATGTATGTGGTACACTGTTTGGGTTCTCTGATTAAACAGCAAATGATATTACTGGTGTGATTTTACACATCCAAGTCATATAGCAATACCCAATCAGCACGTGCTAATACTCTTGTTCAGGTAACTGGGTATCCGCATGACAGGAATTTGTTTTGAAACTATAAAGGATGACAATCAAGTTGTCAATCTGGACCAAAAAGCTCTTTCTATGTCTGAAGATTACATTTCAAGATGCTTAAATGGTGACATATTGTGACTGTAGACCTATGTAGCAAAGTAGATCGGCAAGTTGATTATTAATGTCTGCAGAATGAGCTGGTCAGAAAAATCATAGTAAAAACAGGAGGAACTCACAGGCCTTACACCATTAGTATAAACCTGAAAATCTTCAAGACAAATTAAATTATATCCTATAGGTTGTTTGTGTATAACAATACTCGATAAAAATCCAGTCAGGCATAGTGGACCAAAGCCAAGTCCGACATGAGGGAAGATTTAACAGAGGCCAGTGAAGTATTCCAGGTGATAAATGAAATATAATGATGTTGTTAGTTTTGGAAGGTGGTACTTGCATCTTAAATGGGCAAAAATAGCTACATATAAAAAAATCTTCAGAATCTAGTATCTCACGTATGAAACGTATGTCCCCGTCAGTGAGAAGAGCAATACACTGATAAGAACTCCTAAGGGGGAATACATTTCTCCTACGTTTAGACATGATGTCAGGTGTGTTTTGTGATGCCACCCCACTCTTGGTCATTGAGACCGTTTTGACTTTTGCTGATACTGTTTGAGAAGTACTGTAGCCTTGAATGCCCAACTTTTAAAATGAAAAATCAGTTTTGCAATGCATTTGTCAAAGCCCTGACAATGTACGCTACAATGAAACCTTGTAATTACCCTTGGTAAAGTCACTTGCATGCATAAATACATATGTGAATTGATAACCTGGTTGGGAACAGCTCTGAGTGTGCTGTAGCAAGTCTGGCCCCCTTCCTTCTGCTCGGCATCGTCTGCAGAGCCAAAGGATGGGGAAAAGGAGCCATGTGCTGGGTCAGGCATGCCGGACAGGGGATGATAGGCAGGCATCTCTGCGCTTTCTCACACATAGCCACCACATCTCCTCTCCCAGGTGGGTCTCTTCCTTTGAATAGTAACCGGGGTCTTTTCCGCTGAGATCCAACTCTTTAGTTGCAAATCAGACTTGCCACTGTTGGACCTTGAGAAGTTATTCCTTGGGGCTCCTGTAAAGCCATGTCAACCTTTGCAGAGTAGAAAGTGATATTTCAGCAGCTCCCTCCACAGATGAGTACAGTTTTGTGGTGAATCCCAAAGTCTCAATAGAGACAATATGCTACGTAGATAATTTCAGAAAGAAATTCTACTACAAAATTTTTAATTCATCACTGCATCTAGTGAATTCATCACTGCATCTAGTGTAAGGTTGTATACAGTTCATCCTGGTATGCTTACAATGTGTGTAAACATCCACCAGTATCCATCTATGGCCAGTGCACCTTGGGTGCCATTCCATGTGCGTAAACATTGCTTACAAAATAAACTAGAAAACAACCAAGCCACTGTCATGACATCTATAAGCCATTTAAGAGAAAATGCAATCAATCATTATGAAAACAGTTTTTACAGTAAGGTTTGGTTTTCTTCTTTTAGGAATAACCTGCCCCACCCTGCATAAAAACTAATTTTACCCCCAAGATCCCACTTTCCCATTATGACAGACGTCAAAGACAAGCATTATAAGGCCTTCCGCAATCTACACTTCAAAGTCGGACGCTGCCTCCCCAGGGAAAATGTCTGTCTAGGGTGGGGTGACCTTTAACTGAATAGTATGTGAGATCTTAGATCCCGAATAACTGTAATGGTGTTGAAAAATAGCCAGGCTTAAATGACACAGGTTTAATTTGAACCGACTTTAGTCTTTTGCCATATGTCAAGGTGGATCATGTCCAGCGATTAAGAGAAATTAATTAAAATTCAATACAAAAGATTTTTGTGTTATATTGGCTGAACTTGGACTGTGAGTTGTTATGTAATTTAGTTTAAAGGAGAACTTCCTGTTTAAACACGTCATTTGTTGCAACCCAGCTGATGTAACATTTAGATTAAAAGAGTAGAAAGAGAAGTATTTGTATTTGCATTTCCCAGCTATGTATTATTGGAATTAAGTGAACGATAGGGCCCGAGGTGTGGGACCTGGAGCTGAATGTCACTGGGTAGCAATGCAAACAAATTAGGTCTATTTCGTGACATTAGTTTTTGTGCATTGCTCCCAAATTGTTTTTTTTCCCAGTAAATAAACATGTAAGATACAGTGATCTTTTATAGATAACCTACACCAGGGGACCAATCAAGACCCTGAATAGCTATAATTGCATTATTTACAACGGGGAGTCCTCTGGACCTCGATTCCAAATCCATTCCGTATTTTCAGTTCTCCCAGGAAGTTACCTAAATAATTACTGATTCTGATTGGCCACAGAGGCTTCACACCCAGCTCACAGGTAAAGGAAGGCTGGAAAATCAGCAGGCCTCAGCCCTTGGGGATCGTGGTTTGAACAGCCCTGGTCTATCCATCGATCACACAAACCTAGAATAATTGGTCAAATGAAGAAAAGCAGTTTAACTAAATATGATGCATTGGGCTCTGATTCAGAATGGCACATTTACCATGAGAATCGTCAGTTATAGTGAGTTATAATACTTCTATTATAAATGGCTTCTATTCGTGCATTTTATATAAGATGACATGTGATGCCATTTGGGTGAATTTTCGTGTCATTTTACCTACATGGTATAGATACTGATCTAATGTCTTTTTTTCACTGGATCCAGGCCATTTTACACATGCTGAGTGTCCAGCTACCCCCTTTTAAGTCTTTTGAGGATTAGACTTCAGATAATTAAAAAAGCCTTTAGTGAGTTTACTTTTAATCCGTCGCTTTTCTGTCTTTGATGTCAAACTCTGTATAATGTGGTCGCCCAAAGCAGATTCCTAAGAGAGCATAAGTCATCAGATAAAACTTTGCTTAACATTTTATTGCGGGATACGAGTAAATATTGAGAAAAGGGATAAATACAAAGAGAAAAGGGAATGGATTACATGGAATAAGTCCATTATATTAAACAGCAGAATAAAATAACGAGAAACTAAAACATTCAGATTGTTGTTTTTGTTCATGTAAACTAAACAATATAGGATAATTCAAACAGCATAAAGACAATTTAGCAAAGTGTGAAATAAAAACGAAAAATGATTATCTGAAATATGAAGTGGGCACAAGTAGGGTCCATAGGATGGATCTCCTACTTCTGATAAGCCATGAGACCGATATTTTTCTCTGTACTTTGTCTTGGGAATGTTTCTTTTGTAGCAACGTGAATTGTCACGACCTCAGTCTGAGGTTTAAATTTTAGCCCTGATTCTATTTTGTATTTTGCCTCATTAGGCAATTTTAGGCGATAAACGGCAGTAATAAAAGAACCTCATGATTCTACACTGCAACCGATCAGAAACGATGCAACGAGATATTGTTCTGCAATCGAGAAAAGGGTTATTATTTTTAAATAGTTGGCTGCAAGTAGAGATAAACGAAAATTTACCGGAAACAAGATAAGCTTTATATTTTCCTGACAGTAAAATGAGGAAATTGTAACATATAGAGTAATTGGTATTTCATTCAATTTAAATGTGATTGTTGTTGTTCCCGTTCCAGTAATAATAAACGGTATACAGGCCTATATCGTGTCACTTTAATTAGCATATCCTAATTAAAATGTCTTTTAAGAAGCCGGTTACAACGGCGGAAAAGATTATCGGCTAGTAGGCTAGTACCGTCATAACGACTGTGTATTTTTTGCACTTTCGTTTTAATACAAGAAATCACTATTTTCTGTTAAATTATATAAATAGATCACGGGTCTATATAGTCGTTGTTTATATGATTGCAAAGTTTTCGTCTACAATGATTTATGCATAGATTGAAGACTTTTTATTCATAATTCGGACTCTCTTTTATCTTTTTAAGGCACAAAAGTCCATTTAGGACTATCCTTTGTATCACATCGGTATGGGTAATGCAAGCGTGGGATTAACCTGAGAAAACCCCTCTTGGGGTTTGTTCTTCTAAGAAAAAGCTCCGTATTGCGTTGAAATAATTATCCTTACAAAAGCAAAGTGCGATGATCCTTTTTATGGCTCGGGGGTGATTATTTTATGGCGGTGTTAAACGAGAGTTTGTTTTGGATACGCTACAGCTGTGGGACCAGAGGCATGTTCAGTGCCTGACAAGATAAATCCCTTTACCCACCAGAAGAGGGCAGCATAGATAATGAAATATCATGTCAGCATTTTAACATGTAAGTGTAGGTTTAATTAACTTGCTGTTCAAATTATATAATGTGCGGATTTAATTAAACATTACTCATTTGAACTTGTGGGCGCATGTGCCAATCAAAGTTTATTCCCTATTAATTAAATTCATCTTCTAACCACTACGTGGTCAGGGTCATATGGGCCTGGAGCCCCTCCCAGACAGCACAGGGCACAAGGCTGGGGGGCACCCTGGATGGGATGCCAGTCCCTTACAGGGCACATACACACTCATGCTCTATGGGCAATTTGGAACTGCAGGACGAAACCGAAATGCCCTGTCGAGACCCGCACAACATGGGGAGCACAGAGCAGGTGGGGGACTCAAACCCTCCATTCTGGAGATGTGAGCACAGTGTAACCAACTAAGGCACCACGTTGACCCTGGTACTCATTGTGGAAAGTTTATTTCAGCTCCCTGGAGTGACAATATCTATCCACCCTCCAATGGGTCATCTAGGGGGGTAGGCAGTGCAGGGCACAGGGCTGGAGGGAACCCCACAAGGGGGTAACTTTGGCTGGAACATTGGGGGGGGTTGAGGTTTCCACCCATTAAAGGGGAAACATTATTATTGGGGGGGGGGGTGTATTAGCTGGTTTTGATTTATTGGGTCCCCCCCATAATTTACGCCCATGGAACCCCAGAAGGTTGGATGCCAATGACTGTAAATATAGGACAATAAGTTTAGCAGTCCATATACAAAACCCATGAATTTGCTCAAGAACCCCTCCCAAAATAGAACTAATTTTGCTGCAAAATGATGATTTGCTCATTATAACCTTTAATTAGTTTTGCACGGTACTTCTACCTTCTGCACGATGTTCATCAATGAGGAGACCAACTTAAAAATGCAGGCTAATGAAACCTGAGGTGTGATGAATTATTTTGTTCAGTAGCAGATTATCCTCCACACCGGCGAAAATGAACCCGTAGCCTAATTGCCGCGCATTTGCCCGGACACGCAGATAGGTGTCATCTGCTCCCAGCCCGGCACATCCTGCCGCCGCATGAGAAGCCAGCGAAACCATCCAGTTCCCTCCCTTCTCCTCACAGGACCAGCTTATGTCTGTTGCTGCACACAGATGACTTTTCAGCTTGGTAGGGTGCTGCGACCGATTTGCGTCTGCTACCCAGGCATCCCAGTTATTAACAACGTTAAAGGTGAAGAAAGCTGCAGTGCTTGGGATACGTCCAGTTTGCATTCATTAAGCAGTTCACAACCGCATTGACTTATCTTATTCTTTAAGATGTTTAAGTCGACCACATTGATAACATCGACATTTCTAAAGGCGTCTTGAGTTAGCAGTCTACAATTTTCAGCCGGAAACTCAGTATAAGTCTGTGGAGCAGAAGCAACCACGCGAGTAGGATAGCGTCAAACAGATGACTTCACTGTAGAAATACTCAAACATTAAAAAGGGTCAAATCCTTTAAGGCAAAACGGGTGGGCAGCACACAAAGTCCTAAGTCACTGCGTTGCCACAAACATGTCTCCTGAAATGCACCTCCAGCACCCACCCGACTCCGAAGTCAATTAGCATAGTCGGGGCCAGCCGGGTTTCATTAAATGAGTACTCTGTGGGCACGGAGATGGCGGTCATGGCACCATGGAGACGCGAACCCAATGATGACATTGCCTTTGCTCATGATGTCTGTATATGTAGGCTATTTATACATATAACATACTTTAAAGTCTTGTAGGAACAACGCTGTGCAGCGATATTCTTTGTCCCCTTTGCCACATATTAGTTACATCTTAGAACTATTCATTAATGAACTATTCATTAAAGTATAGTTATAATACAAACATAATATTATAAAAACGCGGTCGGTATCTAATCACGGAGGATTGCTTCTCTTAATTTCCCTTTTTTGTATGCGACCACTTCAAATGTGTATTTATGCGTCATATGCTTCTGATACTTTCCGAAAAAGAGGCAGGCGTGCCGTTCCCCGCTGCATGCCAGCCTGTTGCTCTCGTCTCATTACACTGCTCCTTCTTCCTCATTGCAGCAGCTGTCACTCCTTTCCTGGGCCTTCGCGTTGTCAAGTGGCATTCTGGCAAACTGAAAATAATGTATTTTTTTTCTTGCAGACAAGTGGGGAGGGTTGAATGAACTCTCCGCATTGTAATTATCTGCATTCTTCCTCTCTTGTTGCTTCATCCCGTGTTCCCCGGAAAATCTTAAACGCCGATTAACAGTGGAGCCGACATGCATACCTAAAGGATGATTCACTGGATTACCTGGGGTATGTTTTTAATGTGCCTTTAATCAACAGCTCTTTTTCTCTAAGTCGTTAGCTGACAATTAACTTGATATTAAGGGAAACTTACACTTGGAGACGGAATCAAAGTAATCTTATATTTTCTAAATCAGAGCAAATGCTCAATGAACAATGGCGTCTGGAACTGTCAATGTTTGCTGCATATAGATCCCAATTGGAAAACTGAGGCAAATGCTGTAGAAGCACCTCAATACTTTTCATTTATATTCAGAGAATAGGAGTTACAGTGAGTCTGATTCAAAATCACCCATCCACATTAGTTTGGACTGGATTACACAAATAAATCTTTGTGGTTACTAAGCAAACTGGCCCTTTTCACTGAAACCATACAGGTGCCAGTGATCTTATTTTACATCATCAACCATTTAGGTAAAGGCTGTTTTTCTTCATTGTTATCAATTAATTGACTCAGCCATTAAACTTGAATAAATATTTGAAAGACTATAATCAACAAATCCATATACTGAAAGCCACTATGCCTGACATTTACTGATGGTAGACATATGGGAAGGTATTATTCATTACAGTATTATATAAGTGTGCAAACCTCTCACTCATGGTACTTTACAATCTGTGCTTTGGTTGTTGCCTCACACCCCTGAGACCCGGGTTCGAGTCTCTGCCATGCTCCCATGTCTTGTCTCTCCATGTTATCCTGGGGTTTCCACCGGGTACTTGTGTTTCCCCCCACAGTCCAAAAACATGCTGAAGTGAATTGGAATTACTGAATTTTCTGTCGGTCTACATGTGTGGGTGAATGGTGTGTGAGTGAATGGTGTGTTTGTGAATGGTGTGTTTGTGAATGGTGTGTTGGTGAATGGTGTGTGAGTGAATGGTGTGTTGGTGAATGGTGTGTTGGTGAATGGTGTGTGAGTGTGCCCTGTGATAGGTTGCCTCATAGCCTGGAGCCTCCAGAATTGACTCCGGACCTCTGCGGCTCTGAATAGGACAAGTGATTACAGAAAATGGAGGGTATTCACAATATCAGATGGGAAACCTGATCACATGGTGTGGCTTATGCAACTTCAAGCAAAATATGACTGAAATCCCCTGTCTGTGATGTTTTGAACCTGTTGTTCTCAAATGTCACTCCCAGCATCAGGGTCTTCGACTCACGGTGTAAAATTCGACTCGCGGCGTAAAATTCGCCTCATGGTGTAAAATTCGTCTCACGGCTTTGGAAACTCCAGTCCCAAATTAACCAAGTCACCTCTTCTGGGTAAACTGTTGGAAAGTAGGTGATTGTGACTTTATTACACACAGTGAGTATTGTGCGTCACCACACATATTTTTCATTCAGCTCAGAGCCCATCATTGGCCGAATTGTTATGTCAGTAGGTTTTCCATCGACGTGTATCTATGCCAGTTACTGAATTGTTTTAATGTGTATCACAAGCTTTAGATATATTTTTTTTGTGCCAAACACCCATAAAGCAACTAACTGGTCCTCAGCAATGTTAACCCTCTGTTAGCATGCAGGATAGTGATTCTCCATGCACCACACACTTCTGAATGTGAGCCGCGGGAGAACAGAATCCAGCAGAGGAACATGTGGGGATGATCAAGATCCAGATCACCAGTGACATCACTTAAAAACCAGACCTGCAAATAATTGACATGCTAGAGGCAAAAGAAACATCCTTGCTTGAAGTTCACCCCCCCCCCCCCCCCCCAAGAAATCATTTTACCCAAGTTAACATCCTCCACCAAGACATATGGGGACCATTTTCAAGCATCTTGTTTTTTTTTTTTTTTTTTTTGGCATTCTTGGCCTAAAAAGTCCTACAGTTGTTTTTTCATAATCATGCTGCTACATCTGACACTAAACCAAATCTGTTGATGTTCTCAAATACCTCTCTGGGACTGCTCAATGTGGGCGTAGTGTGCTGCCACGCTCACAACACCTCGCCCCACTACCTGTTGTATTAATGCATATAAATGGGCCAGCACAGGAATCAAACATCCAGAAACCTCAGTAAATATGCCTCGTGAGCTCTCACCAAAGTACTCTATTTGCTGTATTTCTGGAGGAATCAGCAAAGCCTGATAAACATCCATAAGCAACAATATATACAGAATCCAGCTGAAGAAAATGTTTCACTGCATGTTGTCAGCGTACAGAGAGACTGTAGAAGAGTTTTTGCTGGCTGACCAGGTCCTACTTTCTCAATAAAGAGTGCTATTATATCCTTGGTACGTAGGTGTTAAAAGTATACAGTGTACATAACCCGGGACACATTGGATGTGAATGATGCCAGCACTGTAAAGTATTGTTTATTGTTTTTTTTTTCAGAAATTGTTTCTTCAGACAAAGACACCGGTGTCCTGCAGTGGCAAGGGAAGCAAGCGCCTTTCAGAGAAAGTGGCGTGGACAGACTCTGTGGATGACCTACAACCCGCAAGAGATGCCAGCAACTACAGATTCCTAAGAAATTTCTGTCCTGCACAGAAATGCCATTGTTCCGCAGGGAAAAGCCACACCATAAGTGAAAAGCTCTTTGATAAAACAAAGCTGTAGCCCATAGCTGAATGCTGAATTCATGTGTGTGGTTCGTTTTAATTGCATGTTTATTGATATGGTTTTATTAACTATCCTTAGGACAGTCCATTGATTAAAAAAAAATTAGCGTTGAGTTTCTTCGTTTTAAAACATGCAAATAAAAAGAAAGTTTTGGACAACAACACGACTATCAATAATGCATATTATTAATTAAAACTAATATCAGTTGTTTTCTATAAATGATACCATCCATCAATCTTCAGTACCCGCTTGTTCTATACGGGTCGCCGGTGTTTGGAGCCTATAAGTATGCTACTACAGGAAAAATGTTTAGGCACATACGCTAAAAACAACAACAACAACAACAACAACAACAACAATAATAATAATAATAATGAGAAATGGGGGACACTTTTGAGCAAGTGGAACATCGTTAAAACTATCACTTAAGGACGAATATAAGTTGCTGTATTACAATTTTACAATTAATATTTTTCTCCAGTAGTCCTTAATCGATTTTTTAACGTACTCACTAGTTTAAAGCCTGGTATTCTAATGCTCGCCTTAAGATAATCTACTGCAGTGCAGCGCCAGACAACAACACTTCGCAAACCCGTTTGAAGTTACCCCGGTTCAACTGGAGCTTTGCGCAGCGCAGCGCATCTCTTTTAAGGTGGTTCCGCTCCTAAAAACCTCAGCCCATGTAGCCTGCTGTCGATATAATTAAAAATAACTAACAATATGCATCCACAGCGTCCTCGTAACAAGATGCTTACGGCAGTAAGACTGTATAAATATAATATATTGTGTAGTATACCTGGTTGTTGTGGGAAAAAACACATAATGTGTCTCTTTATGTGCTTCGAAAACGTAATAACGCGGGGGACGCCTTTGCCTCCGTTATTAGCTTGGCACCACTAACCTCCTCCTCCCCCCGGCCACAACCCCCACCCATCCAGTGGCGCCTCCTTAAATATGCAATGGCAGCCGAAAGTTGGGAGTGGAAAGTAAAGGGTCAGGAAGATTGGTGGGTGGGGATAACCCTTTAGGAAAAAAAACTATAAAAAAAAACTTAGAAAATCACGTGTTTGGAGATCAAAGGAGATCCGCTTTGTGGAGTTGGAAGGAGAGCGAGAAAGAGCGAGAAGCAGTGTAGACAGACCCGGTAAATGACAAGGCTGCGATGGTGAAATAAACGCGTCCAGGAAAAGATTAAGCTCAGCCGCTCAACGTCTCCACTGAGATTTAATTTCAGAGATAGCCAAGGGCTTCCCCCTCTAAAAAAATCCCTGGAAATTATGTTCCGATCGGCGCTGATCCAGCCGGCAAGATGATTTTACCAAGAAGTGTCTCAGATCGGGTGGCCGATTCGGTGATCTTCGCGTCCCTTGCGGTCGCAGCTTGCTTGGGAAGCGTTTTCGCGAAGGATACCGCCTTTGTGGAAGTAGTACTGTTTGAATCAAGTCCAAATGGAGATTATACTACATACACCACAGGTTTGCAGGGACGATTCTCTAAAGCTGGAGCCACCATCAGCGCAGAGGGCGAGATCGTGCAGGTATGTGGTATAAAAGAATAAATGAGCGTAATCTGTGGTACATTGTATTGCTCGCACTTGCGGACACTTTTCGGATGTTTGAGTCGTTTTCATCAGTTGGCGCAACTTTCTTTGCATGTGGTGCGTGCGGACGCGTGTGTACTGGGCGCTTGGGGGTGGGGGTACATTTATTTATGAGAGGATGGTACTAGCTAGCCAGCTAGCTATGTGGTCACAAGATGGCTTCTATCTGGTAGTGGGGGGAAAAAGATCTTCAATTCGCAATTGAACTTGCACATCGTAAACTGTTTTTGTGACAAAAACACTGCAGCCACTGCAAGCCCACATTCAGCTTAATGTATCTGTACTCTGCTTTGAAAGATGCTGCGTCCTGTCAGACACTTTCTGCTGCTTTAAAAGAGAAGAGACGGGCTGTTTGGTTACTGGCTGCATATCGATACATTGCTATTGCATGCATTACAAAAAAACATGAGAAACTGCGACAGATATTCATCCACCAAAGTCTGATGCAGAACAGTTACGATTGGTTTTCTGACCTAGAATATTTCGTTGTATACCCGGGTAATCTGTAAGATTCATCATTACCAGCGCTGGAAATGATTTAACCAAGGCATCTGCCAGTGCCTCTATTTCGACTAAGTAATCTGACTTTATTTCTCTTCTTCAGCACTTGTTGCAGAGTAATTGTGTATGTCTATGTTTTGCTACCGTGACGCTTAAACTATTATTGGGACTGGATATTTGTGGGACTATTGAAATAATAAATTGCTCGTGATTAAGAGAGATCTGGTGGGTGTCGAGTTCTTCATTTAATCTCCGTTTAGTTATAACTTGGGGACGGTAACGTGACGGATATTTCCAGCCCCAAACGGTGCGTAAAATAGGAGCTTTTAGCTCTACAAGTGCAAGTAGAGTCTTGGAGGGCTATGCAGCCCGGCATTGGGGCTGATATCTGCCTGTAAACCTGTAATCATCGGACATGGGAGCTGGGAATGCGGCTAAATGTGTCGGGCATTATTAAAAGCGATGCCGGGGGGACCGGTCTTTCACACAAGCATTTGCCCGCAGGATAAAAGTTGAATTGTTAACTGGCAAACGTGTGCTCCATGATTTATTTTTTTAAGCTTGAAAGCTGGATGATTGTCAAGGCATATTCGTTATCTGAGCCGTGGGTGACGGGTGTTGAACCGATCCGGTTCCACTCTGATGAGCGCGGTTCAATCTGCGTTATTTACAGCGTGAAATTAAATCACAAGTAAAACCGAGTACTTCTGTTTCCCCCTAATTATCGGGAAAACATCCATCGGATTATCCCAAGGCAAAGCTTGTAATACGGGGAGATCAGGCAAACTCCTCACAAACAAGGTAGGGATGGGGGGGTGTGGCCCTCTGTGCCCCGGGCGGACCTACTGCTACAAAGACTTCTGAACATTTATAAGAAATTTTAAATGCTTTAAAATATCTAATTTTTTACTATCCTGAAATAAGACCATAACAAAGTGACGGCAATCTCTTACTGCATAAAACTTATAATCATAAAAGCGATTAAAATACATTTAGTGCATTACATTATTCATTATACATTTATTCATTACTACTTAACGCGGATGTCAGCGGAAGTAGTGGGCCTATATGCATCGCAAACAGACCCGAGAAGTTGTTCATTTGCCGCAGTTTTATAACTTTATAGTGCATTTAATGCGTGCTTATTTCCCGACCGGGACCCATTAAAAATGGAGTTTCACTGGGCCTACTATGCAGCTCCTGACGGGCAATTTTAATATTGCACCTTTCAATTTCAGACGCCCTTTGGATGGTTTGATGTCGGCTCTGCGTTTTGTGTGCAAATACTTGCGGTCCGGGCAAATTAACTTCTTGCGGTTTTGTTTCCTTCCCTTTTAAAGTCTGCTGTGTTTGGCGGGCATGAAAAAGTGTAATACAGACTTATGTAAACCAGTTTACGGAAAGGGGGGTGAAACGATCGGCACCATAAGACAAACATGGGAACTAACAGTCAGAAACAAGGACAAATGGACTCTTAATTAAAAATATTATTTTAAAATAAGTGGATGGGAATTTAAGCAAATAAGACCCTCTACCAGTTTGTGTAGTTTGCTAGTAATATCACCCCTTTTTTGTTTGTCCAATAACAACCCCCCTCCTCCCTCCAGTGATTTATTCTTATAAGATGAATGGGGATTGATGAGTGACCCGGTTTAGTGTCCGGGACCCGTGATGCCTTCAAAGCCCCCGATACCGGCCTGAACACAAACCCCATTGAGCCGGGCCGCCTTGCCAGTCCCCGTTCCGGCAGACTGCCTGACGCCGGGTTTCCAGGGGGTGGGATCCAGGAGCCGCAGAGACGACATCAAATTAAAGCAAAATGTACGCGGGCCGGGCAATTTCGCCGTTTTTCTGTCCGTTAGTGAGCTGAAACCGCGCACCGGTTTCGTGTGTCTCTAACAGCTGTAATTATCAGATTGACTGGGATAAAGCTGAGCTGGAAAAGAAGCAGCGTCGCCCCGCTGTAGTCGGATGTTCTCGCTTTAAACCCTTCAGATAATAACGTGAAACGTGTAAGTGGAGGCGTTTTTCAGGATTTGCAATATGTGTGATAACTGCACCCGTCATACGCATGCAATTGAGGAATAATACGCAGTCTGATGAATGAGGAGCCTCTGAGTTTTATTTTATTTAGTAAATTAGTCACCTTTTTTAAGGAAATCCCGCGATTTAGCTGAGATGTCTTTTATGACATTACTGTGCTGGCATGGAGTAATTGAGGACCCTGGGCCCCGCAGTGTGTCCTAACCCCTAGGGAATGTCCGAGTCTATAGACATGACAAGAAACCTGTGAGGTAGCCGGATGGCACCATTTGCAGTGACCTGGGCTTCTGATGCAGGGACTGTTGCTTCACCTCCCCCTTTCTGCTGTCTCCACAATGTGAGACAAGTCCACTGCTGCCTCTGCAGACCACACAGCCCTGTTACTTTTCCTGGGCTTCCCCTCTCGTCTCCCCTGTTCTGTGCGGAGCTGGGTAATCCTCTAAATGTCCTTCTGGCTGGCTGCTGTCCCTGTGCCTAAACCTTTCTCAGATATACCCTGCTGTGCTTAACCAGGTCTCAGCAGGTATCTCATCAGGGTTGAGCACTAGGGCTAGTGGATGGGGCAGGTGCCCCAGCAATGGCTGATCTCTGATAACCCCCCCCCCCCACACCGATTCCCAGGATGTCTCGTACAGCATTGTGCCCCCCGGCAGTTACTCCCAAATCTCTCCGTTCTTTTCCTCCTCATCATCATCCACACACTCCTGGCTGCTAAAGGAATCTTGGTGTTTGGAAACGACGAGTCACAGATCCCATTGATATTTCTGCTATGTCCTGTTAAGCCTAAATGCATTGCTGAGAGTCCAACCACTTCTGACTTTTGATTTGAAGGCTAAAGTTGTGTGTCCTGGACCACTGTGTCTAGCTGAAAAAAAGGTTAGTGTGTCCTTTTTGGGGTGTATAAATCCATCTGGGGAATTCTGCATCACATTATAAGTTTACCTAAAGTGAAGTTGTTAGGTTCTGTTTGGTGTAGGTGGATAGCCATAGTGGGCCTAAGGTTGAGCTGCCTTGCAGTTGGACAGTGTCTGGTGTTGGTCTTAACAGGTGATGCGGCCTCCTGTCACACAGCTCCATCTGAGTGGGTAAAAAGGAGCACTTTATCGCTGGTTCCAAAGTAAACAAATTATTTTGATTTGTGACTTACTGTCACATGATAGTGTGATGACTTGCATTGGCTGTAACACAAAAAATAACTTATTAAAAACTTTTCTGTGACCGTTCCCTAGCAGCGTCCAGTTCTTTCTCCATATTTAAGATGGTGCAGTTTTGTGTAAAATAGTTACCTCATACTTTCATCGTGTTTCATTTTATTTTCGTTTTACTGTAGCGATGACATAATGTGCCTTGGGTTGGGGATGTGTGTAAACTTTTGCTTTTGCTTCGTTCTCTACTCCTAGCGTATGTGGTCTTGCCTTTTCTGGTCAGTCCTTCAGAGGCATAGACATTGGCTGGTGGGCACCAGCAGGAGATGTCGGTAGCCAATGTGGATGGTCTATGTCCTCATTCGTGAACCCTCAGTGTAGAAAGAGACACCATGGTCACTGGAAATGGACTTAAAGAAGGTGTCGTACTGGGCTGGGGAAGACTCCAGCATACCTCAGCTTGGGGTTGGACTCTTACTTGGCTTTTCTCAACCCCGAGCAACAGTAGCAAATTTCGGCTCTGGGTTTAAAAGGTTAAACGTGCTGCTTGACTATATTTTCCACTTATTGGTTTTGCGGCCACGGCTGTATTTTAAGTGCTATCATTTCAAACCGCCAGCGCGTTTGATTTTAGTGCTCCAGTCTGGGTAATTTTAGGCTGTGCTTCTACCCTTTTGGACCGTACCGACGATTAAAGTGCGCTCTTTCCGCTTTCTCCTCCCGCTGTCTGTTCTTTCAACAGACGAGGAATGTGTCACCCTTTCTTTAGCATGTGAACTACTCAAGGCTAGAATTGTGTTTGGCAGGCTGGCGTGCATTTGAACCCCATGGCTTCACTCCACTGCTGCGTACACGGCACCCCGGAAACTGGTGAGATTGTACTGAGGCTTTGGGTGAGCAGTTTGTCCTGTTGGGGGTTTGCCTGATAGTTCCAACGTAGCTCTTAATTACTGTATGCTTGTTCACATCCTTTTCTTCCCTTTGATCAGGGTGCCTCTGGCATTTAAGAGCTGTTTTCCTCTCGTAAACCTCCTCCACACTGCTTCCTCGGGAGATCCGGCCTGGTGCCCCCGGTAGGCCCTTGGGTTAAAGTGGTCTTATTTTTAACAAGTCAAGCTTTTTTGAGGTAGCGGCAAGATTACGGAGCTAGTTAGGACTCCTTCCCGCCCACAGGGATGGGTCTCCCACACACTGACTCTCAAGCTTGTGTGAAACTCGCATCAGATCAGATTCACTCATGTTGATCTGGCCACTTGTTCAAACTTTCCCATCTTAATCTTGAACAACTGAGAATGAAAATGCATGATGGCTGATTTCAGGCTGACTAACAGACCCTATGGACCAGATGCCAGGAAAGTGTAGAGCAGGGGTGGGGATCCTGTTCCGTGGAGGGCCAGTGTGGGTGCGGGTTTTTCAGATGGCCTCACAGTCAGCCAATAACAGTGGGTCCCTGGGCTGGAGTTGAGCATCACTGCTTTATTATTGGCTGATCGAGAGGCCTTCCCAAAAGACCCGCACCAACACCAGCCCTCCATGGATTAGGTTCCCCACTCCTGTTGTCGAGGGCCTTTCTGAAGAGAGGAGTGGTCTTGCTTCCCATGCAGGAGACCAGACATTAGTATCCTAAGAGCATCTGCGGAAATGCCGAAAAGAGATGTGATTTGTGAGCTGTACGCAAATGGAAACGCCAACAGCATGTCAGCCAGCAGGCTGTCAGATGGGGGAGCCGGGCCAGGATGGCACCAGTACAGTGTGACATGGAGTAATCATGGTCCTGGAGCTGTTTTGCTGGGATCTGGCACCTTTTCTTCTACGAGGCTCTCCTCCAGTTTGTGCTGGTTTGCCGGAGGCCAGAAATGCTGGTGTAGGCCTCCCCTCAGCCGAGACCGCGCTCTGTAAATCCATCCAGAAACTCAACCCTCCCCCCCACACCCCACCACCTGCAAGCCCTTCCAGAAATATTCCGTGGGACTGAGGTTAGTGCGACTGATCACTTCTCCAAACCGCTCCCGGAAGTCCTACGGGATTGAGGTCTGCGGAAGTCTGATAAATCCTCCTGTAGGGCAGAACATGCGGGGCAGGAAATTATGGGATGCAGATGACCTTTCATGATGGTAGTGAATCTGTTGTGGAACTCCTTGTGTAAATATAGAGTCATTTACCTTTTAGTGTGGCCACAGAACCTTGTGTGGTTTCCAATGACTCTCATTGAAATTTATATGGCATTCGTCTCCATTTATATCATTTGTCAGTGTCTTGTGCATCAGATTAATCCAGAACAGCATTTGTATTTTGAAGTACATGCTTCCTCCTCTCAGTTTTTCTTTGATTGCGTCTTTTTTTTTTTTTTTTTCTTTCTTGTGGCTGATGTCACCCACTGGGTAGCTGGAAAAGTAACACGCAAGTAAATGTGCTCATTTTAGATTCCTAAAACCAGTTCACTATCGACGAGGCCTATTTTAAATTCAGATATTCTCTATCCACATAGCTGTTAATCACAGTGGTACGACCTTGATGTTCTGCATCCCGCGTTTTACATAAATGTTTTGTTGATATTAACCTTCTTCGTTGTGCCTCTGAGTTGGCTTAATGTTGGGCAAGTGTAACAGGTGGCAAAATTCTACTTCTCCACTGTCCATCGTGTGAAACCTCTGCATGACTGAGCAGAAGCAGTCAATCTCTGCAGAGGCCAGACTGGGAATCCCGGGCTGATGTAGACCTTGGTACATGGTGACAAAGCTGTCGGTGGCATTTTGTTTGGAGTGAGTCTGGGAGGGAGTGTCTGTAAAGGTGTGCTTGGTGTTTCTCTGGCCTGGTCACAAACACAGTAGCACAGTGAGCACTATATGTGCAGAATCTGTCAAGCTTGGTGTCGTCATGTAAGGCCTGGTAATTTGTTTAAGCATTTGGACTTTCCCAAGCTGAAAAACTGTAATTGGGTGTGTAAAATGAATTGGCTTAGTCATGGGGCTTCCTGTTTAAATGTTCACCACTTGGCGATTCCCCAGATGGATCGTCTTCCTGAAAGCAAGGCCAATTGGGCGTCAGGTCTACAGGGTTGCTAGAGGTCCACCCTATCGGGTGTCATTTATCCTCATGCTGTCGTGGTCGTTTGCTATGACTTATTACTCTAATTAATCCTCTGCGTTAAACAAGCCTCATGTAAGGCTTAGCTGACGTCGATCGGTTCGGCTCAGTTGGCTCCCTCAACTTTTTACCGTAATAGACAAGAATTCTTGTTTGTGTTTCCCTGCCTCTCCTTCTCTTGCACTGGTTATTAATGTTGTGCTTTACGTCTGCCTGGAAAGCCATTTTGCAGACTGATCTATTTCATTCTCCGCTTCCCTCCCTACAAATGCAGACCTAGCTCCCCGGCAACTGTTGCCAGCCGTTCTTAATGAGGGGAACTATGGCGACCCCCAAGAGGGGCTGCTATGATGGATTGGGCGAGGCACTCCAACTTCCACGTGGCGTCTCTTGGGCCTTACCCCCCCGGGCGATGAGCCGTCCGGTCACCAGTGCCTCGCAGCGAGATGGATTGTTCCATCTTCTTGCTCGTCGTTCCCTGCGCTATGGAGCTTGTTCTGGGTCAGGAGTGACCCAGATTTTCCTGAATGCACCTGCTGAGGTTACCCCCCCCCCCTCCAAATTCCTGTCAGGGAGGTTTTAACTAGCGCAGCTGCATAATGAATGTTTAAGGTTAGTCACAGGTGCAGGAGCAGTGATAAAACGAGATGGCGGAGAGGATCCAGAGAAGAAATACCGTTACACTCGCATGCTTGGATTTGTCTTGCTGTTTCCTAGCTTGACAATAAAATGGTGCCTGTCAGGAAAATTTGCTTGTTTAAGCCAAGTAACCCCCCCTCCCCCCCCCCCTAC
>JAODJW010000040.1:29798161-29808641 GCA_026777045.1 Hyperopisus bebe | reverse complement strand
CCTGTGTATTCGGGGGGGGGGGTGCCTAGAAAAAGATGGTAGAATGTGTCGCCCTCTAATTAGGGCCATAGAAATTGCCTGCTAAATAAACATAGACTGCTCTTCCTGTATCACTGCTGTCCTCTATAAACCACGTTCAGAAGTGGAGCTTCCTGTTCCACTACGAAGCTGGATCGTTTTCATTTGTTTACTCATGAAATTGATCAAATTGCTGGTAAGCTGTAGCTTTCAGTTTGACAGAGAAGTTCACATTCTGGTGGGGAATTCTTGTCGTGACCAGGTCGCCGTCATCTTGAGCAGAAACACCGACGCAGAACAATCAGTCAATGAAACTAATTGGGGAAGTTTGGCACGGCAGTAAAAGGCACATTCTCATGACCCGACTCACCTTTGGCCCGTCTCTTGGTATCATATTTGGTGACTGCGGTCCCCCCATCTGTAATTAAGCTTGGTTCAGCGTGATAAGTCTCGCTCCTAGCCAGTTTGGGCATTACAGCTTCCGTTAGTTATGCTTTCATCTTATCAGCATCTATGCCATAGTTGTCACTGACTATTTTGGGCTCTTCAAAGCTATCGGGCTTCCGTGGTGAAAGTAATCCAGCTTCCTGCCCCCCCACCCATCCCCTCAACCCCTCTGTGACAACA
Organism: Hyperopisus bebe; assembly: GCA_026777045.1. NCBI lineage: Eukaryota > Metazoa > Chordata > Actinopteri > Osteoglossiformes > Mormyridae > Hyperopisus > Hyperopisus bebe. The sequence continues at coordinate 29,807,996 of JAODJW010000040.1, read as the reverse complement.
GAGGTGTGGCCTTTCTGAATGTCAGTGTCCTTGAGAGGAAAAGGACGCCCAAGAAGGACAAAAAAGCTGAAGAAAGAGTCTTGCGCTTCCGTTTTGTGTACTCTATTCCTCTGAAGGCTCCAAGTAGTCCAAGCCTGTCATGTGGCCGAGTATAATTCTTTGTAGTAAACATCCTCCTTAGGTAGCTTAAACAGGGCAGCATCTGTCTGTCCAGTGTGTGGCTGTGTCTGAATTCAAGGGTTGCATTCTTCTAAGGCTACATTCAAAGTCTGAACGTGTCATAGCTGTGCGACAAGGCCTGTTCGAAGGCTCCTTCAAATGCAGCCTAGAAATGTTATGTGTTGTTCTTTTGTCCAGATCCCAAGATTCATTGCATGAATTTTTAAAAGGACGCAGCCTACAAAGGCTACTTAGACCGTGTCTTTTGATCGATGCAGCTCCTGAATTTGGTCACAGCCTGTATATCCATCCATCCATCCATCCATCCATCTTGGTGAGGACTGGTAGCCTGCCCCAGGCAGCACAAGGGTACACCCTGAACAGGATGCCCGTCTCAGATTTACATTGTTGGTTATTTGGAGGGAGAAGGCACAGAAACTGCATTAATTGCCTGATGTCGTCCTCACATGTATAATAAAATAAAAATTGTATAATACAAAAAAAAAAAAAACGGAATTCCGATCGATCCCAGTGAGTGTGTCAGCTTTAGTTAACGCACTACAAAAAAAACTGATTATGCTGCAAGGGTTGGTGAGTCATAATTATTTATGCTTTGCACAAGTGATCCAGGGTATGTTTGGTCTGGGGGTGTTAAGAGAGCAAGAGGAGACCCTTGTTTGGGTGGGCATGCGGCTCAGTATTAATTAGTAAAAAATTTTCCCTCCCGGATTTCACAACAAAAAATGAGCAGTGCCAGTATTTGTCATCTGGTGCAGGGAAGTGAAAAAATGATAAATTAACCAAAGTATCTAGTAAAGGAGTTAAAGGGGTCATATGTGAGAAAGACAGGAATGACAGAAAGAGGAAGGGGGGTGGTGGTGGAGGGGTCTGTGGATTGTGTGCACTGCACTGCTGCTCCCCCACTGTAATAATGCCTCAGTCTGTGAACGCAACTGAGCCGGCTTTTATCTGCCTATAAACATATATTAGAAAAGGAAGTTAATGATGGTTTGAGGAAATCCCGTTACAGGTTCCTGCTGGTACAGGCATTCTCCTCATAGCACTAGATCAGCTGTTAAATTTAACCAATGCATGTTAAAGGTCATGCAGAATAATTATTTCCCTTCTGTTTGGTTAATTTTGTTGGCTTTTTATACTTGAGCAGATTTGGTGATCAGTGATCATTGTTGACACACCACAGCACACGGTGTGCAATGACAAAATGTGTCCGCTGCATTTAATCCATATGTGACATCGTGACATAGCAGGGGGCAGCTAATTCAGCACCCGGGGAGCAGTGCTTGGGGGCGGTACCTTGCTCAGGGTACCTCAGTGGTGCCTTCCTGGTCGGGGATTCAAACCAGCAATCTTTCAATTAGAAATGTGCTTCCCTAACCATTAAGTCACCACTGCCCACAAGAAGCTGGTCTGGTAAAGCCAGCTGCAGATGGGTGAATGTAACGGTGGGCAGTGCGAGGAAGGTGTGAAGGTGACCAAGATCCAGCTCTTGCAGCAGCAGCAGCAGCAGGATGAGACAGCCGGGTGTTTGGGAGTGACTTAGGAGTTATTGACATGTATGTGAGCATGTGGCGTGAAGCTATGAGCCGCTGGACGTAATCGATGGTAATGTTATCGAGAGCTATTAGTCAGGCAGTCCGAACAAGTAGCGTTTATTAGCAGAGTGGGTGGACCTATTGATTTTGATTAATGCTGAATAGTTCGGATCCTCATCTTGAACTGGACTTTAAAATGAGCTGCCCAGAAATGGGGCCTTGGATTCTGAAATGTCGAGAGGATGCTCTCATTAAATTTGATTTGGGCCCCTTCTCTCTCAACTGTCACACAATGGTTCACGCTTCTAAGAGTTCGCGTCAGGACCAGTTGGCCATCCTTCTGTGTTTGCTGCCCAGCATTCCTCTCCTGGGTCGGGGGGTGGTGGTGGGGGGGGGGTGTTCCTTTTTCTTGCCTTTCACATTTTATGCTCCTGGGACCTCTCTGTGAAGAAGACGATTTGGCCGATTTCGGTGGAAAGCTCGAGGCAGATGGTTCCCTTCCTTGAAGATTTGATAAGACTTTGATAGGAGTGCTGCTTTTCTTGCCGTCTCAGGGCTCCCCTCTGGCTGGCACGGTCTGCTAGCCGAGTGGCGAGCCCCTTTTCCCAACAGAATCTGCCGACTCGTGCTTTGATTGCCCCCGAAGCCACAGTGCAGACTGGAGTTCATTAATTCTGCAGTACTTCAGAGCCACCAGGTTGATTGGCAAATCATATGGAGTACTCTGCTGAAAGGAAAAATGGGAACTCATAAATAACTTCCTTTAATATCAAATCTTTCCTGGGAAAATAACTTAACGTCTTACTCTCTGTGAGTGAGGAGGCCACACAGGGTTCTGTGTTCTGCTCATAAGTGCTGTCAGGGCTGGTTATGGGGAACTGATGGCATGGGGGTTGCTATTCTCCTGGATAGCTTTTGCCTTTTAGAGCTATTTGAAGGGCCAGAAACCACTTTTCGTGTATTTGTCAGCTTGTCAACCGAAGTTAAACCTGGATGTCTAGGACAAGTGGAGATAAGGTCCACTAAGGACGTTTCTGAGGCTATTAACTTTTTGAAAGACATCAAGGGTTACATTTTTGTAAACGCTCAAAAGCAAGGCTTTGCTCTTGAGAATGTAAATTTTTAATCTATCAGTTTCAGTTTTTAATCAAGAGTTGAAAGAGCAGCACCCCTTGACCCTGTAGTGGATGGATGGATGGATGGATGGATGGAACAGAACAATACTTTACATACACCTATTGAATTGTACAGTTTTATAATTTGGTGTGGTTTGTATGGTCTGTATAAACTTTTTGAATCCTAAACGATAATACTCTTTTTGATGTTCCCATGGTGACAGTGAAGGAAAAATGATCCGTGTTAACTGCCTCTGAACAATTGTGAAGAAACTTTTAATGGGAAATGTTCTGTCTTTTACTTTGCTGGACAAAGTTGACCCCAGCTCTGCTTTCTTGTCAGTGATTAGCTTTAAATGGTTTGCGTGTAGTTGGGTGCTGAACTAAATATCTAAAATCTAGTTGAAAGACTCACTGCTGCACCTCTGATCTTCCCTTGATCTAGGTTTGATTCAAGAGCCACATGTTACCCTGAGCATCTTCTGTTTGTCTCTGATTTCTTGATTGCAGTGATGGCTGTAAAGCCGCAGAGCAACCCTTGGTCTCTTGAGCATATGTAGCATTAGGAGCTTAGCGTGTTGTCTATCTTGTTGGCTGGGAAGTTCTTTTCTGCCATTAAAAGAAAATTGCATAAATGTTTTGTGTTACAGACGCCCTGTGACCAGCTAGATGTTTATAAATTTCTATGGTTATGGTTAGGTAGCTAGGATCAGGGTAGTGATGACTAAAACAGCGTTTCATGAACCATTTGCTGTACTTTTCAACCCCACTACATGGGGTTCAAAAAAGATGGCTCACAGCATGCCCCAAAATGAACCAAGAGCACCATCTAGTGGGGTCAAAAAATACAGCAAATGGTTCATGAGGCATCATTTTGGCCATCACAAGATCAGGGTCATTGGTAAGTGTAGGGTCCTGGTTAGGGTTAGGTGACTAGCCACACAAGCTCTGTGGTATAAAAAGCTAAGTTTTTAGTTTTGGATTGTTTTATAGTACCTGGGGCAGACAAAAAATGTTTCATTTAATGTTTTGATTTTTTTTCCCTTTTGTCTCAAGAGGATATCTGTAACATATGAGCCAAAATGGATAATGGGCTGTCTTTCTGGTTGCAGGTGGGGGGACGGGGGGAGTGGTGTGTCGTTCCAGATCAGTGACACCCAACCCCCCACCACCACTGAAGTGGATGAAACACAATATAATACCACAACCACTATACATTCTTCCAACCCCCACCATGTGACAGAGTTTTGCTCAAGACCAGTGTTGTGGTCTCTCTGTTGTAACTAATGTGTCCTATGGAAATAGCAGGTACCCAAACCTGTTATCGACGACCACTCTCAGTAATTTTACGTACCTCCATACTTTTAGGAAGGGAAAGGGGATCTTTGGCAAGGGGAAATTTTGCCATAATGAATTAACATTACACTATAGTAGATTTCAACCTGCAGAATACCTAATTGTCTTAATTATAATATTGATGTAAGATGAAATGAGTGGATGAGAGTTCAACAGCAGGCATATTTAATATATCTGCTATTCTATTATAAGTGTGAACAAAATACAAAGTGAAGACATTGAGTTTTTCTGTGTAGGTGAACCGCAGCTTTGGGGAAGAGGAGGGATCACACACTCAGTTGCATATTTGGGCTCAGTGGTCTTGAATGGATGAGCCCTTTTTTCGCCTAAAGCAAAGAAAAAGTGAAATGAAACATGACAGAGATGTTAAATGTGAGGCGGGTGGAGCTCCACCGATGCAGGAGTATTGGTGGCTGTAAGGCCTTCAAGCAAAAGGTCTGGTTGTCTACAGTCCAATATCCCAGGCGGTCCAGCTGAGGAGCTGTTGTTAACTCTGAAGTCTGGAGCTTCACTGTCCCCCAGAATCGTACGCTAGTTCTGGGTTTCGGCCATTTCTGAAACTTTGGAGCAGAGCAGCCTGCAGTCTACGTGCCTGCAACCTTTTTGGTAATTATGCCAGCTCCATGGCTGTGAAGAAGTGAAGAATGACTACTCTGTGTATAATAGGAAGTCTGTACTGGATACCTGGATCCCTTTCATGAGCAAGTTCAGGGAGGATTTGGTTGCTTTCAGGAGATGCTCACAGATTGTATTGGATCTCCACCTTAGCTTCATAAGGCTTGCCATCATCTGTCACTGCTCTTTTCTACTCATTTCTAGGACAAGGTGGACAATTGGGTCTGTGTCACAATGAAGACATTTTTCTTTCAGCATTATTGCTTGGCACTATTGCCGTCAGTCTAGTGTCAATTTATTGTTTACTTGGATCAGAACTGAGACTCTAGTGCGTATGAATAGTGTATCAGCAAAGAACTATTCAATTGGTGAAGTGTTTGTTCCTTTTATTGTTCCTAAAACTCTTGAATGCAGCTGGAACTAAACTCCTACATGTTTGCGAGGTGGACAATGGTATTGGAGGGAGCAGTGTCTTTCTGATAACGGCAACACATTTACGGAGAGACGGAACTAGGACCAGTTTCAACTCTGTGAGAGCCCAGTTTGATGCATCCCAGGATGCTTTGTGTTTCACGGCTTTGGCAGAGGGGAATGGGGATGGGTTTAAAAAGAGTTTGGGAGTGGGGAGGGGGGGGGGTTTGCTGTTTTGTGGCCTACAGTTTGCCTGTAGGTACATTTTTTTTTCTCTCGTCAGGCAAGTCCCAGCAATGCATATCCTGCCAGTGCGAGGATTCTTTCTTTCTTAAGCTGTTTTACCAAGAGCTATTAATTATTAACTAGGATTGCAAACTTCAAAGGGGCACACTCTGACTGAACTAAATGGGCTTTAGCCTAGCACCCTGCAGTAAGGGGGAGGGCAGGGGGTTTCTCCCTGTGTTTGATCATGAGGTATATCAAATTATAAAGGAAAAACTCTCCAGCTATGATGATGATAAAAGCGGAAGATGAAACTTTCTATGACATGGTCGGGGTATTAAAGTCCCTGTCGTCAACTTAGAGTAGCGCTGGCCACCACTAATAGCCAGCGCTACTCCAGGTCTGCGTGTTTAGGGCCGCTGGTGTGGTCAGGGGGGGTCGGTCATGCGGTCTGAGCGGAAGGGGAGGGTCAGGCAGCGTTGGCTGCTGCCCATCTGCGCTCTGGCTGAAATAGCTTTCATATTTAAGTCTGTATTAATGTTGGACAGCGAAGTCTGATTTTTAGCCATCTGTACCTGGGGATTTTCGTGAGCGGTATTAAGCTGCTGTGGGTAGTTTGTTGAAGTCTGCAAAAGTTCTCTCTTATGGTGATAACGCAATATAATAATTGCTTAGCTCTTTTTAAGTAGAGTGAATAAAGTAGGCTGTATTGTCTTAACTCGTATGTAACTTTTCAAGAATAGTTTCAGAATTTCACAGAGGAGAAAATGTCTTGAACGTCGAGACTAAAAATGAGGTTTTCAGTTCAGGTCTCATGTTAGACCTAAGATTTTAGGTATATCTCCCCCACCCCCACCACCCAACACAAACTCTTTTATAAAAAATCAAGGAGGTAGTCTATATAAACTATATAAACCCTGTATAAACTGTCACTTAACCAAAATGTGAGTGAGGATACCATTTCAGACTAAATATTGCAAAATACCGCGTCTGCCGGTCGTTTATAGAATTGTCAGCCGCTTACCGTTTTAGATGAAGGTTGAACGGAAATGACGTTTTAACAGCGACGCCTGTGAGACTTTAACGAATCCATCAGTCCCTTACATGTGAGGCACCGTGTAGCTTCTGACATCTGACAAGGCCGTACTAATTAAGTCCCCAGCCAGATGGTGCTAAATAGGCAATGAAAGAGAAACTACTAATTATTTTGTCGATACGGACAAAGTTACAGGACACGATGACGTTGCTGTGTGACAGAATAGACTGGACTGTCACTTTCAGAAGCCCCTGGATGGGGGGGGGGGGACTTCTGCGCCTCACGTGGAATCGAGCTGGTAATTGAGCTACAGGAAGTTTACTTAAACCTGCCCATAGTGTCTCAGTAAAGAGCCGCTCCTGCACACAAATTACTTCCTATCTGCACCCTGTAATAATACGAATCTGGCTTCTGTGCACTGTTTTCAGACCTCAGACTTCCTTTTTGACCGGCGCTGAGGTAAGGGAGGACGGATGCTGGCCGGCAGACTATAGACTGCCATGGCGAGAGTTTTCCCGGGCTGTTAGTGAACTCCTGTTAGTTTTGCACTGTATGGAAATGGGATCTAGCCATCTAGCCTTATCCACATCCCCAGTCTGCGATTCATCTCCGTAAGAGGCGGGAGTCACATTCACATGAACTCCTATTGCCCAAGACGAGCTCCAGCATTTGCTTTGCTGCAGCCACACGCAGTGTACACACATTGGCGTCTATATGAAGGTTAAATAGAGTTTGAAGGCAGTCATCTTTGCAATACAGTGTGTGTTAAATTCCTGCGGGGCTGGCCATATATGAGGTAGTAAAAGATTCTGGATCCTGTATAGAACTGTTTTCTCACTTTCACTTAATAGCTAGCTTTAATAGCCCTGCAAACCTGCCTTAATTCATCGCTTTTTTTTTTTTGCAGCACTAAAATAAGTTTCAGCATTAGAGCTTAAACAGCAGTATCTTAGCAGTATCTTAACGACTGTAATATAACATTTTTTTAAGTCTCACACATCTGGTCATGCCCTCAGATTGGCGGGAGCCATCAAGCTCATGCAACTGCAGATCGGCCTCACGTTCTTTATGGTGGATGGTGCTGTGATGACAGTTGTACCGGAGGCTTGAGCACGTGTGGCTGCATTTCTGTCTGAGAAGGTTGCCAGAAGGTGAAAGCCATTTCCCCAAGGATGCTGGAGCCCTGCACACTGCTTAGAGTAGCACTGGGGCGCTGAGAAATTTGAAATAAAGATAAGGGTCTCTGTAAAAAATCTTGGGAATTCCTTTTAAAATATTTTTGTATTCTGTGGGTTCTGCTGTTTTCATTATCGGTAGTTCAAAGTTGAATCCCGGATTTTTGTTATCTGTAGTTTAACACAGAAGCCGTCCTGCCCTGTAGTAATACTTTTTCCCCTCTTGAAGCTCTTGAACTTTTTCCCCAGGCCGGCATTCTCAACGGTTTCCCTTGAATAAAAATTTGAATGGCAATGACTTGAATCTTGAAAGCAAATGATATCCTCAGAGTAGGCCCGCTTGTCTTAAGACCAAAGAATTAAGAAACTTTCCTCAGGCGGAAGACTTCAGTTTGCTAAGTAAGTAGGCCTATATTATTGCAAATTGCTTGCATTTTTTTTCATCACTGGCTCGTTTGATATGAGAGGGACCTCTAGTGGACAGGAATGGAAATTGCAAGCTTTATTGGTTGAGAACAGTACAGATTACGCAAGCTCTTTTGTGCATTTTTGAAATTCTGAAGCCTTTACTCTTTCTGTAATTTGTTATTGTTGTGTGGGTATTATAACCAAAAGCCCCTCTGTATGAAATTTAAGATGATTATATACTAGCTGTTGTATTATCAGTGAGGACACTGATTGCACTGGCTGGGGGAAAAGCTGATTATATGTATGTTGCAGCATCTTTTAAATGGTCCAGCACTTAAAGACTGATCTGCATGATTTGTGTTGTTGCAGACATGTTGGTGTTGTTGGGGCTGCGTGACTTTAACTGACTGTAAGTTTTTGTTTGTGGGTTTTTACAGTGTCCTCTCTCTTTTAAGGCTAAGCGAGCCGTACAGAGAGGAGCCACAGCAGTCATCTTCGACGTCTCCGAGAACCCGGACGCCATCGACCAGGTTTGTGCCCCTCTGCCACAGTGCAGTGTTCTTTTTCTAAACAAACCTGCTTTCTTGCAGCCAGGTGACTGACGCATTTTGTAAAATTTTTACGGTGCTTATCCCCGAATAATCGTGGTCAGACAGATGGCATCTTGCGGTGTGCTGCATTTCTAAATGAGCGCCGTTCCTCGGTCTGAAAAATGACACGGCCCAATGTAGTTCAGCTTTCCAAATCTGTTCCATCAGCAAGTCCCCAAGAGGATTGTGGTGTCCCACTAACATGTAGGCAAGGCCTGGACAAACAGTGGCCACTAGAACAATATCTACATTTCACAGATTTGGTCCTTTAGGCCTTGTGGGTAGACTCGATCTATTCCCAAGGTGCGTTTGGCTTTGGTCCTGTCATTGTAATAACCACGCTAAAAATGGATCTTCTCACTACACAGTTACTAAATGTCCTTGACCGCTTAATTGAGGTCTTAATAGTGCAGGAACTGTCCACTGACTTGCTTCAAAACCCAGTGACCCACATTTTATTTTGTGCAATTTGTTTGCTGTTTTTGGTCATTTACCAAGAGTAGCAGTCCCATATTCATAGTGTTAGCAGTGTGTATAAGGACAAAAATCAATTTCATTGACCACATGGAAGGAAAAACCACAATATGAACATCCCTCAAACTGAAAATGGTCACGTTGCTTAGAATTTGTAGAAAGCAACATTAAGATTCAGAACTGCATTAAATTAAATAGAGTGAGTTGGAATAAAATTCAAGAGGTGATTTTCAAGTAAGTGTGAACTTCCTCTGGTAGACATAAACACGCACCTCTCACGGTCGCAGATCCCCACCGCCGCTCTCCTTTGTAAACGATGTGAAAAAGCACACATCTATGTGACAGGGCCAGCGGCAGCTTCCTCAAAGAGCTCCGCTTCCACTGTGTGGCTTGTAAGCCCGACGGGAACAAAGCCTCCGGCTCAGGCGACGGACCCGGTGGAGTCCCAGCGCTCCGTGTTGAGGGGGGAAAAAAGGAGCGTGTTCCGGTTGGAACCGTGGCGATAAAAAAAGAAGGAGAATGTATGAATTGCTTTGGAATTTCCCGTGGGTTCTTCAAATTACAGACTCCGGCAGCAGACTCAAAAGGCACCCAGCAGACCAGGGAGAGGTTGACTTTGTCCAAATTCAGAACACTCAATATGTGTCTGGCGCAGGAGGAGCAGGGCAAGATGCTGGGTTTGAGGTGAGCACAAATGCGGCTACGATGCAGTGCTTCC
>JAODJW010000040.1:29784306-29798061 GCA_026777045.1 Hyperopisus bebe | reverse complement strand
AATTCCTTTAACCCCCTTTGGGACCCCTCCCCCCCCCCCCCCCCTCCCCGGGAAAACCGACTGTACTTTCTAGGTCTCTGGGTCTGTTTTTCACGTGGCTTGCCATGGGGCCACGCTATTTAATCAGCCTCCAGTATTAAGTGCAATTTGCTCAGTCGGAATTTACGGAGGACTTTGTGGTTGGGGTTTCAACGTGTTGCCTTGTCTCTACCCCCTCCTCCCAGCTGAACCAAGTGGCTGAGGACCCTCTGAAAAGGCCCGTGGTGTATGTTAAGGGCACAGATGCTGTGAAGCTGATGAACATTGTGAACAAGCAGAAGATGGCACGGGCGAGAATCCAACACAGGCCACCCAGGGTAAGACCACCATGGTGACTGCAAAGTAGCACTGGGTGTTTGTGTGTCTAGTTTCAGGTTAACCCTGCTCACATAAAGTGACTGTATCTTAATACCTTTTGTTGGGCATTTCATACAAGGTAATATGCTCTGTGATTAGACTGGGACAGGTCATGCAGAAATTTTTCCTAGAGTGCTTTGCTTCAGCAAGTCATTGACAGCTCTCCCTACAAAATAGTTTCCACTAGCTTTCAGCACAAATACAATCCAATACATCACCGGAGATATAGTCTCTTAGCCAAAATATGCAACGTATTTTTAAATAAAATGTTCCCCTGAAAAGTGTTCCACATTAACACAGATAATAACCTTTAATAATTTAGTCCGGTGAGCATAATACGGATGATCTATGGGCATCACTATATGACAACTCTGGACAGTCTTGGATGGTAGCAAATGGCTAGTAACTAAATGAGCTCTATCTTTCCTGTGTGATGTCTAACATACTGTTGATGGTCAACAGCAGCCTACAGAATATTTCGACATGGGAATCTTCCTTGCCTTTTTCGTGGTGGTGTCTCTGGTCTGCTTGGTGCTCCTCATCAAAATCAAGCTGAAGCAGCGGAGAAGCCAGGTGAGATCTTCAAGATTTCGACCACCGTTCCTAATAAGCATCTGTGAATGCTGACTGGCTCGTGGCTATCTGTGGTGTGGCTGGTGGGGTCTGACTTACCCACCTCCTCCCCCCATCCCGGACCTCCCACAGAGTTCCATGAACAGGATGGCCATCCAAGCACTGGAGAAGATGGAGACGCGCAAGTTCAAGGCCAAGAGCAAAGGGGCTCGCGAGAGCAGCTGCGGAGCCTCTGATTCGCTGAGCAGTAGCTCCACCTCCGACTGCGCCATCTGTCTGGAGAAGTACATCGATGGCGAGGTACGGAAGGTTTGACTCTTTCGGCTTTGCCCCGTCACGCCAGCCTCCATGTAGATTGCCCGCTATGTGCTGCTGGCTGCCCAATAATCACCTACTGCCATCCTCGCAGGCCGCCCGTAACATCAAAGGCTGACACCCTTAGGGCACCACGTTTTACTGCCACTTTGATTGATCAGCAGGGGTCAGGATATTTAACTTATCGGTTTATGAATCCTCCTCTGCAGGGTGCTTGTAGATGATAACATGCAGTAGAGCAGTTAGCAGTGCTGTCGTTGTGTTAATGTCACAGAATGGAAGCACTGCTACGTTTGGGGGCGTATGTGTTTTTTTAATTTTTTTTTTTATGTGTTGCTATTGAAAAGAAATTTAAAGGCCTGGCCTGTAAGGAGGAAGTGCTGGTATAAAAGAGGGTAAATAGCATCAAAGGGATTTTTAGTGAGCAAGAAACACAAAGCCCTCGCAAAAAAAAACACGGGCAGATCGGATGAGTCATAGCAGAAAGCGAGCGGGGGGGAGGATAGCTTTGGCCGGGAACCCAGCGGTCTCTTAGCAACTGCAATCCCGAGGAAAACTCACAGGAATGCGTCCGATCGAGTTTCACTTAAGCGGGAGCGATTCCCCCCTCAGTACGGAACAGGGTTCATAAGTTTGAGCCTGGGTAATTTTAAGCTCGCTGAGGCATATCTACTCTAATGGGGAAACGGATTTTGGGGAACTTCCGTATGTATCGGTATAGCAAGGTACATATCATAAGCTACTTCCCAGAAATCCCAGTTGTATATATAATTTAAAACTGAACTCCGCTGAACTCAGTTTTTCTCAAGCATGTTATGTATTATTTTTTTTTTAAATTTAAATAAGTGTTACATAATATTCTTACGAGGAATGGGGAATAATTGCCATGTCTCTGGCGCCCTCTTGAGGCTTCTTTCTGACATGCCTAGTGCATTTTCCACAGATGGGACCCTTAAACCATTTCCTACATACGGTGTTCCTGACACATAATCCAAGCCAAACTACAGAACAAAGTGTTCTGCCAGAGATTTGTCAGATTTGCCACCGAATGCAAACTGCCTTATCTATGTCTAACATTTTTTAAGAGGGTGGGGCAGAGGGGCAATCGATGCAGACGGCAGTAAACATTTAGACTGAGCAGTGTGTTGGTATGGCTATATAAACTCCACTATTCTGAAAGGCCACAAAGATCCTGTTTAATCGCTTTGTTATTCTTTAGTTTGGCCACCCAGGGTGTAACCCTGCCTAGAGCCCTGTGCTGCTGGCCCCCTGTGACCCTGACCGGATGGATGGATGGATGGATGGAGTGATGGATGGATGGATGGATGGATGGATGGAGTGATGGATGGAGTATCTTACAGTAGGGGTTACCAACCTGACCAGTCCACATTCTGTGAAATTGTTACACTGTTACAAATGGGGCAGGGATTCTGGCAGCAGATTGATTGTTGGGACAGATTTACTAAGTTCACTCATTTCCGTTTTGTCACAGCCAGTCAAAACATGCGATTGTTAGGGGTCGTAACGAAGGCGTGGCTTGAAAATATATGGTATATTTTTGTAAATTAACCAGCCCTCCTCAAAAGCCCCATTGTTCTGTGGCCCAGTGACACACTTGTCCTGTAGCAGCGCCGGACCACGGATCAGGGCTTCAGAACTACAGCAAGAACTTCCCATTTTTGCAGTTAGATCATCCATCTTCCATCATAATGAAATGGCCCAGCAGAGGGCCGTGATGGACCTGGAGCCTCCAGATGGGATGCCAGTCCATCGCAGACACGCACTCACAGCTGGGGCTGGAATTTAATCCCCTCCCACTCTGGACCCGTGGGCTTACAGTTATACATAGATATTTAATTTTTGCCTGATTGCAGTGTCCTGCAAGCTGCTAACTCAGAGGTTTCTGCAAACTCACCTTCTCACCCACTGCCCTCATCACCTGTCAGGACGTTTCCTTTTTTCACACTTATTACAGTCGGCTCTGGCACACGCTGCGTTAATCACTTGCCAAACAATCGAGACGGTGAGCCAGGCGGGAGCCGGCGGCATCGCGTCCTCACGGGCTCTACCTCCCATGCGGCCCAGAACCAAAAATATGGTAACCAGTAGAAATGTTTCCTAGAACTCCTGAACTCTCCCTCAGTTTGGGGAACGGCTGCCACTCCCGGCCTCAGAGAGCAGAGCCGTCCCGTGGAATCTGGCAAAATATGGGCCAGACTGAATTCCCTTCGTTGACGTGTTACCCAGCTCCAGAGGGGGGGGGGGACTCTGAGGTCTCCGTGTCTCCTGGGGCCTCTCAGTCTGGGCTGCTTGTGTGACCCCCACTGTGTTTGTCTGTCTGGCCCCACAGGAGCTGAGGGTGATTCCCTGCACCCACCGTTTCCATAAGAAGTGCGTAGACCCCTGGCTCTTGCAGCACCACACCTGCCCACACTGCCGACACAACATCATCGGTAAGATCCGACTTGCAGTGTTACGACAGCATGTTACGATACGACTCCCTGTGTGCCGTTAAGCTACAAGGTGACATGGTGTGGTGTGACGCTCCCTCCTTCACAGAGCAAAAGAAGGGGAACCCAGGGCCAGTATGCATGGACCCAGGAAACCCAGTCCACAGCCGACAGCAGCGGGTAGTCCTCCCAGTACATTACCCCGGGCGCGTGCACCGCGCCGGACAGGTGACGGCGTATCCAACCCGCACCAGCATGGATCCCCACGGCAATCCCATCACAGTGCTGACTGTGGACCAGCGGGCGGATCCAACGCTTTACCCGCCACAGTCGTCGGCGTTTCTTCGCGGTTACCCGCCTGTGCACCTGGAGCACTCGCTGAACGCGCACCGCTGCGGGCTGGACCACCGCCCCCCCATGTACCACCAGCCCCACACCTTCAAGAGGCCCAAGTTCCACAGCCGCGGTTTCTCCCGAGCCGCCTGCTTCTCCCAGTACGAGACCATGTACCAGCACTACTACTTCCAGGGCTTGACCTTCCCCCAGGCCGAGGGTCAGCCTGCCGGCGGGCTCCAGAAGGGCCACGGCCGGGCCTTCCAGCAGGGCCTGCTGTATCCGGCCGTCGTCCACATGGCCCCCGCCTCCACCTCCTGCCTGGGAGAGACCGGGAGCTCCTCCGGATTCAGCTGCTACCACGGCCACCGCTCGGTGTGCAGCGGCTACCTGGCCGACTGCCCCGGCAGCGACAGCAGCAGTAACAGTTCGGGCCAGTGTCACTGCTCCTCTAGCGACTCCATGCTGGACTGCACCGAGGTCAGCAACCAGGGCGTGTACGGCAGCTGCTCTACCTTCCGCAGCTCCCTGAGCAGCGACTACGACCCCTACGTCTACCGCAGCAGGAGCCCCTGCCGGGCGGTGGCGGGGGACCCGGGACCTGCCCCCGTACCTGTGGATGATTCGCCGGGCGCCTTTGGGCAGGAGTGCCTGCAGCCTCCCAGTGGTGCCTCCTTTGGGTCTGGGGACCAGCTGTCCAGCTGCAGCTTGGAGCCCAACTACAGCAGCCGCTCCTCACTAGAACCCAGGGATACCAATACCACTACCTCAGCAGGGGCACTAGAGGGCGCTGGACCAGATCTCCGGATCAGGGGGTTGGTGCTGGACGAGGGGGTGGAGCCGGGGCCGGCTTGTTCCTGTTGCTTTGACATCCCTCCGGCGGACTTGGAGGGCAGGGGACAGGAGCTCTGTCGGACTGCCTTCCCGGTGACGGGGAAATGTGGCCGGGGGGCGGAGTCCCAAAGCCCCGCCCCTGCAAACTTGTACGCCCCCAGCTCTGAACACATGTGCCCTGGGGAGCAGGGTGCCTATGAAGGACTTCCCTGTTGCTTTTACAAGGAGACGAATGTGCATAGGAATAACGGCAGCCCGTATGCCGAGGACTGCGCGGTAAACGTCCAGTACGGCCAGGCTGATGTGGAGAGCCGCCTGCTGCAGAACCGCAGTGACCCAAGCCAGCGCATATCCATCATCCCCGAGGACAGGGACTGCGAGTTGGGGCTGGGTGCCGGGCCGCGGGCCGCGCTGCTGCCAGCCAAGCATCTAGGGCTTGGGGAGGTAGATGGGGGAAGTCGGACTGTGGAATGGGAGGAGCCTAGCGAGGTGTTCTTTTCCACTGGCCAGCGCCGAGATCAAACGGTCTCGTGTGCGGAGGAGACAAGGGCTCTCTTCCACAGCCACGTGGCCACCTGTCAGGAGATGCTGGAGAACGGGGGAGCGCCAGGTGAGGGAGCGGAGCAGGAGCTCACCCCCCCGGAGGTCATACCCAGACAGACGTACCTCCATCGCTCCTCGCTATGAACAGGCCTCCCAAATGTCTCCATAATAACTGTGAAGCAATTATTTTTTTCTTTCTTCAAAATCCTTGTTTACCTCCTTGGGCCAGTTTAAGTATGAATTAAGTTCTGTAGCCGTAAATGCAAGTAAAACCACACCAAGGCAACACGGGGGGTGGGTTAATATATTCATTACAGATTGAGCTGCAGTCCAATCCCAGAGTCTGACCTCCCATAATACCTTTGGCATTTCTGTTATGTTCTCTTGTGTCCTTTCTGGGGGGGACCAGCAAGTTGGTGTAATTAAGTTGCTATTCAGCCTTGGGCTGGGTTACTATTTTTTTTTCTTTTTTTTTTTTTATAACCAGCCTCATACAGATGGGTATCTAACAAAGACGGATGTGTCAGCTGTCTAAAGCCCATCTCTGCTTAGTTGGGACCATCATAATCTGCTGGTTAAGACTGTACACACTCCCCAACCTGGGTGGCTCGAGTTCAGTCATACAGGATTTCTCTTCCTGTTCAAGACTTGTATGCATGTGTTCTGGTGTACGTGCAACAAAAGATGGCGTAATCTTCAGTAAACACATATTTAAAACAAGTAACTTGGAGACATACCAAAACATAGGATTATCAGCCAAGATCGTGAAATATCCACCACCCATGCCACTCCCCCATTTAAAAACAACCATCATTGTCTACCACCAGCCACCTCGTGGTGTCTCTTCTTTAAGATGGCGGCTGACTTGAAGCATCTTCTTTCCTGGAGGCAGGCCCCGCCCACTTCTGCTTGATGTGTGGTCTCCATCTGGCCTATCCCCCTTCCTAAATCGCTCAGGGCTACTGCTGCCTTGGTAGCAACTAGCTTTTAAAGACGACTGCTCTTGTGAATTAATGATTTCAGCACTGTAGGGGTAGACAGTAGTTATTGCTTGAAGGTGAAGTTAAAATGAGGTTTAGTTTTTTTTTTTTTTTTTTTTTTTTGCGCTCCTCTCCACCTCGATAGGTTTAATTGTACAGCTTGTCACTGGCGAAGCGTGACTATTCTGTAGTCTGCCCCCCCCCAGTAATACCTCCACTCACGGACACACATGGGCACAGAGGCCAATCCCCCGCCATCTCCCTGACCACATCATACGCCTGAAGCACTTGTCGTAATGTGGGCCATTTTTAGAAAGTGACTGTTAACCTCTGCGTCTGGAGAAAGGCCAAAGTGAAGAAATTTTGGGAGTGATTTCAGTACGGGGGGGCTCATCTCTAACAGTAGCGGTTTCACTGACCATTTTTTGTAATATTACAAATCTCTCAATGTTGTCAACATGCCTTGTTTGTTTTACAGACTTATATACTGTTTCTATGAAATGTATTCATACTGGTAAGAGGCTACAAGTTTTTTTTTTTTTTTTTAAAAAAGTAACGCTATTTATCTATGAACTTTAACCATATGCTGTAATTCATGAACACAATTCTAATCTTGCCTTTGCATAGAGATCTATACTGCAAATCTAACATTTTTGGGGTACTTGAGTCACTATTTAATTTTATATTTTTTGTAGCACTTAAAAGGATTGTATAAAAACACGGTGTACAAAAATGTAATTTTTAAATATTATTTTCTCGGTCATTACCATTTCATGTTTAAAAGGCTAGAAATCGATCTGTGTATATTTCTGTATCTGTATAGCAGCCCATTTCATTTATGGAAATATGTTCTCTGAATATTTATTTACTAATATATTTATCTTTAAGCCATGTCTTATGTTCAGAGTGTGAACGTTTGAGGGTTTTTTTTTTTGTTTTTTGAGAAATCACTAACATGAGACATTGTAAATACATGGTAATTGCACACAAAGATTTATTCTCTGACCAAAAACTGATTTTAAATTTTAGTACAATACAATTTTGTAACAAAGTGTACAAAGACCTGTAAAAAATATACAGTTTTATTCAAGTAAACTGTCCTGTTGAAGTGTCTTCTTTCACACCCCCAGTCATCCCCGCATGCATGTCTGGATGCATGTCTAAATTTAAACTGACTTTGTGGTTACGAGTCTCACACTTACACCACTGTGCCACCTTCTGTTCAGGTTAGAAACCACATTAGGACAAAATGTCTAATGGCAACCCGGCAGAGGCACATGTGGGATATAATCTAATACCCAACCACAAACCACACAGAGTGCAATGTCCTTATACTGAACTGTTTTTTCAAACATTACAAATTCACCGTTTCCTTCCACACGGCTTTTTATCCTCATTGAAGATAAAGTAACACAAAAAAACACTAAGTGCTGGTACTTAAATCATGTATAATTATTGCCATTGTAAGATTATATTTGTGGTACTTTTATATGGACTTGTATGGTTACAGAAAGAGGGCATTCCCACCATTACCAGAAGGTAGAAGAGGGAGAAATGTTTTGCACTATTAGGATCTGTGTGAATCCCACAATGATCAACAAACACTGTATGAGCCCCTTCTGGGACCTCAGGTCCAGGATCTCAAAGGGGCCAGATGAGATCTAGCAAGGGCAGACTCTGGAGCATGGATTAGGATGATAAGGAAGAATAAAAGTCTTCTGGTTCTCAGAGTAAATAGGAAATTCTCCACTTCATCCTAGAAGATCCAATCTAGCCTAACCCAAGCAGGCCCTCAGACATGGTGGGAGGGGTGTCGACGTGGCCCTGATGACAGCGAGTCACCCGTGCGTCTCTCCTCCTCACTGTCCAATCCGCTGGCGTCCAGCGGCAGGTCTTCAGAGCTTGAAGCCTGAATGGACGGCCACTACGCCGGCCGTGAGATTGGTGAAGCGGACGCTGAAGAATCCCGCCTCCGCCATCATGTGACTGAATGTCTCCTGCGGGATAGACGCACATGTGGGGCTTCGTGTGAACAAGTGGGAGCACATGGGCCTTCTGGGGCATGGGTGCACGCGCACACACACAGCCTTTGGACTCTGATCAAGAGCAGCATTTACAGAACC
Organism: Hyperopisus bebe; assembly: GCA_026777045.1. Lineage (NCBI taxonomy): Eukaryota > Metazoa > Chordata > Actinopteri > Osteoglossiformes > Mormyridae > Hyperopisus > Hyperopisus bebe. The sequence continues at coordinate 29,789,514 of JAODJW010000040.1, read as the reverse complement.
CATTTATAGCTACATGTAGCCGAACCTACAACCTTTCATCCAGAAATACAGCTCTTTAACCACCACACCACCAGCTGTCCCAAGAAATGGTTACACATTTCTCTTACTCGTAATGCCATTTTGAACTTTAAATGGCTCACAGTTTAATCAGGTGTTGGACACGCACATCCCAAGTGGAACACTCTGGTGGGAGTGATAATTAAATCAGTCCAGAGCCTGAATGTGGTCCCCCCGCCCCACCCATGAGGCAAGATGCAGACACGATTCCCATAATTAGCAAAAACGTCAGGATCAGCAGAGGCGCAGTGCAATGGCTGGACCTCGCCCCAGGAGAGCCACTGACACCATTGTGATATGCAAACTCAACTTTGTCGTCATCATGCACAATGGACAATGAAACTAGACAGTAGGCTCTCCAATGCTACATCACACCTTGACTCCTGTACTATAACCTCAGCACATGTACCGTCCATCCCTCTCAATACAGCTCCAATGGGAGGCCAGTTTACATGCACAGGTCAGAATTTTCCCTGAGCTTCCCCATAGTGAACATACACACTCCCTATAGGACCGAGGTTCTATTCAAAACCCGCAACCCTGACAGCTCCACACACTAAGCCATGGATACTAATTCCTGTGCTCACCTGGTCAGGGAAACGCCGAATACTCTCCACCAGGTACTGGTAGGAGTTCCAGTCCCCAGCGATAACCTCCCCTATCACAGGGATAAGCTGAAAGCTATAGGCATCGTAAATCCTGTAAGAAACCAGCACAGGAGGATTATGGGTATCCAACCGTATTCCCTGGAATATACCAGAAAACGTCTTTTAGAACATGCTGGGGTAATTCTGAGGTTAACTTTTTGGGTTAACTTTGAAACGACTCATTATTAATGAATGATTCTATACAGTAAGTACCTCTGCTCTATATTATTATGTACTGTCACCAAAAACAATTATACAGATATACTTAGGTTTATAAATGTATTCTACCAGTAACTAAATGATGAGACTTTATTGATCCCTGTGGAGAAATCTTCTTTTTGCCTGCCCCATCTAGCTCTACCTGACTCACACAGCCCTTTCACACCAGGGCTGACGCCTGGGCTGAGCCTGAATTCTGGCCCAGGCATTGCATTCACACCAAAAATTACGGCAGTGCCGGGCCAATATATTCCGGCCCAAAAACACTGCTGGGCCAGAATTGGGAGTACAGTAAAATCCCATTATAGTGGACTCGCTTATAACTGAACATTGTCTATAACGGATGAGGTCCGCTGGTCCCGACCGTGCATTTTTAAGAACACGCAGAAAAATCATCGGATATAGTGGACTTGCATATAACGGAATTTCGCTTATAACGTACAAACAATTTGCTCCCCAGGCCTGCTTTTAGCTGTAGTTCTGTTCGGCTGTAATGGACATACAGTTCCGCCTACAAGGCGTGTGGCGTGCCGGTGATATCCAGCTCAGATACGCAGTCAGGATTATTAATAGTCACGCCTCTGGTCAGGTAAAGTTGGATAATTACTACATGTACAATATAATAATCTATACCACAAGTGTGTCTGCTGATGAGTAAATGGTGTCCTGTTCGGGCCATACAGCAACTCTGGATATAACAGACTGTTTTGCGAGGTCCCTTGAAGTCTGTTATAATGGGATTTTACTGTATGTGACGTCAGGAGTCATTAGAGCTGAAAGTAGAAGTTTACGAAGCAATGCAGAGTGAATTGGGAATAAGAGAATAAGATTTTTTTTAATGAAAATGAATACAAGAAGTCGAAAAGAGAGCTAAATAAAAGCGATGCTGGATGCCCAAAAAACAAATATCATGGGCGGAACCAGAGCCACTAACCAGATAACTGGCGCCTCGATCCAGTCTGCAGGAATCGGGTAAGTTGTTATTGTTGCGTTTACTTGGACTTTAATTATGTTTGGTGTATATCGGATGCCTTCCAAGGATCCGTCAAACAAAAAAGCATATTGTTAAACACTTAGATGTGCTTTTTGTGTTGGACGTGTGTAGTAGCTAGGACTGGGCTATGTATCGTTGTAATGACAATTATCTAACTAATAAGTTAATATTAGAATTTGACTTCAGTGTCCTGGCCAGTGATACATAAGGTACAGATATCTGCTATCTACATAGGTGAGAGCGAGCTTGGCAGCGAAGGGCAGCTACCCACAGTGGTGCCCATGGAGCTGGGGGGCAAGGGCCTCGCTCAAGGGCACACAGACATGACTATAATAGGTAATTATAATCTATCAACAGGTTAGAATGTTTACTCAAAATAACGCCATGGGACGTCCTTACAGAGACAATAGCACAACAACATTTTTATGTACATTTCTTTAAAAAAGAAACCTTTATTAGTTAATCTCTAAATGTATAGCGAGTTTATTATTAGCATGCATCATTCCTATACTGAAGTGACGACTCCAGTATCAGTAAGTGATCATTTTTCCTTTATGTAGGATTAATCAGGGCTTTAAATACATTGTCTCATGCTCTCGGTCACCAGCAGAGCCCTCTCACCCTCACGCAGGCCTGGCCTGGGATTAAAAATGAACTATATAGGATATAACTCTGAGTGTCATTCCCGTAAGCCTTCTCCAGCAGATTTAAAAACTCAGTTCTTGGTTCTTTCTTACCTGGAAAGCACAGGGTTCGAGACGTGGCTGAATTCGAGGCACAGGAAGCGGCCGCCGGGCTTCAGGACACGGTGGGCTTCCTGCAGAGCCTGCCCCACGCAAACACACACATAGTAATACAGGAAGCGTCCACTGGCTTCAGGATGTGGTGGGCTTCCTGCAGAGCCTGCCCCACACAAACACACACACAGGAACACAGGAGGTGGCCATTGGGCTTCAGGATGCGGTGGGCTTCCTGCAGAGCCTGCCCCACACAAACACACACACAGGAACACAGGAAGTGGCCGTTGGGCTTCAGGATGCAGTGGGCTTCCTGCAGAGCCTGCCCCACACAAACACACACATACACAGGAACACAGGAAGCGGCCATTGGGCTTCAGGATGCAGTGGGCTTCCTGCAGAGCCTGCCCCACACAAACAGACACACAGGAACACAGGAAGTGGCCATTGGGCTTCAGGATGCAGTGGGCTTCCTGCAGAGCCTGCCCCACGCAGGACTTCAGGCAGCACCTGCTAAGCAGAGCCACTGCCAACGTGGGAGGCCCGCAAACATTGCCCCAACGTTATCATGAGATTGCCAGATAACCTGCTGGTTATAATGAAATCTTAAGTGTATCTCCAGATAAAAATCCAAGGCTGACAACGAATGAAAACGTCTAGACAGCAGGTGAAACTCAAAGGAAGAAGGGCAGGGCGATAATCACAGTGCCAGGTGTCCATGCTGTGAGGCTCACGCCCCACTGCCGCCAAATAGAATCCCATCCCCTTTAATCTGCACTGTGTTTATCACACAGAACACACTGCCCTGATGAGATAACCACCAGAGTCACTTCTGGGACACTTTTGCCACACTGTGTGCTGCTATCTGCCCCTGGTTCCAGGGTGACATGCTCAGGTCCTGAAAGGACATGTCCTTTGCATCTTGTTCCCCTTACATCTGGCGATTACCCTCACTGCACGCACTCATGTGCTTCCACCAAAACACTGTAATAAAGCAGTGATTTCGCTATTATGGCAAACTCTCCACAGCCTTCTTAGGAATAATCCCTCTTCCACACTTAACCAGGGTAAGAAGATAATTCAAATCACCAGCCATAGAGGTGTGAAGCCAAAATTATAGCAATTGCAGGAGAACTCTGGTGGAAAAATGACAGTTTGACAAGCCGATGTCCCATTTTCCTTGTCCTTCCAGCTCTTCAGACCCTGTGCTGGATAAGTGGTTGGTAGACGAACAGACGGTATTCTATACTAGGGATTCTCAAACTTGGAGGAGGTCGTGGAAAACGCAATTGATGCATATTGTATATGGATATTAGGAAAGGCCGTCTGAGTACAAAGATGGCGGATGGGAAAGCCTCCTCCAGGGAAAACAAGCAGCTTCGGTGTGTCACAGGGCTACCTTGTCGATGTGAGTGACGTTTCGGATCCCAAAGGCGATGCTGTAGATGTCAAACTGGTCGTCTTCAAAAGGCAGCTCCTCTGCATCTCCCACCACCCAGGAGAGCCCTGCCAAAGAGATACAGCTCACACTAGGCACATGGGACTCAAAGCACACATGACCCCTTAACCACCAACGTATCTAGCTCATCAAAGCACACGAGGAAACACTTCCCTCCTGTAAAGGACTGGGAGTGCTTGTACCTGTCTCACAGCCGAGGTCTTTGGCTCTCTGCCTCCCCACCTTCAACATCTCCTTGTTGATGTCACACACCACCGCCCTGGACCCCCCAAGAACTGTGGCCTGCTCTGACGTGTAGCTGGCTGCTATCTCCTGCCAGGTGGGGGTCTGATGCATATGCATGGCCCGGCGTCGGAGCCGCTCCTGCTGGGTGCGTACATATTCCAGGAAGCGGAAGGAGATGTCTCCTGTGAAGGCATGGAGATCTGCTTGAGCACCTTGCTCAGGGTCAGAAGAAGAGTGACACACATACACAGTCCGGTGTGTTTACTGCAGAGCTGGAGCTAAATAAAGCCCATAGACACAGACAAGGCATTCACAGCACTCTGCGTTGTTGACATTTAAAAGGCAGAATGAAAGTTTAACCACAACTGAGCATAAATTTAATCAGAGTGGAAAGATGTTCTGTTGTGCAGCATCTTAGGTCTGGCTGGCTGTGGATGAGCAGGCACCTGTCCCTCCAGCGACATCCAGCAGACGACAGCCGGGCAAGGGGTTCATGATGCGCAGTAGGGTGTCCTTCCACAGACGGTGCACGCCCAAGCTCATGGCGTCGTTCATGATGTCATACTTCTGTGCTACGCTCTCAAACACTCTGTACACTGGAAGACAGTGAGGGTTGGCAGGCACGTTCAAGTCAAAATGAGACACCTTCAGATTAAATATGGAATGAGTTCAATAGTTGAATCCCTTAAAATATAAAAACAAACCACTTGATACTGCTTCCATAAACCATGAGGATGTAAATGTTCAGGATTTGTTGAGTTTGTTTTTCATGAAACTAAAACAGGGGCCTGTTTCACGAAGCAGGATTACTTGCTTAGCCAGATAACTTGCCAGATTTAAGGTAGTCTGGGCTAAATAGACCTTATTTTC
>JAODJW010000040.1:29763229-29774688 GCA_026777045.1 Hyperopisus bebe | reverse complement strand
TTATCCAGTTCATTTTGTGTTTAAATGCTAAAAAAAAAAACATATTTAGGTGTAATTTTTTGGGGCCGGGAACCAATAAATTGGTTTTCCATTATTTCTTATGGGGAAAATTTGATCACAACTCAAACTTTTTAGGATTCGATCTGGAGTTCTGAACGGATTAAATTCAAGTTCTGAGGTACCACTGTATCTGCAAAAGGCTTATGAATTCAATAAGAGTATTAAACTAGTTCATTACTAGCTGTTAATTCAGATGATCAGCTCTCGGATTTACAGATCCCTGAGAGGGTCTAATTAGTGACATGGGAAATGAAGCGATGAATTAGCACAGTGTTTGGGAGAGTTAGGACAGACCCCCAAACCCCAAGCGCCTGTGCTCCATCACTGGTTTGACCCCCTTCCCTTTGGGTGAAACAGGTCAGCGACTGACAGCACCCCCACCCCCGGTGGATTCGGAAGCCCCGTTCTTCCCGTGCGCCCCGCACTCACTGTCGAAGACGATGACACGGCCGTCACCCCCGCACGGCTGGGTGTGGTCCCCGAAGCACACGTGGTTGCACTCGGAGCTGGCGGCTTCCCCGTGCAGACGGTAGTCTAGGTCATTGCCGCAGAAACAGGCATACCCCGATTCCATCCCTGCAAGCTAATTTTTGTGGGGAAATGTAGGGATTACTGTCCGTGTTGACAATCAGTCTCCACATGGACAGTCTCCCTGTCCATCAAACACATCACTGGGTCATCTCTTACCAGTGAGTGCCACTTCCCCCACCCTCACTAACATACAGGCTCTATACTGGGATTATCACGGTCCCCAAAACAGGTTTTTCAAATATTTCTCAATGTCTGACTATTTGAGATTTCCTTAAAATGCACATTAATGAAACATGATGGGTAGAAGATGGTATAGGGATATATCTCCATACTCCTGATGTTCTGTAACTGTATTTCTACGCTGTATTTCTACATTTCAAATGTCAGAAATACATTTTGCTTAGAGAAATTGGTATTTCGTAAGTTCCTAATATACTTGGACATGTTTGGCCACAGCAGAGAGCTGGATGCTCGAGGGTATCTTTAAATGCAGCCAGCTCTCCATGTAACTGGAAAATTACTTGCAGATCAGTAGGTCAGCATATGCTATGAAAAAATGCATTGCACTACACTTAGCTTGCTGCTAGCTTTAATTTGCTTCATATGCCTATATGTCCATTTCAGCATTCTAAGATATTTTTTTCTGAATTCAGGTATAATGCCATCATGCATTGGAGTGTGTGTTTGTGTGTGGGGGGGGAGTTATGTATATATTACATTGTGCCGACCAAATGTCCTCACAATGTATTAAAATCTGTGTACGCAATTTAAAAATAAAAATGCCAAAAGACTTGTATTTTGTTTGGTTGCTCATGGTTAAGGTTGGGGTTGGGTAGGGGTTAAGGTCGTCATTGTTGGGATTAGGGTTTTTCCTGTAGAAATGAATGGATGGTCCCCACAAAGATATGAGTATAGGTCTATGTGTGTGTGTGTGTGTGTGACCGTTTAGGCATTTTTATGGCTCCCACGCCTGAGCAGGGTACAGACTTGACTCTTCATCATCAAACACAGTTAATGGGCTGTATGTACACTGGAGATATGAGCTAAAAACCAGCGATGTGAATAATCGTGCGAAAGCTGCAGCTGAGGCTTTCTCTGAAAAAAACAGAACGTGCCCTGAGCCCATTTGATTCCGCCCTCTGATAGCCAAAGCTGTTCTCCAAAACTTATCTCCCAGTACAAAGACTTTAGGCTGTTCAAAATGTCAAAAGCAGAAAACAAATCTTCACTTCCAACAATGCATCATCTCAGCACGCTTACAGAAAATCATTTTGATTCGGAAGAAACTAGCGCATTGTGTATAGCGGTTTAGGTTGTTTTGCATATTACCTACGATTGTGCGCATTACATGGACCGTTGAGAAAGCTTTCATAAACAGATATAGATCTGATTCGCTGAATGAGTGTTTCGCTGAGAATTGGATTTGTTTGATTTCCTGCTGTATTATTCAGGAAAACTGCCACTGGGCCTAAGGTTTGACGTGATTCATGGCCACCCTGAGTCATTCTACTCACCTTGTACTTCTGCTTCCGGCAGAAGCTGATGCAGTTCTGGATGGTGAGCTTGTTGGATGTCTCGCTGGTCCCCGTCAGTGTCGGGGGTTCCCCGCTGTCTTTAAAGCAGCCAAGGCTTCCGGGCACTGTTGGAACCAGAGGGGAGATGGGCGTAAAGGCAGGACCATGCAGAGGAAGGCCGCGTTCATGACGGGGAGGAATCTTCTCGGGGTCTCAGTCACATTCTGTCCCCTGATGCTTTTGGGGTTTTTAAAAAGTCTTTTTGCAGCATGAGTCACGACTAAAAAGCTCTCCGTTGGCCCACTTTCAAGGCTGACATGAAGCGTCAGATTGGGACTTGTCCACAGAAACCGGAACGCGGGATCTGCGTGTTGACGGAATTTTCCGGACTGAGCTGCAATTTTTGTCAACTGTCACCAGACAAAAGGAGAGGTCTTGGGTGGTGGGGGACCCGGAGGCTCACAGAAGGGCCGCTGGAATTTGGAAAATGTATGCCGTCGGGCCGATTTCGCATGTCCTGGGACCCGAGTCCCCGTCCCTTGGTGTCAGGGACAGAGGAGCTCCCTGTGAAGTGTGTCACTGCGTGTCTATAAAGCGGCTCTCCAGTCCTGATTGTGCCGTTGTTGGCAGGGGAAGGCAGATGAGAACGACCGGCGAATTGCCTCAGGGATCCTAAATGGGTGTCAGAAGATAGCCATTTCCGATAAGGTCGTGCTGGGCCCACCCACATAAAAGTAACCATCCCCCAACCAGAAACAGTACGTAGTGATTAAATCTGTAAGAAAAATCTGAGACTCGCCATCCAAACAACCTACTGGCGCATTGACCTGGTGACCCAGAGATTCTGGGTTCAAATCTCCTCAGGGCTACTGAGGTTTAGCACTCAGACCTAAAAAGCTCTACTTTCAACTTTTTCATTTTATTTATGGGAGTCTATTTTCTTTATTCTTATCAGGTTTAAAGGTGCAAAAAAAATTCACTATTCAATACATTTGGTGTGTTTTCCGTAGGCGGGAAACATAAAGACATGTTTTTATTCCAAAACCCTCATCAATCGAGAAGCGTTAGCAAACTCCCCGACGAGGCTTCAGCCACATTCCCAACCTCTCCTGGGCGGAATCACATTATGGTAATTTAATTCTTACTCTTACTACTAAATGAATTTGAATATAAAAAATAGAACAGAGCCTGCTTCAAATGTACCTTCTGTTCTGTGGACATAAAGTGCCCCCGGGCTGTTTTTTCAGCATTGCTGTGGTTAATGGAAGGAGTGACACCCACCGCGCTTGCCGGCGCGACTTTCGCAGGGATGACAGGTGGAACGTGATACCGAAACCTGGCTCATTAGTGCCCTACCTGTGAAAAGCGTCCTGCACCGCACATGGGAATGCTGAAAGCAGACACCCATTTTTGCGTCATTAAAAAACAACAACGGCAAGCCACAGGAATTTCACTGTAAAACGTGAAAAGCAACGCGCGGCATGCTAACAGGGTTAGCGGGTTGCTAACACTCATAGCTACGTCGCAGACAGGTCGGGTTGTGCTTCCCCCTTTCTGAACTATCTGTGCCTGTCACTTCCCTGGATACTTTGGGCCTCCCTGAGTAAATACAGTGTTTGTCTAAGGCTGGGGCTGCTGTAGGGCGTGGCCTCACAAAATATGGGTCTGAAATGCTTTGTTGGACGATAGCACTTTCACACCATGTGACTCCAGTCCAGATGGACGAGCGACATCCTCTCCTGATGGTGTAAGTCCAAAGCACCACCACATCAAACAAAAAAGTACCATGTGGGGAGTTGGAGAAAGTGTTCACCCAGGGTGTGGGTGATGTTAGGAAAGACCCCCCGCTCCATTTATTTGGCATAAAGGTCAACAAGTTTTGAAAATTCTTGGGGGGGAGTTAAATCAGTCCCTGGAATACCATGCTGCGTGTGAAAGCTACAGAGCTGCCAAAGACAAGGGAAATACCACGTTCAGCACACCCCCCCCAACCCCCCCATTTTGATACAGCCGTGGCACAAGATTAAACGAAAGTGTTACGACACTAAGGCCTCTGAAAATTAAAAAAAAAAAAAACTAATGAGGGCACAAATGAAAGAAGAGAGAGAGAGAGGGAGCAAAAGAACAGAGGGAGGGAGGGAGAGAGAAGGCTGCTATCAAATAGAGGCGCAGTAAACGGAGCGACCTTGGCGCGTTCCCCTGGCAGCGGAGCATGCCCGCGGCAGGCCAGCACTCTCTGTTATTAAGGATAGATCATTACAGGCATAAACTGCCATGACATCCGGTCAGGCTTCTGCCAAGCGATACCGCCACTTTTCTTTCAAGTCACATCTACACCAAACTGGCCTCCCGCCCATGCCACACCCAGGTGGGGGTGGGGTGGGGGGGTGAGTTGGATGATGACTTGTCAAACTTAATAAAAAACCCCGTCTTCATGTCTTCCAGATCCTTCAAAACAATCCCTGTCCCCTGTAGCGAATAGCCGACCGCTAAAAACAGTGGGCTTGCTCAGGCGAAGTCAGAGAGCCGTGGTGGGAAATGGCTCTCGCAGGAGGCACCGAGATGCTCCCGTCTCACGATCGACTGCTAGCTGCCTCGAGGCACAAGTGTGATGGCCCATGTTGCCTTGGCTCTGCTTCACACCTGCATCATCCTCTGTTAGCCGACACAGAAAAAGCTTGTGTATCGAAAACGTACTGTAAACATGCCCTGAAGAACTGCACGCACAAAGCAGAAAAACAACAATAATAATTTCAAGAAGAATCAATCTTTATTTAAAGTACCGCAAGAAAGGATCAGCTTTGTTTCCTTAAGCAGTTGGATCTTTGAGACAACTAGACTTTGCCTTCGTCATGGTAACTCCGATGTTTAAGTGAGAGTGTTTTTAATGTATAGAGTTACACAGACTTGGTTTCACTGTGTCTCTGGACAACAGCTCCCCCTCTAAAGAGTCCCTGGTGATGTCACCTCTTACTGACCAAGCATGTTTCAGGTACAGAGCCGTCCGGAAGAGCACCCGATCTGCTGGGGCTTGGGCACCAATACGAAAAACATACAATGGCGCGAACGCCTGTGGTTTTCCACAAAAATAATGACATCACCGCATAATACTGCTTTTTAACGCACAATAATGCACTTTTCTGTCCAGCTTTGGTTGGCCAAACGATCTGAAGGGGTCCCCTTCCTTCACAGGGTAAGATTTCAAAGGAGACTGCAGCCTGCCTGTGCTATGTTACAACATGATCACGTCTGCAGGGATCAATGCCTCCGCTGCAGGCTCTCCAGCTCTGTCTAACGTCCTAATTAAAATGGGGGGGGGGGGGGCATCTGCTTCAAAGGCCTAATTAAATGGTTAGCGAGACAAGCAAGTGACAGAATCTAGGAAAAAAAAAAAACAGTCCCATCCATATGGACTGGTCAAGAAAACCTGGAACTGCGGCTACTGGGAAATGTGGTGTGTTCCTGAGACTCCATCCCAGCTGACCCCCACTGCTTTTATTGCCCACCTGTCAGCACCTCCCACCAAATCCTAAATATACTTGTCTTGGTTTATTTTCCTTGGGAACACACCGAAGTGCATTAAGGAAGAATCATATTTCAGCTTCTGTGTACTGGGATTACCCACACTGTCTTACCGGAGCCCGAATCTTCACTACTCTGTCAAAATGGACAAAATATAGCTGTTCCTCTCTCTGGGGGGGGTGGGGGGCGCACTGTTTGTAGGGCTTCTGTAACAGACGTGTAAATCTGACTGGCTGGTTTACGATCTACATGCTATAAGCTACAGCAATATGTTAAGCAAAAGGCAAATTTGTTCCCATAAATTTAATTATGCGAAATTCACAATTGGGTTACTTATAGAATGACACTTCACTGCCTTTGATGTCAAATAATGATAATTAATTACTGATGAAAAATTGCTATTTAAAGTTGACAGACAGACAGATATTGAATGATGGTCAGAATGTAGTTCCCAGTCATCAAGCCTTATTAACTGATAAATCCTGAAAACACAGCAGCCTTTCAATCTGGATTTTGAGGCTCACAGCTGCAGCACTAAGCTTGATGCATGTCTTTTATTTAAGACTTTTACCGCTGTTTAAAAGTGAACACACCCAGTGTGGGCAGTGTGAGCAAGTCCCCTAGGCAGCTTTTGTTTTCACAAAAAATTGCTGCTTCATTCTTCACGAGCCCTTGCCAAGGGAATCCAAGGACTCCAGAAGCTCCGTGTTTCCTGTACGACCAGGTGTCAGAGATGGCCGCCGCGGAGGGAAGCACATCCAAGCTGTAGATCCTCTCAGATCGCCTTCTCCCTTCATGGGGAACCAACCTGGCGACGGGAATGGAATTACCACAGGGCAAGTCTGAGCCCCAGCCAGGTGGGGGGACACTTCCGTTACTGAAGGTCGTCCAAACTGCTCCCTGTGAAAGTAACCTGTTCTGTCCTGCCCGAAGCCATGGAGGTCTAACTTCCCAAACAGTCAGAGGAGCAACAAGCTCCGACCTCGTCTTTTAAGGATTCTACTGGACTGGACTTGGGTACTTTTCACAGAATGAATGACATGTTTAAGCAAAATGCCTATGGCTGCATAATGACTCGCTAGTGATTAAACACCATGGCTGTATTGGATAATCCCTTAGATAGAACAACCAGTTGGGACTGATTTACATTGTGATAACTAACTGGGGCTACCCCCGTGTAATGGGAGACAGTGTCCCCCCACAGCGAGGGTAGGTCACCACAGACCGACACGCTACTCGAACATTGTACGACACTGAGAAATGTGCCCTCTGTTGTTTTCATAACGACATGACTCGAGGCATCATACGCCTCTGTTATACTAAACCGCCTCGACAAGATAGGGATCCTGTTGATGTTTCTCTCATTGGGGCTCCTTTACGGCATTCTTTTTAGGCTTTCTTTCTTTCTTTCCTTTTAGGCTTTCTTTCTTTCTTTTTTACCTGCCTGCAAACTAGAGTAGGGTTTTGCCCCCAGGCCTAAAGTTAAGGGTCTCTGGGGTCAGAGGCAAGTTCAGATAGGACCAGGCCCGGTAGCTGGTGCAGCGAGGGTGTCAGCCAGTCGACATACAGCGTCTGCAGCCATGTCTGGATCACAGTTTCCTTGGCGGTTTAACCAAATGGGGCTGGTGTGGCCTGTTTACCGTGTGATCCACTGGATGCCGTCGACACTATTAAGCCTTTTCACTGAAAAGCTTGCCTTAGAAGCAAATGGAAACCCCACAATGTACCTCTTGGCTGTGTATCCAACTCCTGTTAAAGGATATAAGACAAATTGGTCTGTTTCCTTGCTCATGACACGCTGTGTAGTTTGCTGGCATAGGGATCGTGCCTGGTTACAAAGGTTGTAGGTTTGAATCCCATGGCTGGCAGTGTAATCGTGACGTCTTCACGGCCTTGAGCAAGACCCTTAACCCCAGCTGCTCCAGGGGTTCTGGATGCTTTCTGAGCATAAGCTTTCCACACTTGGAAAAAGCATGTAAAAGTGACCAGCAGGTTCTCCATAATCCCGGGGAGCCACACAAACCACCTCCCTCTCTATCAGGTACAACTTCTTCTACAGCTAGATTGGTGCTTCAAAAAAGCTGACAATAATCACCCCCCCCCTCCAATGTTAAAGGGAGGAGTTTATGGAGAAGTAATTCCCCTTCCTTACAAGCATGCCCTCCATATTCTGTGTTGTGCCTTTGAGAGTGCGTAGAGAGCACCGGTGCTAACATTTAATTACCATGATCGCATTTCAAAAGCAAAACGCGACCTTCATCTCACCCTTGTTCCCCGTATCCATATGTTGACTTGTCAGGCTCTTGCTAACTACACTGCTGATTAGAGGCCACAAACAGTAGCACCACAAGCTTGACTGGTTAATTCTCAGCTTCTTAATCTTTAGGCTCCGTCTTTAAAACAAACCAAATGCAAATTTCAATACTACTAAGAACAAAATAGCGATCCAAGGTGAACCAACAAATCCGACGACCTCAACTTAGAGAGGATCTACATAAATTAGCTACCGTGACATTCACAGATAAGAAACTACTGGAGAAGCAATGATTAGTCACATAAAACAATTATTAAAACTAGCTAATGCTAACGCTGCTGGGTGAAGCTTAAAATAAACATATTTAAATCAAAAGCATTCAAATGGCATCATCAGATAATAGCAAGCAGAGCATCACAGTGCAAAAACACTGAATATATATAATATAAACAACACCGGTGTGATTTTCAGTAAAATAAAGATAATCCAAACTAGCTCCAGGCTGAATTATATGAAACAAAATGTTTCTGACTTTTTTGCATAATCCAACAGTTTCAATTATAAACGAAGTTAGGAACCCGCTGATCTGGCCGCTGTGACACTTACAGCAAATGAATCACTGTGGGACATACAGTACCAGTCAAAACTTTGGATACACCTACTTGTCGAAAGGTTTATTTGTATTATTCTTTGCATTGTAGAATAATTATAATGACATCAAAACTATAAAATAACATAGATGGAATTATGCACTGATCAAAAAACTATTAAACAAAAAAATAATAATTTGTTGGGCAGGGTGGGGCAACTCTGTGGGTTGGGACTCAGAAGGTTGCTAGTTCAAAACCCGTGGTTGGCATGATCCTGCCATTGATCCCTTGAGCAAGGCCCTTAACCCCAACTGCTTCATGGACACTGTCTGGCCCTCTGGTCCCCTCTACGGCAGTTTCATGAGGTGGCCTCCTGGGATGCTTTCCCAGCTGTCCTGAAGAAGGTCACACATATATTCTGAGCACACATTGGCTGCTTTGCCTTCACTGTCTGGCCAAACTCCTCCCAAGCCATTTCTACTGTGTTTAGGTCAGGTGGGCAGGTCATGTGATATGACACTATCACTCTCCTTTGTAGGCGGTTTGGTGTGTCCAAAGTTTTGACTGGTACTGTATCTCTATATCTGTTAATACTCCATCATCTCCTATAAGGAAGTCAAGAGTACATATGAGTTCTTCCTTCCCTATCCTGCAACTCCTTCTGGAAAATGGACTGCTAATCACTGTCAAACCCATCGCAATAAAGGGGTCTATAAATTTTGATTGATTTATTGAATGGTAATGTATGCATAGTAATTTCTGTGAAAAAGCAATCAATTTTCATGGTCCCACCAATCAATCATGCGGTACAGACAATATATACCCAGCCTGGAGTTCATATGTGGAATTTTTATGGCAACGAGTTTTTTTTTTTTTTTTTGATGATTATTCCTCACGAGCTCACAAAGGCTTTATTGCAGAATCTTCCAGTCAGAAAAGGTCATAAACTTAAAAAAATAATAAAAAATAAAACTTGGCACCAAAATGTGCTACTGTGCACAGAAGATATTGGAAATAGGTTCTTAGGAATGAAATGACTGTCAGATTTAATTCCGACAATTAAATAAATGAATCCGGAACCTAGGAACACAGCACGGACTTGAAGAGGTAAATTAGTGAGGCTGCTAACACAGCTGTGGTGTACATTCCCTGACTCGCCTCTAAAAACTGGCCTTCCACTTTTCTGAGCCGCAGTTTTCCAAGGCATTCCATCATATGTTTTGTCTGCAGTGTTTTATTCACAGTGCAAACGGAAGCGCGTCAGAAGACCAGCGAGGTGTGGATGGAAGCCGCTTAGACCGGCGGGGACTTTCAGGCTGCAGAGATCTGGTCCCTTTGTGAGCAGAGGCAAAGGGCCTTCTGTTCGGGTTCCTTCAGAAATGCTCCCTAACAATTAGCCAGTAAAAACCTGTCTGTTCAATAGGATAAAACATTCTGCAGCTTGTCTACACTTCAATTGTTGGGTATCAAAGGCGCACAGGAAACAGATTATGAACGGACCGTGAGAGAAACCCAGCAGAGACCCAACTGGGAGGTGCCGGTCCAGGATGACCCAGTGCACAATCCCGGGCTTTGTCCTGGGGAGACATCGTCGCGATTTTCTCCAGAGACACGCGAGTGATATATCAGGCTCATTGTTTACAGGCCATTAAACTTGGACGCCCCGGAGGGGGACAATGAAGCACCGCCCTGAGGAAAAAAAGGCAAAAGCACCTAAGTCAGCGTCACGATAAATCAGTGCAGAGATTAAATAACCGTCTGTTACAGGCCCCAATCTACTCTGCCCCATTAAGAGTGGAGGGGGGGGCTGGAAAATTTGTCTGGGACAAAAGAGTGGACGGCACTGGGCCATAGCGCCTGGGGCCCAGAGGAAGAACTGGTGCGTAAAATGCAGATGAATAAATAAAACAGCCATGATGGAGCCCATGTGGAGCTCCGGAAGGGGGGGGGGGCGGCACACGGCAGTGACTGCTCGAACCCAGACACAGAAATGGGCAAGGAGCCCCCAGAGAGGGAGGGAGCGACAGATGTATATTTCTTTCAAAACAAGTCTCCGAAATAAACAAGTGTCCCAGCAGCCTGCTGCAGGATTGGGGTGGGGGGGGGGACACTGGTGTGGAGAGGCAGCGAAATTGGAGATGACTCACCTCACGGCCGCGGAGGGATGGACACATACAAGCCGAAATGATGGTACAAAACACAGTCACGCAGTGAGAAGCAAATCACACCACATGAGTGACTGAGTAGGACAAGATCTTATAAAATATATGGTCATAAAATATAATGAGACTGTATTACGGGTGCCCTGTCTGATGAATTTGTGACTAGTATATGGGAAATAGTTTTTTCTTTGATATTTTATTTAAAATGTTTTACCCTGACATGTCCATGAAAGCGTGACATGATACAGTGAGGTCACAGTGGCAGGAACATGGTGGCCGACCAGGTAAAATGTGTGACCTCGATTTTCCACAGATAAGGAGCCCCTTAATGGGATCGAGGCGGGGAAATTGACATGGCTCCCCTTCAGGGACAGCGCCGCTCCCGTAATTCCGGGAAATGCAGCAGGCATCCCGCAGGGCTGCAGAAAAGGACGCTTCCGCAAAGTAGGTCGTCCGTAACCCTCGGCGCCCCGAGCAGCCGTCACTGGGGACGTCCCATTAGTGTCTCAGGCGGTTTCCAGGGAGACAGCAGGCTAGGCTAGCAGAGTGACACGCTCAAACGGATGGGTGGGTGTTTGAGGGGGCGGGGCAATGCCAGACCTCCCAGAAGCCTCAGTGCCTGATTTATTGAGGTCCTAATTCATCAAAATGTGCATCAGTTATTCCCCCAGACAGACCGGCCACCGTCTCTCTGGCACTCGCGGGGTAGAGCTGTGATCATCTTCGCACGCTTTCCCATGATTCCACACAACGGCCTGGAACGGGATCAATTTAATCAAAAGTGACAGTGGAGGCATCCTGAGGTGAAAAGTAATCTTATGGGCGT